>CM075937.1:38385678-38719581 GCA_038030265.1 Corythucha ciliata | reverse complement strand
CTATGGTCCAGATGCACATTCAAGGGCACCTGTTCAAAATGGTGAAAATATGGAAGATATCCTCTTTGAAAAGGAAGTCGAAGTTTTTGTGACTGAGGCGAGCGGACCAGAATTGCTAGACTCATGTTTGGATAAAGTCTGTAACTGGTCGAAATTGCTTAATTTCGTCACTTTTGAGAGGCACTGTATTGCAACTTGCAAACCTTGAAGCGGGGCAAACTCTAACTATTGGTCAGCCAGAGTCTAAATTTGAAGCTTTAGAGTACCTGTTGGATTAGAAAGCAAGACAGAAGCATGAATTGTATCGGATGATAGAGAGGATAATTTCATACGGAATCTTATCAAAGAGATGAAAAAAGAGCTTGAGTTGCCTCGCATGTTTTAGCTTAATATTCTTTGGTTTTACAAACCCGTGTGAGTTCCGTGAAGAAGCTAGAAGAATATTGCGCGACGAAGTACCTTAAATCCTTCATTAGATAGGTTGTTAAACAATTGAGGCACTTACAATATGAATAATTCTAGAAACAAAACACAACAAAAGGAGATTGAGTCTTATTGAGTTATGTTGACACACCGATGTTCTGTAAAGGAATTGTCAAATACAGAGGATCATTCGTCAACTGAATTACCAAAGTAAAGGTAAATAAATAGATTAAAGTGACTTCAGTTGTACGGCCAACATTACAACACAAAATAGCCGAGCATGAAATATAGTACATCACTAATTCACTATTGCTGTTCGCAGACCAACTATTAGAAGAATTTGTTTTTGGTGAAGAGAGTGTGATAATGGGCTTAGTGCAAAGTTTAAAATGAGAGCGCTCTAGGTTTCAAACTGTGCGATTCTTGTTCCGACTTGTTAGGGTATTCTAAGTGAAAATGCGTGAGTCGCTTTGTAATTTCCCGTTTTCTAACTGTAAAATTAATGAGATGGCCTCTCATGATTTTTGCCAACTTTTTAGGTACATATATTTTATGAAAAAAATATTTTGAAGTCACACGTGTAGCTAGAAGAGACAAGAAAAAATTAATTCTTGGCCCATCGACGTCCTATGGTCGAACTGCGAACTTGAATTTTTATAATAATTATTAGTCCATTCATTTCCACCCTCAGGCCAATTTTGTAATTTTTCAGGGTTCGTATTTGATGCCACACTTCACTTCATTTCATTCAAATCATTAAAAAAATTTAACAAATGCCAGCAAAAAAACAATATGTTTTTCATAGCAATAATTCTATTTCATTCATTTGTTAGAAGAAAATGAATAAAAATAATAACATAATGAATAAAAACATTGCTTCGAAAAACATATTGATTTTTTGTTAGAGAATAGGCACGCTGGGCCCTTTTACACGAGTAAGTTTTTTGTTCAAAAATATGTTCATTGAACATATTTACAGATGTATATTTTTCTTAAAACGGCTAGTGTCTAAAAAACTTAGGCCCATATTCATAGACATTTTTTTAAAATTAAATTTCCTTAAGTGGGCGTCAAAACAGATGATTTAATACCAACAAAAACTGGATTGACTTTTACTTAGGAGAATTTTAACTTAAGTAGCGACTATGGATACGGGCCTTACTCGTGTAAAAGGGGTTTACACAATTAAGTTTTTTGATCAAAGTAGGCATTTAAATAAAAAAAAGTGGCAGATGTTTCAAGCCCGAAATCGTCTGTTTGATATCAGGTTAAACATATTTTTGAGAAATACTCAACATAGTTTAAGCATGACCCCCCTCTACTCCCCACGGGATTTTGATTCCATTCTTCCGGGAAAAGAAACCGGAAATATCAGGAAAATTGGCTCCTATTATATCTTCCTTTTTCACTGGTGGTGTGCAATCCCCCCCCCCCCCCCCGGGAAGAGAACATTTTAGTTTTGTCCCCCCCCCCATTCATAAAATACTGGATCCGCCACTGGATCTGGGATTGGTCTATTATGCATTCCTAGCTGTGCGTTTTAGAAATTGAACAAAGGGCCAGTATAAGATGTCAAACATGATTTATTTTGAAATGTAAAGTACGAGAAACGCGAAGATATTTGCAATTAAAAATAGGTGTATTAGGCTACATAGGTACACATTAATTAAAATATGTACGTTTCCATAGGCTTATTATTATTAATCAGTGGGCCCGCACCCGGCCATGTCGAGTCCGCCAAAGTCAAAGCCCTTATTACAGGGTTAAATAATTTCATCTCAAAGAATTTTTGAAGAAAATTAAAGTTTAATTATTTCTTTAAATACCCTTATTGTTTCCTGACATCCTTCTTTTCCAAAGGCTATAAATAGGAAGAGGAGAACTATGTGCATTATGCACGCCCAAGTGCATTTGCCCCCCCCCCAATTTTTTAAAATTCTGAACCAATCTGTGGGCATGTAGAATAAAAACGTCGGCAAATCAAAGTTTTCTGCCACATGTACTCTTTTTTCTTCTCTAACGAAAACAGAGACCTGTTAGCTCCGCCCTTCTGCAACTCTGCGGGAATAAGCCAGCAATTTTTGAGTGTAAGTGGAAAACAATTGAAGAAGGGGGGACGAGAGTTTCAGCTAGTGCATTCCTGCTAGAAAATACATAAAGTGCTTCAGTAGAAAATTACTGAATTGCTCTAACTGGCTTTTCCTGTTGACGGCCAGGATCCACTTCACCCGGTCTCTCTTTTTCGTAAGGTTTATTGGGAAAACCGTAAATTGTAGGCCTTTATATTTATCAGACGAATTAATGTAACCCACAACACAGCACTGCACCGTTTTAATTGAAGGAAAAGCTTGAAAGCGTCCTTTAAACGAAAGTCAGAGCACGTTCTTCGTAGGGATTCAATAGAGGAGAGCGAACTGAAGTTAGAACAAGTATTGCGCTAGTCTGCCGCTAGTCTGCAGGACTGTCACTTTGCGCTAAGCCCATTGTTTTCGGACTTGTGTAGAGGTAACGACCCCAGAAAAGATAACAGTCAAAGAGAATTACCTTTTTTCGCCCCGTTGTCGTCCACTCTTTTGTAACCACAAACTATCGATTTTCAACACAAAACTCACGTTTTTAAACCCCAAACTTTCACTCTCTAACTGAATATTTTACTTCAGTTGAAAACCGACGATTTTACGCCAAAGCCGAAGTGTTACCCCTAAACTAAAGATTTTACAACACAACTGTCCGTTTAAAACCCAACGCTTTACCCCCAAAACTGATTATTTCACCCTTAAACTGGCGGGTTTAACCGAAACTGATGAAGAACGATTAATCTTACCAAAACAGACATTGTGGTGGTGATTTCACTTCAACATCGTGCGATTTCTCGCCAAAACTGAAGCGTTACCCCTCCCCCCACCAACATCAACTGAAAATGTCACTTCAAAACAGGCGATTTTAACCTAAAAATAAAATTTTCTGTTGCATTTCAAATAAAGTAAATATCTTGTAAGCACCCGAAATGACGATTTTCCCAAAAATTGGATTTCTTACTCCAAAACTGACAATGTCGCACTGTAACTGAAGTTTTCCCCAAAACGAATGATTTTAGGCCCACAAGGACGACTCTGACTTGAAAACCGGCGGTTGCACCACAAAAATTGACGAATTCATCCCAAATGTGACGATTTCATACTTAATTTTCTGTGAATTAGCAAATGTTCCAATTTGAACCTTAATTCGACATTTTACTTTATTTTAGCCGCGAATTAGCATTTTACCTCATTTTAGCCTCTATGCTCTATAATTAGCAATTTCTCTTCTTAATTTTGATCCATTAATGACATTTTTTGTTTGTTTGGAGTTAACTCCTTTAGCCTCACTTTGCAATTTACGGTGGCCTGTAAGGTTTATGTGACTGGGAAGTGAAATACGTTTATCCTCGAGACGAAAACCTGTCACGAAGCGAAGGCTGCATGCGCGGTTATTTATTAATTATAGTGTTGGTGGTTGAGCCGTTAGGTTCAGCACTCTAGACTAGAGAATAATATCAATGGGGAAAAGTCAATGTGACTAAACTTTACTATAGGTGCCGCAGATTTCCCCCTGCCACTCGGACGGGAGGGGTGGAGACTGACGTCACCAGCAGTCCTTTCCTCCCGATTGCTCACCCCAGAGCATCAAAACAAGTTAATTTTGAAATTAACGGTTATGAATGCTCGAAAATCCCAGCTCACTAACAATTAATAATGTACTGGGTCCAGAGCAAAGGCACCTGGGACTGTTCGTGACGTAGATGAAGGGCAGTAATGGCCGAAGATCTGCGGCACCTATAGAAAGTTTAGTCACCTTGGGGAAAAGTGATGCCAATTTCGAGCGACATCATGATTGAAATGTACAATTATTATTCAAAACAAAAAAATAAAAAATAAATAAATCCGTTTGCTGTCGGCAGTCGGAAAATTGTTACATGTCGCGAATTATATGATCAAAATACTGTTTCCCGCGTGTGGATCGTCTTTCCTAGGGGCGTCGAAGCTAAGTCACGCGGAAAATTAGCTGGATAAATGCTAATGCACAACAAATAAGCAGGGAAACAATACCAATTGGCCTTGCAACTATTTTTCTCGAGTGAAATAACTCCCTTCAACTTAAAATAAATCACTTCCAATTAAATTTAGGTAAATTCAAATGACTTTATTGAGTTGAAACATTCTTTTAATCAGGGGCGTAGCCAGCCTAAAGGCCGCAGACTAATGTCTGGGGGTGGGAAGAAGATGTAAGATGCACGAGAGACCCCAGCAAGAGGACTAGTAATTCGTCCAATCAGAATATAGGCGCTTTAAACCATCAAATATTGTCCGCAGAATCCGTTAAAAACTAACATTTTCCCCGGGAAACTATCGTTGAAACTATCAAACTATTCGATCAGGATTTGATGTCCAAAAACTGACAACGTTTCCCCCCGGAAATATTCATACTTGTAGGAAGGGCTCAGCGCTTAGCCCTCCAATAGAGGGTGCCCAACTTTTCAACCTCTTGTCTGAGAGACGTTTAAAACTTACATTTGTTAACCAAAAACTGAAGATTTTACTCCTGAAACTGAATATTTTATTCCGATAAAGACAAATACTTTCACGTGAAACCCGAAATGTTACCCCAAAACTTATAAGTTTTCACAACACAACCGGCGATTTTACCCCTGAAACCCACGTTATGCACTAAAGCTGACAATGTTACGTACCCCTAAAACTGGTGGTTTGAACCCACACGGATGATTTTACGCCAAAACTGACGATCCTGTATTGAAAAATCTGGCGATTTTACCACAATACTGACTCACATTTAAGACGTTATTGCACAAAAACGGACGATTGCACGCCTAAGCTGACGTGTTACCACAAAATAATTTCCAATAGTGAATTATGCGAGTTGATAAAAAAGAATTGGCCGTGAATTTGCGATTTTTCTCCTTTTAGCGTCGAGTTAGCGATTTTTCTCAATTTTTGATTTCACTACAAAAACTGGCATGTACCTAATAACTGTTGGCTTCAAACCCAAAAGTAACGATTTCACCCAAAAATCTCACATAATCCCCCTTAACTAACAGCTTCACCCCGAAACTGGCGGTACCAATCATAACAGTATATTTTACTCCAAAACTAACAATTTCACACCATTAACGGGGATTTCCCCCAAAAATGGATGATTTTACGCTGTAACTCACGACTCGCCGTCTTGTAAAGTCTGAAGATTTCAACATAAAACTGACATTTTCACCACAATAACTGACGATTTCATCACAATGCTGACGATTTGTTCCCAAATGAAACGATATTACACCAAAATAGACGATTTCGCACCAAAGCTGACATGTTACCAGATAGTTTCATCAGTCAATCGTAGATTTTTCTTCATTTTTTAGCGTGGAGTTAGCGATTTTTCTCAATTTTTGTAGTAGATTAGCGCTTTTTCGTGATTGGCAACAAAGTTGCCTCCGGATAAACCACGGCCTGCCATTTTCTCAGTTTCATGTGAATTGGTCAATTTTTTAAAATTACCCCCCCCCCCCTACGATGAACCATTTATCTTCATTTTAGCCGAAAATTAGCGTTTTTTCTCATTTTAGCCACTAATTTGGATTTTTCTGCATTTCAGACACGAATTATAATTTTTCCGCAATTTTATAGCGGTGAATTACCTTACGCTTTTTCTGAATTTGGCCGCGTATTTGCGATTTTGTTTACTTTCTGGAACTAAGTTACCTATAGAAGCCACGAATTGACGTTTTCTCCATTTAAACCACGAATTAGCGTTTTTTCCTCACTTCAGCTTTTCTTCTCAATTTTATCGGTGAATTAGCCACTTAGTTTTCACCATTATTTTACATTTTATCATTAGCGATTTTTCACCATTTTAGCCGTGAATTAGCGATTTTTCTGCTTTTTTGCAGTAAATTCCTGTTTTTCCTGATTTTAGCCGCTAATGAGTGATTTTTCTCTTGCAATTTCATTCATGAACTAGCAATTTGTCTTAATTTTAGAGCGATTTTTTTCGCTTTTAGCTATGAATTTGCACTTTTTCTCAGTTTGAGCCACGAACTTGCCATCCCAGTAGCCGACAATTTTTGTTTCCATACTTCTAGCCTCTAATTAGCTCTTTTCCAAAATGTGACAGAGATTTGTTCTTATAGTGAATACCTTGATAATAGGGTGTACAACCGGAAGCTAGTTGTCAAGATGCATGATTAACAGCATCGCGGTTTATTCTGATGGACGGTGACATCATGGGGGCGCTGGTGAATGATTCGCCCGGGGCGCCAAATGTCCAAACGCGCACTGTCAAAATGTTTCATCCCGTTAACAAAAAAGTAATAAATAATCAGAATGGTGCCGTGATAGTGGTGGGGGTGGGGCGACAGATTCCTCTGAGAAGGCCCCTGAAAAGCTCAAAAAAAGGAAAAATAGGGATTTTCAGGTCTCACGTTCATAAATTTAGGAAGGAAATTCCGAAAAAAGCGCTCATTTGAGGCTAAAATTAAGAAACATTAGCTATTTGACGGTTCAGGGTGGCCCTTTTACGCCAAAAGTGTATAAAAATCTCTTCGCACTGTCCATGGTACCTTGGACCAAAGTGAAAAAAATTGCTCATTCGCGGCTCAAATTGAGAGAAACGCAACTTCATAGCCAAAAAATAAGATAAAACGCCAATTCGCGATTTCTGCGTGCCTGAACAGGGGTGTGTACACAACGGGGGGAGGGGTTTGAGCGCCGTCGGCGTCCATCTGACGCTAGGGGGGGAAAACTCAAAACTTCATCAGGGGGGGGGGAGGAATTATTCGTGGTAGGGGCAGCGTCCAAAAGTGTCAAGGGGAGATATCGTCGGCTAAGGCGTGATACCTCGTAAGTGACAATTTGGCTAAAAATAGGTTTTGGTATCAAATTTTTCGTTAGATACCTAACTTGATTATCATAAATTTTGTTTTCAAGATAATTAATATAATTTTTTATGGGACAATTGCCAAAAATTTGAAATTAATGTAAAAATAGGGATTTTTAAAATGATTTTTTGTTCTCCGTTTGGTTATTGGGCATACGAGGTATCACGCCTTGGCCGACGATGTGCTGTCCGATAGTTCTTGATTGGGGTGTGCACTAGGTGGACACCCGGAGAAGGAGAATAACCCAGGACATGTAGCACACAATAAGGCTAGGAATTTTAACTGTGGGGGGGGGGGGCAAGGTATATTTGTCCACCCTGCTAACGAGGAGGAAAGCTTTATATTACCGCCCCTAAGAAGGTGGGGACATTATAGTTCATTCAGTTCGTTCATCGTTCGCATCAATGTTACATTGATGCATCAGGCGACGTTTTCAAAGGCTTCCTTCCCGTGACAAAACCTCTCAACGCCATGGTGGAGGGATGCAACCGTGAATTACATGATGATTCGCGGTTATAAATGTAAAAAAATAACTATAATTTGCAGATAATATTGAGAAACAGTGCTTAAATTCGTGAATAAAATGTAGAAAAAGTGCTAATTCACTGTTAAAATTGAGAAAAGCGCTAATTCGCGGGTAAAATTCATAAGAAGGGCCGATTCATGGTCAAAATTGAGAAGAACGCTAATTCGAGACTAAAATTAAGTAAACGACGCGAAATCGCGACTCTTTGATGAAGGAATTTTCTTGACCAAAATTGAGAAAAATAGTGTATTAATACAAAGCCCAAAATACTTTCAAACATTTATTTTAAATACTGAAATACAAAAACTTTTTGAATTATGTTTTGAACAAAATACAAATACAATTTAAAATACTTTTCAAAAATTCGATTTCGACGGCAAATAGTGCGAAAAACACGAAAAATAAATAATTCAAAAATATTAGGACCTTCAATAGACAAGTTGACAAAATGTAGCTGCGCGAAATGGCTCTGCTGCCAATGCGCAAAAAAAGTAGACAAGTTACCACCAAGTATTTATCACCGAACCTGCGAGCACTGGTGGCTCGTGAGCTGAAAAGGAGGTGAGGCCGACTGTAAAAGGGATGTCGGGGGGAGGGATAGCTCGGGGCCAGTAAGCTGAATTACATTACAGCTGAATAACCCATATTTTCCCAATAATTTCCACGCTAACGAGGAATTTTACGCGTTTCGGACTCTCCCTCCTTCCCCCGAACAACTCCTCCCCCTCCACTTTTTCGAAAAATGAAAACGTTTGGGAAAGGATTTTTTTTTTGTCGGCGGCGCCGGGCTTTGAACCCGGCAGGCGCCTGAGCCTTCCTTGGGCTCCTACAACATACCCGGAAAGGATACTATAACTTTATAGTTTTGTTTAAAATACGGTGTCGCTAGGTTTATTTGGTGAATGATGGTGAATTTTTAAAATTTGTTTTCCCTTATTTTCACCCGCTTCCCTAGACCTGGAATGGCTGGTTAACGAACTTAGGCTAGGGCTCTGTATGATCCATTTTTGTGCCAAGTTTCCATCCAATAGCATCATTTTTGCGCCAATTGTGCTAACAAGGAATTCGGAACTTCCACCTCCCACCACGACTACCCTTCCCTCTCCACTTTTTCGAAAAATAAAAACGTCAATCGAAGGCTGTTATTACACCGGGTTCTTGTTCCAAATATGGTGTCACTAGGTTAGGTCATACTGGTGAATGGTGGCGAACAAGTGAAACTAAAAAACGTTGAAATTAAAAGTATTTGTATTTGTATTATCGTTGTGTGTGAAATACAAAATACTTTTGAAAATGTATTTCAAATACAAAGCCCAAAATACTTTCAAACATGTATTTTAAATACAGAAATACAAATAATTTTCCAAAATTATTTAAATACAATTACAAAATATGTATTTTGTATTTAAAATAGAAAGTATTTTAAATACTCACGTATTTTGCCCACCCCTGATTACGATACAATTGCGGAAAATTACTCATTTCGCACGAGTATGATGAATTGCCGACACGAAACGTAGTCGAGTGGCGGCACATCGTACGAGCTTAGGAATGAGCAGATTCCGCTCGAGTATCGTTCGCTGTTTTCATCACACATACGCTCTTCGAAAAAGCGTCATTTCATTTGTTGTTGAAATGTTACCATTTCAACGGCGAACATTTTTATGGAAAAACGACTCAACTAAATCTGGAGACGAGGGGGCGTACTAAACAAGTCATCGCTCCCATGCAGAGCTGCACACGACCTGAAAAAGAATGCTTAACAATCCTTAGATTTCAAAAATATAACAGCAAGTATACGAAATTATAAAAACTACTTTAAAATAATTCTTCGACTTCACATTCCTCACGAAAAGACGCAAACAAGTCCAGGTCAAAGTACTGAACTACTTGAGAACACAAGACATATAATCAACTGAGTGGTTAAATAACCACTCATATCGATTTACCCGCTTCGAATTGAAGAGGTAGCCGTCAAATTTTTGAAATTGGGTTAATTTTCTCGCACGCCCTGCAGGAATGAAATACTCTCTCGCACGCCGTGCGAGAATAAAATTCTTTCTCGCACTGTGCGGAATAGGGTCTATTACTAAACGCTAAAGGGGCATTGGGGATGCGGAACTAAGGTATGTGTAGAAAAAATTGATTATAATAAAATAGTTGATGAGGTCGGCGTATTGAGTTATTGACGAATTAGCGCTTTTGTGCACTTTTAGCCACGAGGTTGTACCTTAGGAAGCCACGAATAGGCATTTTCTATATTTCAACAGCGATTTAACGGAGCCTCTTCTCCATTCTATCAGTGAGTTACAGCAATTTTTCTCCATTTCAACTGCGAATTGGCGATTTTACTACATTTTTTCGGTGAATTTGTGCTTCCAGATGTTAGCTGCTAATGAGCGATTTTGTTTCCAATTTTATCCATGAATTAGCACTTTTTCTTAATTTTAGCCGCGAATTTAGCGATGTTTTTCTCTTTCAGCTGTGAATTGGATTTTTTTTTTTCTCTCTCTCTCTCTCTCATTTTGAGCCACAATAACTTGCGTTCAAAACCTGAGCTTTTGCGTTCTCGTAATTTAAGCGCGAATTAATGCTTTTTCACAAAACCATTGGTGAATTATTGATTTATCACCATTCTAGCCGTTAATTAGCATGTTTTGTAATTTTAACTGTGAATTACTGCTTTTTCACACTTTATTGGCGATCTTAGCGTTTTTAGTCAATTTAGTGCAGTAATTAAGAAAAGTGATGTAACCCTTAAAAATCGTCGACAAAAATATAACGCCATATTTAATATTTAGGGGAACCCTTTTCTCGGAGCGGGAAATTATTACCCTCCTGAATTTAACGTTTCGCCGACCCTGGCCATAACAGTATGAGACTCGCCCTACGATTTGAACTAGGTCGGTTAAGGGGAACTCTGGAAAACCCACATAATTGTCCCAATCTAAAGTATGTATTGTGCCAATTTTAAGCTCAATTCGATCTTGAAATGTTGCCTGTTCAATAAATGAAACGATTCATTACGTGTTTCCGGAATGTCCCTCTACCGACCTCTAGACTAGTCGTATTGGCCCTCGCACCAATTTTATTATTAGTACGAAATCATCGCGCGAGGACCTGAAAAAGTTAAAATTCAGAGTCGAAATAGTTCGAATTTAAAGCGGAGGGCGAAACGGCTGTAATACGTTTCCTGTAAAACCGCCAAAGCGGCTCGAATGACGAGTGTTTGGGCCCTTTGCCCGCCAGGGTCGCACTCCCCTTCCGTACTTTCAGTCTTTCACTCTTGATGATCGTGTCGTGGCTTCATCATAACAAAACAGTTGTAGTGGCGGGAGGTACCTACCTGATGGCCGGGAACTCGTTCAAGGGCTTATTTTTGTGTTCTTTTCTCGTTGGCTGTGCATTAAACGGTTTAATTTAGTTTTAACTTAGAACCCTTGACGAGACAATTGGCGCTATTTCTGCTGGCTTCAGCCCTTTCATTACATACGCCGCCCTAAATATGAAAGGCTTGTGTGTGAAAACGGCGCGAATTTTTTTATGGCCCTCGTGAGTAGTGTACGGGTGAACTGTGATTCGGTTCTTTCGGGAAGAATTATTGTCAGACGATTTTCTCGTCGAGCGTTCCCGGTTTGAAAGTCAATACTCTCGTTGAGATTGTTCTAAAAATGCCGCCGAAGAAAAGAGAAAGAGAGACGGAAGCTGGACAAAAGACCGTTAAGACTGAAGTGAGCGGGGATCACGAACAATTCCTTCACGCCTTTGAAAGTGAGTTTTTTTTGTTTTTAAACCTTCGTTTAATTAATCTGATTGGTTTCCCGTTTACGGAGAATTTAGCGTGGCTTCGTCAGAGCTAAAGAATTTCGGGCCCAATCATTAGACAGAAACATAACCTCAATTAATTTCACCACTTCTTTATTTGTTTACTCGCGAAAACAACGCCCCTGATGAACAATTAACTTTGTGCTCGTGTAAACACTAGCGAGGTGTTTTCCAATGCTTTCACCCTTCAAGTTGGTTCAAATAAATTCCCGTGGGTTGGATACTAAAAACGTGGATTTCAACTGAGCCTTATTTACCTCTCCAAATGAATACATGATTGCTTTGTGAGCAGAATAGGCCGATCAGGTGCTTAAAACCCTCGAACGGAACTAATTAAGCGATAATTTCACCTGAAGTTCCTGGGCTATCAGCTCCCTTGCTTCGACCTTCACTCTCCTGGGGATTCCTTAGGAACCTTGGAAGTGAGGAACCCACAGGGTGTGACATTTCATTCCCGCTGACTCTTCCTTTATTATCTCCGATCGTTCTCAAGTAAGTGGTAAGCAGAGCAAAATATCCCTGGTTTTACGTTTTTTCACTATGATCTAGGTATTGAAATATTGTCTCGATTTATCTTTCATTCGCCGCTCAAGGTTCACACAGCTGAAACACTGGTCGTGTTCATCAGGAAATTTACGCTCGGCCTATCAAGCCTCAAAAAGGTCAAGTTAGCTTGCCCTTCATTGTCCAGGGCTCTTGACACTTTTTTTGCTCGAATTAGAAAGGAAAAAAAAGAGTAAGGCCTCTGTTCAACGGTTTGATTACTACGAATGGTGTTCAGTTTTCAAGGCCCAAGGAGGAGCTGAAAGCTTGGAGCCCTGGGGGTGTCCAAGGGGAAGCTGAAATTCTCCCCCGGTGAAATTCAGTGGGCCTACGCGAGATGGTCTATAGAATAATAACCCTCATGCCCAGGTGCTTGCCTTCAGAAGGGAAGTCTCGGGCTTAACATTTCCCTGTTTTTGTGCCGAACAGCATATTTTTGTAAGATATCAGAAATTGTTAATTCCAGAGCCCCACGACTACCTATACCTATATCGGCTTTGAAGATACTCCCATTGTCATAAGACGGAAGAAGAAGAGTCGGCAACCCCTGTGGTGCTCGCGGAGTTGCTGTTACCCTAATAGGAAAACATATTTCAACTTTCTTGGATTGAAACGTTGATAATGAGTTCTCATTGAAACACCTGTTGAATAGGAGCATTCTGCCTTCTGCTGGATGAAACATCTTGCCTGTGTGCTGAGTAACAACTCTTACCCACCTGTCGCCTAATATTCTTCAGTATTACATGTTTTTTTGAGGCCCTTGAGCTTTTTGAGCCTCAGAAAGTCTCCAGACAGCAGAGTTGGGCAACTCGCCTAAAAACATCATCCACGGCTTCCCTATTGGGGAAAATGTTAGGATTCTTGAGGGTATTTTCGCTAAAACATGGTGAATTTGAGCTAGCAGGGGAGAAACATACCTTATTTCAACTTTCTGTTTGCACCGAAATCTGCTCTGGGGTAGTTTATTTTCACCCATTTTCTCTTTTAGGCGTATTAATGAAGAAGATTGTTCGTTGCTAAAGTGCTGACCCATTCAAAAGGCATTTACAAGAACTTTCGCGACTAAAAAAAGCAAATTTTGCGAGCTGGCTCACCCAAGCACAAACGAGATGGCATGCTTTTTACCTATTCAAACAGCGATTTTGTGGAGCATGGCTAATCAATATAATCGAAAAAAAAAAAAACAATTTTGCGGCTTCAGAACTGTGTGTGTGGGGGGGGGGGGACAAGTCCTTGGTTTAGGACAACCTGGTCGTCCCTGTGGGCAGTGTTGGACCTACACCAATCGGGAACAGGGGGCGAAAATCACCATGAGACCACTGGCCTCTGAATAAACGTTGAATTATGGCTTTTTTCTCACATTTAGCTGCGAATGAAGTTTTTTTTTTTCAATTTTAGCTGGGCATTAGCGCTTTTTCTTAATCTTAGCCGTGAGTCAGCGTTTGTCTCAAATTGCGGTAAATTCGCGACTTTTTCACATTTAGCCATGAATGAGCGTCTGTTCTCGATTTTAAGTTGCCTCAAAAAACCCTTGTATTGGCGTTTCCTCGAGTTTATCCGCGAACTAGCGCATTTTCTCAGTTTTAGCCGTCAATCAGCATTTTTATCATTGAGTTTTAGCTATGTGAATTCGCTTATTTTCTCCGCTTAGCCCTGGGGTTTGACACTAGAGATTTATCTCAATTCCCTTGAGTCACAGCGTTGAATCCAGAAACCTCAATTTGTGTTTAGATTTAGATTTTAGATAGCGTTTCCTCAATTTGATCTGCGACTGACCGCCTTTTCTCAATTTCAGCCGGGAATTGGCGCTTTCTCTGAATTTTTCCTTTTTTCGATTTTAGTAGTGAATTAACGATTTTCTTCGCGTTTTAGCTATGAATTGGCGGCTTTTCTAAACTTTTAGTCGCACATTAGCGCACCTTCACAATTTAAACCTCCCAACGACACATTTCCCACTCCCACACAGCAGTAGCAGTTCCCACACAGTTTCCTACATTATTTTCTCTATTTTAGCCGTGGATTTGTCTCCAGACCGGTCTATTTTCGGCGCTGACGACTCACAAAATGTTCAAAATTCAAAATTGGATGGAACCGTGTACCTGGGATAGTGAATGATAAAGATGATGGGGACTAGGCCCACCAAACAATCGTAAATATGGCCCGGAGGGTGCGGTCTAGTCTTCCTTTCGACCTCCGACCTTCAGCTACCTGAGCCACTCGGCCCTGGTCTTATCAGCCCGGCAATTTTGAGCCGATAGACCGCCCCTCGCCGGGAGCGAAGGTGCCACTGCACTACGCGATCTCCGCCCCCGGCGCTCAATCCATCCTGGCAAATCCAAGTCAAGGAGGGCCCCATTCGTGGATTCGTAAGGCAACGTCGTGGCTTAAATAGAGAAAAATCTATAAAGTTTGGAAAAACATCGATTCGCAGCTAAAATAGAAAAAAAAACGCTGATTAAAATCTAGAAAAAGTCCTACAATTCACTGCTAAAATTGATGGCATCTGCTATTCTGCGAATAAAATTGAGAAAATACGCTAATGCTAGCGCGGCTAAAACTAATAAGAAGCGCTCATTCACAGCTAAAATTGGCAGGGAAAAGTCGGGGAATTTCTTTATTATGACACCAAAGTCAAGGATGCAGAGTGGACAGCTTCTTTATCCTCTTTTGTGGTCAAACGAAGAAAACCAATTCTACCCGTCATTACCTCCCTCATATTGAGTGTGTCTCTCGAGTGAACTGTCGAGTTTCACAGGCACCCGAAAAACATGCCAAAGCGCTCAAAAATGGGTGGGCATGAGAAAGACCACCGCTTGGTCATGGCGGGAATCTTATTTAAGACACTTCTCGCCCAATTTATAAGCTCGTTTTTAGACATCCCAGTGTCTATGTACCTAACTTGTGTTTCAAGTTCATTTAAACTGCAAAACCGTACATTTCATGCACATTGGCTCGCTACGGTGGACATGTCTAGGGTTGTTAATCGTACCAGGTACAGACCATCGAGGGACGCATTTTGTCCCGAATTCCTCCGGGACTTATTCTGCCCGGAATAATTCCTCGGAAAGAGCCCAAATAATTTGATTTGAAGGCTCAGTTGGCCATCTGAAGGCTGAAATAGGCGCCTGCAGTCAATTCCGTAGTTCGTGGTGAAATAATTACCTTAATTATTTTTGTTTTTTCTTTTTTATAGGATTTTTTAATGGTATACTTTTACTTATTATTATTATTATCAATTTCCGCTAGAAAGTGATTATGAGCCAAATCCACAAAATTGGTTTTTGTCAGAAGTCGAACCCTCAAAATTTCCTTGAGATCCGTGAAATTCAATTTTAAAAGAGCCGAAATTTAGTTTTCAAAGACCGGAGAAACCTGGAAAAGTCAGGGAATTTCAAAGTGGTCGGGAAGTCAGGAAATTTCTTGATTTCGACGCCAAAGTCAGGGGAAAATGAGCGGACAGCTACTTAGTCCTAGTCTTCTTAGTATTTGGTGGTTAAACGAGAAAAAATATTGAACTAATGTGAGCTCTTCTACCCATCATCACCCTTCGACGGTCTCTTTCGTCCTCGATTTTTGAGTTATGTACGTTGTACCAGTCAGGCGTGCATTCAGGATTTATTCAAAGCTTGAGAAATTGTGAGCTTTGCTGTATGAATGGCTTGAGAGCTGACAGCTATTCTCTGCCAAATGGTCCAACTGACTATTTTCGCGCTGAAAATAGCAAAACTGGCAATTCCAACTTAAGAAATGACTTCGCGCGTCATAAAAATGGCTAACCTGACGATTCACGCAGCCCTGAAAATCCTTTTACAGATCACGATCCTCGCCCTGAAAATGGCTAAAGCGACCATTCGGGTGCCAAAAATGGCTAATAATTTACGCTATTAGCTTGACGGGCTATTTGCGATCAAAAAACCGATAAACTGACAAGTTTTGTCCCAAAAGGGCTGAACTGCCTATTAATGCGCTAAAAACAGAACAGGCAATTCTTGCTTTTAAGAATAGTCAAACTGTCTCCACGCTACCTAAAATTGGCTAACTTTATGGTTCGTGCCCTATAAAATAGCTGAACAGATTATTCCTGCACTTGAAATGGCTAAATCGACCATCCATTTGCCAGAAATGGCCAAAGTGACTATTCGTACCTTGCCCTGACGGACTATTCGCGCCCAATAATCGACTACACTGACTATTCGCGTCCTAAAATGGCAGAACAGACAGTTACGCGCTCTGAAAATGGCAAAATTGACGATTCGCGCGCTAAATATTCAGACGATTCCTCCCCTGAAAAATATGTCCAAACTGTCCATTCGCGTCGTGAAAATGGCTAATCCGACCATTCGATCACTAAAATCGATCAACTGATCATTCGTTCCGCCACCGAACAAGGCCCTCTCCGCCTTACCAAATCACCGACTCGCCCCCTCCCCCGATGGTTCCTGCAATACTTCGTCGTGCTAGGCTCGCGCCTATGCTATGAAATGACTTGACTGGGCTATTGACGCTCTAAAAATAGCTACACGGAGCCTTCTAGTTGCAGCACATCGGCTGAGTCTTTCTGAGGTTGAAATGCCGGGCTGATGAATCGGATTTAGAATGAGTTTTGTGGGCCTATGATCGGTTTATGGGCAAAGGATAGTTTCCAGGACGGAATTGGCAGATTTGAACTTTTATTTGACAGTTTATAGGGCGAAATTGACAGATTTGAACGATGAAATTGACAGTTTCCAGTACCCGAATGTTTCTGGTGAAAGGGCTTTTGAGACCCTCAGTTTTCGAAATCTGTAGACAGTTTCTGGGACGAAATTGGCAGATTCAAGGATGAAGTTGGCAGTTTTAGAATGATACCGATAGTTTTGACGACGAAATTGACAGTTTTGAACGTTACCTTCATAGGATGAAATCGACAGTTTCATGAACGAAATTAACACGTTTATAGGACAAAATTGACTGTGTTTGGTCGACATTGATAGTTTCAACTGGTTTACAGTTTGCAGGACGAAAATGACAGTTTCAGGGGCTATATTGACAATTTGTAGTGTGTGAGTAGTCATTTTGGTGGTCTATAGGGCACGAATCGTCAGTTCAGGCATTTATATGGCACAATTGGCCAATTTGGCCAGTTTTGGAACGCGAATGGTCGTTTTTCAAGGCGCGAGTATGTAAGTTTAGCCATTGGTGAGGGGGGAGGATTGTCGTCACGGCCGGCAGTCTCTTTAATGGCCTGATCGGCCAGTTCTACATACATATATATAACACTTTCAAGGGACCAATTGTCCCTGACGCTCTCCAACCATTTTTACCGCGCGAACCCCATTTTTAGAGCGAACCTTTCCAGTTTGGAATTTTTAAGGCGTTTGGTTATTTTAGGGCACGAATCCACGGCAATTTTTAGAACGGGAATGCACGGTTTTGGCAATTTTCAGGGCAGAAATCGTCTGTTCAGACATTTTCAATCGCGCGAATCGTCAGTTTAGCTATTTTTCAGACACAGTTTTTGCCACTTTTATGACACATTCAGTCGTTTTTGCCATTTTTTGGGTCTGAATTGAATAACCTTGGGCTTTTTCAACCAGTAAGGCAAGGCGCAAATGGTCTTACGGTTAGTTTCACCAATATAGACAGAAAATAGACAGATTTGCCAGTTTTTGTGACGCGAATCGCCCGCCAAGATATTCCTAGGGCCGAACGGTCAGTTGCCATTTTCAGGTCGTGAGTTGTCACTTTGATTAGGTATTTTAGAAGCGCGAATCGCCAGTTTTGCCATTTTAAAGGTGAGAGCATTTCCAGGCGCGCGAATCGTCATTTGAGCCATTTTTTATGTCGTGAATAGTCCGTTTGACTATTTTCAGAGGACGAATCGTTAGTAAGGCATGAGTCGCCAGATTGACGATTTGTTGGTTTAAATGAATAGTTTTGCCATTTTAAAAGCGTGGAACATCAGTTTTGCCATTTTAGGGCACGAATGGCAATTTTTCGAGCGTGAATTGCCCGTTTGGATATTTTCAGAGCACTAATTGTCAGTTTAGCCATTTTAAAGTAGCGAATCGTCAACTACGTAGCGTCGTTTTACTACTAAAGGCGGAAATGGTCAACTTTGCTGTTTTTATCAATTTTTAGAAGAGTGAAAAAAAATTAAAATAAGTAAATAGAAGAATTAGAGCGAAGCGCAAATAGTCCATGAAAACCTACGTATGGTCATTTTTTTGGGCGCAAATCAGTCAGTTTAGCCACTTTTAAGGGGCGAATTGTCCCTGACGCTTTGCAAAGGGCGGCAATGAACAGCTTTTGACCGTTTTTGGACAGCAACACTTTGAAGATTAAAATTTTTATGGCGTTTGGGGGTTCGGTTATTTTAGGGTATGAATTGTCAGTTTAGCCATTTTCAATGGTGTGTGGAATTGTCCATTTGCCTATTTCCCACCCATATTTACATCCCGAGAGGTGGGTGGTTCCTTTTTCCAGAAGAAAGAGACTAAAGCTGCGTTTGTACATTTGAGAGTTTTTTGCTCTAGAAAACTTAACTCGCCAGTCTAAACGGGCCAGAGAGTTTTCGGGAGAACACCTGGCACTCTCAGAGAGTTCAACTCTCGAGACTTACTCTCTCGTGTAATAGCACCATAAGGGGCCTCCTAGAGCCACCTAGGTGAAGGAGAGGCTCGTTTTGAGCCCTCTAGGTGTACAAGGGGCCCCGATAGGTGTAGAGCGGACACCACGTGGGCCTTGAGTCCAAGGAATACCTCAACAATAATAAGGTCGTACAAATGAGGTCCCTCCAGAGTTTAGCCGTTGAGAAAACGAATTTCGCGGATTTTGCTCTTTAAAAAGTCATTTTTGTGGCGATTTCACCTGCAAGAAACCAATTTCGTGGGTCGTTTAATGGAACACTGGTTTCATTAAAAGTCCAATTTCGTTGATGCGGGTGGACTTTACTGCTTTTTCTCTCCGAACTTGAGGAAACTCGATTTTCTCGCTCTTTAGGAGCGGAAGTAAAGCTTCAGTTCATCGATACTCCATTTTAACCCCCCCCCCTCCACCCATTATAGACTGTACGACACTGATTAGCGTCACAATTCGCCGTGTAGCCAAAAAAATTGAGTCAAAAATCAGGCTAATAAAGCCAAAAATGGGCCAAAAAATGACTATTCCGGCCCGATAATCTGTTGAGACCTAATTTCCTTTATTGTTCCTGTTTCAGAACCAACTCAAATCTATAGGTATCTGCGGACAAGGAGTCTAGTGAAGGTAAGCTTATTGTTGGTTTTAATTGAACAACAAAATGAGTTTTTTTTTTTTTTAATCGTCTTTCAGCCTCTCTTTTTGTACCGCAATTTGTCCTACATGCGCCACAGAAACACTCGTCGCCAGAAACCCGCCGAAAAATCGAATATCGACTCATTGTTAGACAAAATAATGGCTAAACAAAAGCACGTTGACGTAAAAAATTCTGGGTATCTAACGCTAACTTATTTAGGGTTTTATAATAGATCGAGTAAGTTTTTCATGTCTCCCCCTGCCCTTTTTTATTTGGTGTTCTAATGTTATAATGTTCCTTGGCACTATTTTGATGGACTAGATCCAGTTCCCAGGGAGCCGGTAAAGTTAGACACGCTTCTTTTAAAAATCTGTCATAAACGAAGAAAGGAGGTCAATTGTCCAGCACTGAAAGTCTCACTGGGAACGAGCTACGTCGCCTACAATCCATCGGACGACAGTCCACCGCCTAAAGTGCCTACCGTGTCCATTCCGGCGGAAACATTTTGCTCGGGTCCCAAAGTGAAATCTTCGACGATTCTATTGCGCATAGTCACCAATTCTGAGCACGCCATTTCAGCCAATTCTGACAACGATGGTGTGTATGCAATTGCAAGTGTGGGGAATTGAGAGTCGTTGGTATTTTTCAAACGGATTTTTTTCCCCCTCTCCGTAGAGCCGCCCGCCAAGAAAATAAAGAAAGATGGTGATGAGAAAGTAACGGAATTTGGTACGGACTTAGTGATTTTCGATAAACAGCGTAGATGTCATCTAACGGAGGGACAGTACGAGTTTTTATTGAGTGAAGTTCCTAGGGGAAAAGAAAAGACGACTATATCTTCCACTTTGACCACCTGGGAAGAAATTGGTGAAGATAAAGAAGTAAGCTTGTTGGGTTCTCTTCGATTTTTAGTGTATACAATTTTTGTTTGTCAAGGTCACTAAAAGACACGAGTCATCATTCGAGAAAATCAGCAATGGGCCTACGCTTAAGTTTCTATTGCACTGGACCAAAGAACCAGTGACTCCAATTGTTGACAGGCCCGAGCCTATTAAACCGACTTTGGACAAAAATCTTGAAAACAACGTCGGTAAGAGTTGGCGAATTAAATAATAAAGTTTATTCTTGTAACGAGGGAATTTCCCAGAAAATGATGTCAAACCCAAGGAAAATCTTACGGTTCTCTACCAGTTCATTTACAACAGTAATTCGAAACAACAGACAGAGGTGTCATCCGATATGCACTGCCCTTGGTGTTGGTTGGACTGCAAGACATTGTATTCGTTGCTCAAACACTTGAAACTGTGTCATTCTAGGTTTAATTTCACGTACATTGTAAGTTCGTTTGTTTCACTCCATGAAATTCCCAACTGAACAGTAAATTTCGGCTTAGCCGGTGCAAGGTGGAGTGCGAATTGACGTGTCCATCAACGAAGGACACGACGGCTCCTATTCAGGTTCCCTGACTCACATTCCACGTGGAGGCACGCCAGTCAAACGAACACCGCTCACTCATCTCATCGTGTGCCATCCGAAAAGGCCCAACGTTAACACTTTGTCCGAATTTATCGACCTGGATGAAAAGGAATTCGACAATCAGCGGCCCTATATCACGGGTCACAATCGTTTGTACCATCACACGACCACGTGTCTTCCGATTTATCCAAAGGAGATGGACGTCGACAGTGAAGATGAGAGCGATCCAAGGTGGTTGCAGAAGAAAACGATGATGATGATCGATGAGTTTACAGACGTGAACGAGGGTGAAAAGGAAATAATGAAAATGTGGAATCTTCACGTCATGAAACACGGGTGAGTCTTTATGCCTTTGTTTTGCTAATTTCTGGAGCTCTTGGACTTTGACAAGTTCGTTCCTAGGGCCAAGTTAGTCACTTCTCATTTGTACCTTTTTGGAATAAATCGGTATATGTTGCCGAAAAACTAACCTTATTCTCCCCCGCCGCTGAAATTGCAGAAGATTTGTCGGAGACTGTCAAATGCCACTAGCCTGCTTGATGTTTGTCGAAGAACGAGGCAAAGAGCTCCTACGGAAAAATCTCTACAGGAATTTTGTTCTTCACATGGCCTCGCTTTTCGATTTCGGCCTGATCTCTCCCGTCACGTTATTTCATACTGTTAAAAAGCTTCAGGACATGATTCAGTCTGATGATACAATAAAGAAGTGAGTAGATCTAGAAGTTTACATTGTGTGGAAGTTATAAACTTGTTTGGTTTTTCAGGCAACTGCAAGAATCATGGCAGGCTCAACGGGAACACTGGAATCCAATCAGTCAACAGCCGGAAAACGTTCAAACACTTGAAGAGGGACGAAGCCCCGGCATTGGTATAAACCTAACTGACTCGGGTCAACGGCGCAAACCCACTGCTCAAGACAAAAAACCATTGCCGACGTCACTCCTCAGCGTCAACTCTTCCCTATCGTTTGGAGGAGGAGGAGGACCCATCGTCGGTGGTGCCGCAACTAAAAAAGCCAACGATCCTGCATCACAACCACCGTCAAACGGCAATGGAAGCGGCAGTGAGTCGACGACGAGCGGTGACAGAAAATCCAGGCCCGACGTTCGTCGCCGTTTGAGTATGTCCGCTCTCGCCTCTGCTGCAAACGCAACAGCGGCGGCGACCCAGTCGTCGTCAACATCAAATAACAACAACAATAGTAAACCTGAATTGAGGCGGAAAAACGTCAAAGACTCGGCGATGTCTCCTATAAGACGACGCTCGCTGAATTCCGCCATTGACCAAGTCGTTGGGGCAACCGTTCCGTGCTCCGTCAATTTGTCTAAAAAAGTGAAGGGTGAGCAATAGCTGTCCCCCCTCCATCCTCTGTCTGTATTTACTTTCATATATAAATCTAGTCTATAAGAAGCTGCCCCTATGCCCTCGTACTTCCCCAGGAATCACATTTAAATTCTCCCGGACTTGGGGTGTTTTAAACTGACTAGGAAACTTTGAAACGTTCCCTCTTTAGTGTGATAAATGAAATTGTTTTTATCGGATTCTTTAGTCTCGAATAACCCATCACATTACCTTTCTTTGTACTTCGTTACCTATTATTTATTGCGGAAAAACAATTGGCAACCGTATGTTTTTTCATGTGCCTTTATTCATTAACAAAAAAAATTGTTTCCTCCTCTGTATATGGACATTTTAAGTAGGTTGCTTTTATTATCTTATTCATTTTTTTTTTATTTTGTTACCACAATATCATTTGCGTAGTTGATTTGTCCTTTTTATATTTATTTGGTTCGTTCATTTTGTATGTGTACTTGTTCATTTTGTACATAAATACTTTATTTTGCCGTAGATTTTTGTAAGGATGGCAAGCTACGTTAATTAAATTTTTTTGGAAAGTTAAACTTGAAGGGCTCTCTTTCCAAACGCACGATTTTGACCCTTTTTTTTTACTATAAGCTCCAGTCCCTGAGCTGTTCTACTACAAAGTGAAAACAGTGACTTCGCCTCTTATTTTGGATGTTGAGCGATGGTTCAGCTCTTCCCATTGACGTATTAAGGTTGGGGGGGGGGGTCACTCCAAAACTGACGATTTCACATTAATACTGATGTTTTCCTCAAAACATGATTTTACGCCGAAACTTACGACTCTGACTTGAAAAGCTTGACGATTTTAACCAAAAAAAGTGGCGATTTCACCACAATATTGACGATATGTTCCCAAATGAGACGATATTACACCAGAATAGACGATTTCGCGCAAAAGCTCGACTTGTTTAAACCCAAAAGACGTCAGTACAATACTGGTGATGTTGTCCCAAGACTTTAAACGATTTCACCTCAAAATTGAATATTTTACCCCGAAAATGCTAATTTTACCATGAAAAGAACTTTGTTTCAACCGGAAAAGGAATATTTCACTATGAAAACTGACAATTTTATCCGAAAAATGACGAAAGAATCTTCAGAATCTTACGATTTCTTCCTAAAAACTGACGTTACGTACCTAAATTGACGATTTCACCCAAAAACTGGGGGTTATTCCACCACAATAAAATATTATTTTACCCCAAAACTGGATAATTCACACCAAAACTTACGTTTTCCCCCAAAGTAGTATTTTACGGCTAAAATTGACGACTCTGCCTTGAAAACTCTGACGAAATTTTTATTTTTGAGGTAAAAACACTATTTTTTTTTTTATTCTTTAGAGTGAAATCGGGAGCTACGTAGTCAAGAATCAGTTTTGTGGTAGATGATTTAAAGTAGAAACTTGGATTTTGGATTAAAAACTTCGGTTTTGTGGTGAAACTACCTGTTTCGGGGTAATATTTTATTTTTAGAAAAAAACTAACAAAATTTGAAAGGTAAAACCGACATTATTTAAATGAAATCTTCAGTTTTGATATAATACGTCAGCTTTGGAATGGAATGTTTAGTATTGGCCCGAAATCGTCACTCTTTAAAGTTGAAATCCTCCAAAACTAAACATTTCATGCCAAAGCTGGTGTGTTATATCACAGCTGAAGATTTCAAGTCAATATTAGTGATTTTACCCTTGAACTAAATTCAACACATTTCCCTCAAAGTGAAACGTTCACCCCCGAACTGGTGGTTTTATCACAAAATCGGCATCTTGTCTCCAAAACTGACGTTTTTAACCCAAAATTAAATTTTAACTGGCGATTTCACTATAAAATAAATTAAGTGGTCTTACCTCAAAACTAAAAAATGCCACATCGACACTGGCGATTTTAGCACAAAATTGCGGTTTCAGCACAAAAATGGCGATTTTCGCACAAAATTGCGATTCTAGTAGGTACTGATATTGTGATTTTTGCATAAAACGGCTTATTTTATCACTAAGCTGGCTATTTTAGATTTCAGAGAAGCGTAATCCGAGAAATTGGGTTTTCAGTGATTCAGGCGACCTGCAGCTGCGGAAATGGTCTATTTGGTACGAAGAATCCGCAAAAATTAGTTATTGAATTAGGCAACCTCACAAAAGTGGTTTTCCTGCCACGGAAACTCACGACTTCCGATAAAAAAAAATCGCGAATTGCGAGTTTTAGCGGTTAGTTTTAAGTGAGCCAAACACGCACAAATGTTTTATGAGGGCAAAATGGCGCGAAATCGGTTTAAAATTTTCAAAATTATGGTTTTAATGCTAAATATGAGAAATTTTGCCTTTTTGGTGAGTTGGGGTGAAAAAAAATCGAGGATTTTTGCGCCCTAAAAATATATGCTATGCGATAATATATTTTTAGGGCGCAAAAATCCTCGATTTTTTTTTTATATAGAGTGAAAGTCGAGAAATTATCATTATTATTATTATTATTATTATTTTTTTTTTTTTTTTTTTTTTTTTTTAGTGATTGTCAACGTAACAAAATGTGGTGGCTACTCTTTGTGATTTGTACATTCCGTTGGCATCTGAGGGTAGGCAGCTACCCCACTAATAAGTCTTCACTTTCGAGCCTAGGGGACAGCGACTGCTCACCCCTGCCCCCCTATGCAAAAATATGTTGGCTAATAATTATTATTAAAAAAAAAAAAAAAAGTTTCCTCATCTAAAAAAAAATAGTCAAAATAGTTCATTTTTCAAAATTAAATGCGCTAAAAAAGAAAAAGTTGTGGCTGAAAATCCAGTTTTGTGGTGTTGTGAAAACAAATTTCGCGGATTTTTCACGCGAAAACGTCAATTTTGCGGGGTCTTCTCGCTAAAATAAAAACAATTTGGCGAGCTTATAAAAACCTCAATTTTATAGGTTATGGCTATTTCTGTAGAATCCAATTCCACGACGGGGTTACCTCTTTCAAAAACGTTACAATTACGTGGACTCATCACGCTTATAATCTATTTTCGTGATTCCGGGTCATTTAAACGCCAATTTCCCGGGCATTTGCTCACTTCACACAGTAATTTTCGGTTCCTTAATCCCCAATTACGCAGATTTTGCTCGCTTAGGCCAGTATTATGTCACTCATATTTTATGAAATATTATTTTACTCAAACTGAGCGTTTTCTTAAACTTTTTTTTTCCTTCAATTTTTGGCTTCATATTAATATCCCACGAGTTTTTGCTCGCTAGAAATCGAACTTTTTCTGTATCAGATGGGAGGGGGAAGTGAAACGTGTTTAGCTCCCTGCTACAGGAAGATGATAAGAGGCGAAATGCCAGCTCCTTCAGGTCCTGTCCCTTTCCTAAGACCAAGAGCTGGTTAGTCTCGACGATGGAAGGGCCCAGTTTGAGGTTCTGAATTACCGCAGTTTACCGTCTCAGAGAACCAAAATTTGAAGTTTAGCTCCAAAAGTATCACTCTCGGGGGGAAAAGTAATCAGAGTTTTCTTTTTTCAACAGAAAATCCAAAAGTGTGGGTAGAGAACCTATAGTTACACACTGGTACTGGTATTACCCGCCATATGTGATCCTTTAGAGAGAGAAGGGCTTGTGATTGGCTGGAGAGCGTATACCTACAAGACCGGAGCATCGAATGAGAGATATCAAATCTATTTGATCCCTATGTGGAGGGGGGGACCAAACATGGCGGACTGTCAGCCTTAGTGTGGTCTATGATAGAACGACCATTTTCAAGTGACGTCACAATAAGCGTAACTTTCAAAATTTGAGTTGAAGCGTTAACCACACACGTTTGAAGACTATAGTATGGAGAGGTGTTTCATGAATTCATTTAAAGCAATTAATAGCGATTTCCATTCAACACACTAGACAAGTGTAGTGCAGCGTCCACTCTATATGTTTCAATTCAAAAAGGGCAAGTGGAAAAACTTGCACCACACGAGGTATTGCATTGAATGGAAAAAGCCATAAGTACATCTATGCTCCTAACATGTGTTCAAATTTTAACGCCACTCTTGCAATAACTCTTCTCCCACCGGCATAACCGGTTACGCTTATGGTGACGTCACATAACAGTAAACGTTCAGTGTCAGACGGTTATGCAATAACTCTCTATTTAGCCATTTGCCATGTATTAGCACTTTCCCTCAAGTTTTAAGTCGCCCCCAGAAATTGAGAATTTGCGTTTTCTCAATTTTATCAATAAATAACCGTTTATTCCCAATTTTGGCCACGGATTCGCCCTTTATCACGCTACGAATCGGCGCTTATATTTATCGCAATTTTAGAGCCTCGAATACGCGCTTTTTCTCAATTTCAGCAGTTAATCGACGATGTCTTCAATTTATAGATGTGAATTAGGGCTTCTTCTCAAGTTAATAGCCGCTCACATTAGCAACTTTTTCACATTTAGCCATGATTTAGAGCTTCTTCCTCATTTAGCGCTTTTTCACCAAATCTATTTTTCTCCATTTCAGCAGTTTTAGTGATTCATTCACATTCGCAGCCTCGAATCAGCGCTTTCCCTCAATTTTAGCAGTGAATGGGTGATTTCTTACATTTGTGGCCGGGAATTAGCGCTTTTTCACAATTTAGCCACAATGTGGCACATTCCAACGAATTTAGCCGTGATTTAGAACATTTTATTCATATTAGCCGCTATAATTCAAGTCAATTGTCAATTGTTCTGTTGAGTCCATTGCTAAGGAGGGGTCATTGTTTGTGCCCGAAATGCACAAGACTAGAATAAAGAAAACTACAAATACGGTTGTAATTAGTTCCTGAGTTGTGGAGGAAAGGCTAATTTGCGTTTTTTCTTCCTTTTAGCAGTGTATTCTCCTTTAGCCCCGAATTAGCACTTTCTCTCAATTCTAGCTGTGTTAAGTAGCCATTAACTAGCACTTTTTCACAATTTTAACAGCGAATTAGAACTTTTTCTCCGTATTAGTAGTGAATTGTTGATGTATTCACATTTTCGAATTTGCGCTTTTTCTCAGTTTCAGCCATGAAAATACCTCCAGAAATCGCGAATCGGTATTTTCTCAATTTTAGCTGTATATGAGCGCTTGTTTTCAATTTTAGCTGTGAATTAGCATTTTTTTATCCATTTTAGCAGCGAATTAACGATGCATTGTCACGTACTTATAGCGACGAATTAGCGCTTTTTCTCAATTTTAGCCGTGATTTAGCGCTTTATCTTAATTTTCAAACCACAAATAGCTCTTATCGCAAAAACGCTCAGACGTTCCCTCAAAATGCACTCATCTCAAAAAGCTGTAATCGTTAATCGCTCAAACCCCAAAATGCTTACCACAGGGAAGCTCTAACCACAAAACAATCAATCGGTCAATCCACGGAACCCCCCCTCCCCCGGGACTTTGGCCCTCTACTGCTTTCAGTTTAGCTCTTTGGTCCAATCTATCCACGCTGGTTCATGTGTGTTCAAATAGAGCAGATTGGCCCATTTAAGAGCTCTGGTGTCGATATGTAAAGCTGCGTATACACTTGCGAGCCGAGCCTGAGCCGAGCGGTTCGCGAGCCGCTTGTTGGAGGCTCCAAGCGTGCTCTGAGCATGTTTAGAGCACGCTCGCTGAAATGTTGTTTCTCTCGAGCCGGGGGAAAACTGTGAGCATGGGACGAGCCGAGAGCTGCCGTATGAAGTGTATTTTTTATTTCTCAGTGGTAGTTCTGACAGAGTCGCGGGTGCGTTATGGCCTCGAAGGATACTATACCGCTCTTTGTTATGAGCGGTGCGGCGTATTTAATGGCTAGTGTGGAGAGCCCAAAAAAAAGGAAGTCGCGTCGTCGGTGTTGGAAAACGGATTTGTATCGAAAAAGAAAAAAAATGGGTTTCGGGTCCCATAAATTGGGATGGTTTTTGGCCTCAATTAGAGAAATTTGCCTCTCCTCTGACCATTCCATTACGACGGCGACAACGACAATGGTGAAAACAGAGAAAAACAAAAAACCCGGTAACTGAAAAAGAGAGATGACAAAGTTCCCCTCAAGGAAATGCCCCCTCATCACCCATTTGTCTCGAGCGCGCTCTGAGCCTACTAAAAGCCCGTCCCAACTTGACGAACCAATTCCTTTGATGTTGAATGAAAAACCGACAGCAGATGGAGCCTAGTACGAGAGGCTCGCGAGCCGCTCAAAACGTGCTCGTCGTAACAAAAACACGCTTCGAGCCTGTTTAGAGCGGCTCGCGAGCCGCTCGGCTCAGGCTCGGCTCGCAAGTGTATACGCAGCATAACCCCCCCCCCCCATATTAATCGTATAATTATGTTCTTCCGGTTCCCAACACAAGGGTGCTTAAAAGGGAACCGTAGCATTTGTGTGTAAATATGTTTGCAGAAACGTTTATAAGTTGTACATTAAATAAATGCGTTAAAAAAAAAAAAAAAAAAAAAAAAAAAAAAATCTCCGGTTGAAGAGCCTTGGTTATCTGGCAACACTAGCAGAAATACAGTTTTTGATGGAAACCACGAAGAGTGTAGTCAATTTTACCTGCGAATGATCGCTGTTTTATTGAATTTAACCGCGATAATCAACTATTTTTCTGAGTTTTAGACACGTGTTAGCGATTTTTCTCAATTTTAGCCATGAATTGCATCGAACGGAAAATCATCTGATATAATTATCATATTTTTAAAATTATCAATCAAATCGTGATCTTTTTCACACTAGTGACTGAACTTTATTATTATTATAGGTGCCACAGTCTACGTCTGGGGCATAGTCCAAACCGCTTTTGCACTGTCTCCAGTGCGCTGTTGAGCTGTGAGAAATGAGCTGTGATTCTGGAGAATTCATAAAATGGCTTAACTGGCTTTGTTGCTCGGGGGCGCAAGCGATCTCCAAGGGGGGCGTAAGCTTGTCCCCGTGTGTTATAAGGAGGTTTAAGGTTGGTACCCGCGATGAAAATATATCAGAAACTTCAGAACGCCAACATACAAAACGTCCCTCAGACACAGACCATACTCATCAATTGAGAAATGCAATAGGTCCCGATCAATAGGGCCAAATGGGGCTGCCATTGGCCCTAAGAGTGGTAATACTAATGACAGAATTGCCTTGCCATTGGTTTAGGTAGAGTTTCTCGACTCCCAAGGAGGCCAAGCATGGTCCGCGTGCGTGGGCGGGGCTCTTCCTTGCACTTTAAGGTGGGTTTACACTATGCGAGTTTTCCTCGCGAGGATTGCCTCGCGAGGAATACCTCGCGATACTTAGACTCGCCCTACCAAAACTAAGTGCGAGTTTCCTCGCCCAGCAGAGTGAGCCGGCAGTTTGAGCGAGGCTGCAATATGGCGTCTATCGTTCCATCGCACGGGTCCATGAATCCCATTGCAGCGTCTGCTTTCGCATTATTAGTGATAAACCGGCTAACGAGCGGACAAAATAGAAATAATAAACGTACGCGCCGTTGGTGGAGTAAGGAGATTTTCCGGCGACGCCACCAATATGGAAATCAACTTTTACGCGAGTTAGCGACGGATTCGGTGGAAGATACAGTCAAAAACTGTTGTGGTATCCCTCGTCCTTCGGGTCCCACAAAACACTACATAATTTATATTCGTTTATTAATGATACCGATTGTTCTTGGTTCATCTTATTGCCTCGCGAGTACGAAAAAGACTGAAAAGTCCGTTCACACTGAGCGAGTCAGAACAAGCGAGGTCCTTTGATGCGCCCTCGGAGACCGACAGCCAGCGGCTCAGGCTGAGTCAGCCTCGCGAGGCCGGCCTCGCATGTCTTGACACGTTCACACTAAGCGAAACTGCCTCGCGAGGGAGCCCTCGCGAGGAAAACTCGCATAGTGTAAACCCACCTTTAGAGTTTTCGATTACGTGAACACTGCATTTACATTGTGAAAAAGTGAAAACGTGTGCGAGTGGCCAAATGGAACGGGTGCGTCAAAGATGCGTTTACACTGAAGTTATTGCTTGAAATTTAGTGTCAGACACAAATTTCCTTTGTGTAAACTCAAACTTCCAGAAATTTTCATCAGAATTTGTACCATCAATATACATATACATTGAGACATAAGTGTCACGACAAAATGTCGGATACTTCAGTGTAATGTAAACGCACCTTCACAATGCGAATAGGTCATTAGTAAGTCCTTTCGTTACTTATTGCCAAAAAAACAAAGCTTTTCGTACATTTAGGAGGGAGTTTCCCATGTGTGTTTCCTCGAGCCCCTCGAAACTCCCCTCCTTCAATCGTACCTCGTCTACTCTGCACTGCGTAAATTATCGCCGTATTTCTGCACCAATCCTGGACTTCAAGGTCTCATTTAAATCTCCAGGAAATTCTGCACGCGCGTATAAATGATCTTGATTTCCTAAATAAGTTGTCGAAAGAGCGTGAATATTCAAGGGGGGGGGGGGTTACAGTTATTTCAAGGGTGACATATGAAATAAGAAGATCGTACGCGCATTATGCAGAATTTCCTGGATACACCCCTCTAGCCAAATTGGCAGAGAGCAATATGTGGCACCTATAGAAAGAATTTACCTTGCTAGTGCAGCAAAGAACGGACATCATTCGGGCACAAAATAAGACAGACTATATGTGGCGATTGAGGACTACCTGAAACTTGCTCCACCAATGCCTGGGAGATGGGTTCCACCGCCACTGGTCATTAGTGATTTTTGTTAGTTTTTGACATAAACCCGTAGCGTACCGAGGTAGTGATGGTGGGGGGGGGGGCGACCTAGGCCCCGGCCCGTTCTGGGGGGACCCCCGAAAAGCGTACAGATGAGACATAGTGGATATTCGTAGGTGATGGATATATTCTGTAAAACGTGAAAAGGACACTTAGTATCCAGTTGGGCAAGTCCGCGGACAAAAGAGTAAAACAAGACGCTAATATTACTGTGCCAAAAATGTAATTCGTTCGCTCGTGGCAAAAATGGACAGAAAGTGCTAATTCACGGCTAAAATTGTGACAAAAGCTCATATTTGCAGCTGGAATTGAAAAAGTATTGTTGCGGATGAAGTGGAGAAAAATTGCCTACACACGGCTGAAATGGAGAAAATCGACCTTGCACCGCTGGAATCGACAAAATGTCAATCGGCGATTTCTAGGGGAAATAAATTTTGTGGCTATAATTGAAAGAAAGCGCCAATTTGCGGCTAAAATTGGGGGAAAATAATAATTTACGGCTAAAACAGAAAAAAACTGTCGAGATTTATAAAATGCTCGAATTCAGGTTAAGAATTGAGAGAGAGCGCTAATTCGCGGCTAAAATTAGTAATAATGAAAATAATGCGCGGCTTATAAATAGAAAAAACCCTGGTGTCCCGGCTAGAATTGAGCAAATTCTTTAATTTGCGGCTAAAATGAGAAAAAAATAATTTACCGGTGAATTTGAGAAAAATATTGCTAATATGCGGATACAATTGAGAACGTGAAAAGGATACTTACTGGACAAGTATACGCAGATTAAGGCTCAGAAAAAAACGCTAATATTCGTGGCTTAATTCGGGAAAACGCGTTAATTCGCAGCTAAAACGAAAGAAAAAATGCGAAAATTAAGGAAAACTGTGATTCTCCGGTATAAAATTGACAAGGCCTCTCATTCGCTGTTAAAATTGATGCAAAATACTGAATTTCCGGGTGAAAGAAACTCTAAACCTAAGTAAAAGCGCTGAATTCGAGGTAAAATTTGCGCCTCGATGATGTAACACCATAGCATTACCGGTAATCACGACCCCCTAATATTACCGGCATAGCCATTTTGGCTATTGTGGGTTTTCTCTGTATTTTAAATACTTTTTGAATTATCAAAGCTCCAGTTGCAACATCATAAGGATAAGTATGAGTTTTATAAAGAGATTCTCATCCCCCCAATAACATATCTCCCTCCAGCCCACCACGTATTTGCAAGACAGGGCTGTGCACGAGTTGATAAGTCACATTTTGGGCTTTCCATTGTCGCTCACAAATACTGTTGAATCCTAAAAGCACGTTTTATTATTTTTAATTATTCCTCCACACAATATCACTAAAATCAGTGAATTCAACATTCAGTAACCAGATTAATGTTACATTTTTAGGGTTTTGGCTTTTTTCTTCTTCTTCTACTTCTTCGTTTCCTTTTCCTTTGAAGAAAAAAGCCAAAACCCTAAAAATATAACATTAATCAAGTTGTATGGCTTAAAAACTAATAATATTAATTCAGTAACCACTTTTTTGTGCGATTTACTGAGGAATATAGCCGAAATGGCTATAAGTTAATATTAGGTAAATCCTAAAGTTATGTCCAAAGTATTTGAAAGAAGCGGCGGAAAGTCACGGAATGAATCCGATGGAAAACGCATATTAACGAATTGGAAGAAGAGAGGGAAAAATCGAAAATAGCCAAATTGACTAACTTGGTAATTCTAGTGGTAATGGATACAACATACAACCCAGGGAGCCTGGGTTCGAATCCAGCCATTGGCTGAGGCAAGCTGTGACACGGTACACTCGGCTTCGTGTTGGCGTTTATCCCGGCGGTGTGCGTTCAACAAACGCCCGCGTATAGTACGGGTGTGAAGTGCACAGTTGTAACAGGATAGATGGGTATGACGTAGGAGCCCACTTGTGGCCTCGGCGTCGCCGGATTTGGCTTGTCCGAGAAGATACCCCCCCCCCCCAATAAAAAAGTAAAAATTGAGAAAAAACTATTGTTCGCGGCTGAAATTGAGAATCCCAATCCGTGGGGGAAAAAACGCTAATTTGTGGTTTAAATGGGGGGACCATTATTTCGAGCCGAAATTTATTATAAAATTTATAAAAATTGCTAATTTGCTGTAAAATTGGAAAAACGCCTAAATTCACGGTTTTTGGAGGCTAATATGTGGAGCCTGCCGGGTTTGTAGCCCAGCGTCCAACGAAAAAAGAGGGTCTCATGGAGATTTCCACCCCGCGGGCCCAGTTAGGAGCATTGGTACGCCACTGCATAAATCACCGCTTTTTCAATTTTAGCGAGTGATTTATTCCCAAATTCAGCTGTGAATGACTATTTTTTTTCCAATTTTATTCATGATCATGAATTAACGATTTTTCTTAATTTCACCCCTGAATGACCGTTTTATACAACAATAGCCGAAAATTAACAATTTTTTTCAATTTTAGCCGCGTTTTAGCGATTTCAAAGTTGGTATAGACTCTATCTTCGTTTATTTTGGGGGCGAACAAAGTGTCCAATCTTGAAAAAGAGGACACCTTGAAAGTTTCAAATTTACGTTGTTTATAATTTTTCGGTCCCCACGCTTACCTCCTCGTCTAAAGCTTACAGGAAATTATTTCTCCCCGGTGGGAAAACATCGGGCACACGTGCCCACTCGGCGGTAATATTATAGTGGAGGGAGAAATACAGCAAGCTTTTAAAATCTGAACCATTCGTCGGCATTTTTCGTTTAATACCTATTTAAAAAATGAACATCACGCCGCCCTCATCACCAGCACAGGTCGTCGTATTTTTTGCCATCTGCTCGGCCACTAGCTCACCGTTCGCTGTTCTAACTGATGAATCGCCGTTGTTGTCGTCACCGATTGTTACTACCAACGTTGGGGCGATACAGGGTAAGTATTTGACGTCGAGAAACGGCCATCAATACGCCGCCTTCACCTCCGTACCATATGCTAAACCACCGGTGAACACGCTGCGTCTCAAGGTATATAGTTTTTCCTTGCTGCGTAAAATTATCACTTTGCCCGATAAAAAAAAACCCTCAAGAAAAAAATGAAATGAAAACAAATTTAACGCAAATTCGTGAATTTTATTTTCATTTAATTAAAATTATTATTTTGTGGAGCATCGCATCGTTGCCATTTGGCGCCTGTTATTGACCTATCGCTAATAAAACAAACTACAATAAACCGTAAGATTTGAGCCACACGCTTTATTATTAATAAAATGGGTAGCTAGTGAGAAGTAGGTAGGTAATCATTCTTCAAAATTGAATTTTCTCACGCACAGCGTGTTTCAATTACCTTTTTGTTTTTTGTAAACAAATTCTTTATGCAGTTGCATTCGGGACCTTGAGCTCTTAAATTTTGAATGCGTTTCTGCGACAGGCATTTGCATTCGGCGAAAACAAGGCAACCCTCGAATAGGTCCACGAGCCGTTGAAAGAGGTCCAAGCTGTCCCCTTGACCCCGCCGGGCGCTCCCGTCGGGTACGACTCAAGGGTGCTAAAAAGAAAGATGAAAAACCCGGTGGCACGTGTGCTTTGGGAACTATACAATGTAGTCAACACTGATGATGTCGGTATTCAATCGAGAAATAAAAAGTAATTCAAGCTCAAGCAAGGCTGTTATATGAAGTGAATACTCAAGGATACATAATGTAATTACTTATTATTCTTTTGTGAAAGGAAAAAACATAATTAATTATTGGTCTAAAAAAAGCCTTGCACACTGTATGAATCGCTCAAATTTTTAGAGAATAAATCACAGCATATTAAATAAACAGCTCCGAAGAATTTGCTCATTCACACGTACGTGCACGTTACCTACGTAAAGGAGAGAGAAAAAGAAAAACCTCAACGGAATGCATGGGTCACGGAGACTGTTGAAGCACGATACACGTGGATGCCTAAGAAGAATCATTTAATTAACAGGACTCTATGGGGGGGGGGGACAGGGCGCCCCTTCTATGGATCCGCGTCTGTCTCTAAGTTAATCCTAAGCCCCACTATGAGGGCGTACTCGAAGCACTGAACCAACAGCGGATCAAAACCTTTCGTTTTACACTGAAGTTCCCTAAACCCGTGGCTCATAGTCATAATTAACCGTATTGTCTCATTTTACCGTTTCTTTAAAGCTGTCACTGGGCAACAACTACCTTGGCAACCAGGCGTGGATCCAGAGTTCTACTCAAGGGAAAGTGCATAGAAAAGCCCCCCCCCCCCTACACACACACACACCAAAGGAAAACTCGTTAATATGCCAGGATTTCATGTTTTCCCGAGAATTTAACTTTCTGTAGGAACAGGGGTGTATGTAAAGGGGCACACGTATAGGCGGCATGTAGGGGGCACACGCCCCTGACGGTAACCATACACGCACACAGTTGAAGCGTTTTCTTAGGGCTGATTTTTTTTTCTCCCTCACTCACTCACTCCCTCTCTCTTGGATAGCAGCAGAAACCCCGCAAAACCGTTTTGAAAGTGCCCAATTTGCGAAAATAATTTCTGAAAGGGCCCGATCAGCGGTCATGGTAACATCTACCATGGCAACGATTGCTGTAGTGACTGTTACCACAGCAACAGTTGCCATGGTGACAGCAACCACAGCAATCTGAGCTGTGGTGTCTAATACTAAGGCGACTGTCACCATTTTAACCAAGGTGACTAAACTCTTCTATAGGGACCGCAGATTTCCCCCTGCCAATCAGGCGGGAGGGGTGGGGACTGACGTCACCAGCAGTCCTTTACTCCCGATTGCTCACCCTAGACCAGCAGCGCAGGTTAATTTTGAAATTGATGTTCATAAATTCTAAAAAATCACAACCCTATAACAATTAATGATGTACTGGGACCAGTGCAAAGGCGGTTGGGACTGCTCGTGACGTAGGTGAAGGACAGTAATGGCCGAAGATCTGCGGCACCTATAGAAAGTTTAATCACCTTGCATTTTAACTGTACCATAGAACCTCTCGAATTTTTGGCTCTTTCTAAACTGAATTTCACGGACTCTGTCTCCTCCTGGCTCCTCGCAGCCTCCTAGTGATGCGGGGCAATAGCAGGATTCGAACCCATGCCCACCGTGCAATGTATCCACTACACGATCAAGCTCGCTAAAGGAAAGTTACAAAATTGTTATTTTTTCAAGGTAAAAATATCGTCGCCCCGCGTCGCAGTTGTAGTAACGGAGTAACGCGTTACTGCTCAGCTCTCAAAATTTCAGTGTCTTTCATTAAAGTTCCATCATTGAAGCTTTCACCTGCGTTATACGTCATCCGTTATAATAATATTGTTTTCTTTGTTTTTGCTATCGAAGTCTCCTGAGCCGATCGAACCGTGGACAAAAACCTTAAACGCCACGCTTACACCTCCCCCGTGTAAACAATTCAACGCGTACCAGTCAACCTTCAGCGTTAAAGGCGAAGAGGATTGCCTCTATTTGAATGTATTCACTCGAGAGGCTAGTAACTACAGTTTTTTTTTTCAACCCTCACACTCTTGACGTTTTTCTTATACTCACGTCAGACAAATCCGGAAGAATTGAAATCTGTCCTGGTCTATATTCACGGAGGTGGTTTTCGTTACGGTGACTCTGGAAATGCGTACTGGGCGAGTTATTTCGTGGATGAAGACATCGTTTTGGTTACAATACAGTACAGGCTTGGAGCCTTAGGTGTGGCTGCTTGAGAATTTTACTCTCTCAAATACATTAATACCGTCTGATGATAAGGTATGTTTAGGATTTTTAAGTATGGAAGACTCAGTGATACCGGGTAACTTCGGGTTGAAGGACCAATCTCTGGCTTTGCAATGGATTCGAAATCACATTGATCGATTTGGTGGCGATCCTGATCAGATTAGCGTTTTCGGCGAGTCCGCTGGAGCGGTAAGCTCGCATTTACAGATGTTATCTCAGTCGAACGACGGTTAGGTATTTTTAAACTATTATTCTTCCTGGAGCGTAACCAAAAAAAAGAAGTTTTTAAATTGCAGGAGTTATAAAAGGAGGGATACTGGAGAGTGGCACAGCTTATGCTCTGTTCACATTCAGCCCACAGGGTGCAATGCGCAAGCGCGGACGTGAAGCTGCTAAATATCTAGGCTGCCCCGTCGAGTCTAACGCGGCTCTTGTGTGTCTACAGGGTGTCGAAGCTGATAGAATCGCTTCCGTCGAAAAAGAATTTCTGGTGACTAACAATCACACATCATCTTCTTAAATGATGAAATCGCCTCAAATTAACTGATCAACTCCCGTACTACAGGCTTGGGCGAGTATTCCTTCCATAGTTTTCACCCCAGTCATTGAAAACTCGTGGGATCCTCGTTCGTTCATTACAGCGGAGGAATTGCAGGCGCCTACAAAATTGCCTTGGATAGGTGGAGTTGCTGATAATGAAGGCTTGTTTTTTTCATCCTGTAAGTATTGATTGTTTCTTATAATACCCCCCCTCTTATTATTTTCTGATCAGCCATATATCTTCACAGTTATGGCTGGAGAGCAAAATAAACAATATTTGGATTATTTCATTGAGAATATAAACGAGATATTCGAACCAACGTTCGCTATAGGAAACAGAACACCAATCGAAAAGCTTACCATAAAAATATTAAAATCAAGATATTTTTCACGGTTTGACAACGAAGAGGAAGTTTTGAATAATTTTGACCGCGTAAGGCACTATAAAAAAATAAAATGAAAAAAATGACAAGAGCAAAAATGTCTAACAAAATTGTTCCCCTCCCCTCCTTCAGTTAATCTCCGAGCTGTTTTTTATTTGTCCTTTAATAGAAGCCGTCCATCGGAGTGAAATATCGCCATATTTGTACGTAAACTCATATCGACCGACAGTTACAATACGAACGCTACTTGGTGACCCAAGAGGAAGTAATTTTCAAACTGAATTTTCGACGCCCTACCGCTTTATAATTATTTACTTCTCTCGCAGGCAGTATCTCATCCCATACGGACGAGCTCCAGCTTCTATTCAATCAAACGGATCAATTCACACGTGCTGACGTTAGCCAAAGAGCCGTTTCTAAACTGATGGTTAAATATTGGGCTAATTTCGCCAAATACCAGTGAGTAAAGATATAAATTAAACGAAGGATTCAATTAAATTAATGTTGGGGGTGCGGGGGGAATTCAGAACGCCTGACCCTAGAGTGTACCACAGGTCGAAATGGTTCCAGTCTGGAAACGAATTCAAGTATTTAAGCATTTCTAATCGTCCTAAAGTTGAAAAATATTTCATGTGTCACGTAAGAGACTTTTGCGAATCCCTTCCTTTCTTATCTTACGCCCTTGATTAAGTTAAATAAAAGCACGAAATTATAATTTAAAATTAATAATGTACGATGTAATCAATCGAGCCATTCGATGGGCAGTGGGCACTTCGCACCCGAAGTACAAATTTACGAATTGTTGTATGAGAGGGAGAATTGTTATAAAGGGATAGGGTGGGACGCATGAATTTAACGGAGAGAAATGCCAAAATTAAAAAATGTTAAAACCTTGAGAAAGAACTAGCTTTCTATGAAAATTGAAAAACCTGAAACGCTCGTTTTTGTATGAAAACTGTAACCTCCACCCCACCATCCCTTCATCACAATCTCTTGTCCATTATATTCCCAGAAAAAATAAACAAAGAATTAAAAAAATGTATCCTGAAAGGGTATTTTAATTGAAACGGATTATTTGAACTCTATGCATAACAAGGCAAATAGCTACGAAACGCTTCTTTTTTTATTATTCACCTTTAAAACGCTATTAATTCCGGCGAGCCGTTTTTTCCCCCCACGCATTACTCTACTTTTTGGTCGATCCTTAATTTTACACAAAATACCTGCTACGTAATTCAAACTCTTTCCAAGCCTTTTCAGCAGCACCATCATCATCATAATCACTATATGTATAGCGGGGCACGCCTGGGTAAGTTCTTCGGTCTCGATTTCGAATACACCCAGGGGATAAGAATAAGGCGAGATACCTATTTTGTCAAATGTTTTGATTCGTTTGATGGTGAATTGACAAAATATGTAGCCGGTCACGGCCAAAACGCCGCTAAGGGGCCGTCAGCGCCTCTCAAAGTGGCAGAAAATGGAACCGTTTTACCTTGTCGTTAGTTTTGACCGATGTCCACGACTGTTGCCTTCGAGAATACCCCAGGTGAGTGCGTTGTTCTTAGGGAAAGTTTACGTTAGTCCACAGCTAAAACGTAGAAAAAGAGTCGCAATTCTTGTTTTCTCGATGTATAACGTCCAGACGAAGATTGAGAAAATAATTTGTGCTAATTTGCTTTTTTTCAGGGAAGTCAGCGGCTAAAACTGAAAAAATCACCCTGATTCGCGGTTTCGTGATGCGGCGTACAGGCCAAAATGGACAGCTTGAGACAGAGAAAAATGGGCTCCTTCACGGTGGAATGAAGAGAGAAAGGCGCTCATATTGCGGCTAAAATTGAGGAGATACGCTATTTCAACGCTGACAAAATTGAGAAATGGGGCTAATTTTCGGTTAAAAATCTGAAGAAGAAAGAGAGAAATTGTTCTTTCACGGCTTAAATTGAGAAAACACTCAAAGCCGAGTTTCACGCTGCAAAGCCCAGGCCATAATTTAAAATTTTCACGAAAAATCACTTTTTCTCAATTTTACCCGCGGGTGTACGATTTTCCTCCATTTTAGGTGGAAATGAGCAAATAAACCACGGTTTATGGAGACCTTTTTACGGCTAAAATTGAGAACTGCAGCTCGTTCTCCGAACTTCAAGAACTTAAAAAAAAATTGGCTCATTCAGGGCTATAAAGGCGCTCTTTCGCTGTTTAAATCGAGAAAACGGGCCAATTCGTGGTTTAACGGTGCAAAGTTAAGGCGAAAATTAGAAAAAGGCGCTAATCCAGGTTTTATAGAGGCCTTTTCACGATTAAAATTGATTTTAAAAAAAGGCCTATAATCAAGGTATAGAACTAAGAATTGCGGTTGAAAATGGGAAACCGCCAATTTACGGCTAAGGGTTAGGTCGGCAATGTCCGTTTAAGCGCTGCTAAGGGTTTAAACGATTTTGTTTTCAAAACACTAATTTCTGATTGGGGTTTAAGCTCTAAAGCTCAGCTTAGTATTAAGCGGAACTTTAAACACGTGTGGTCGACCCGGGCCTAAATGGAGAAATTGAAATAGCTGCACCCATTCGATCGACGTTCAAATTGAGAAAATTTGCTCATTTCCACCTAAAATGGAGGAAAATCGTACACCCGCCGGTAAAATTGAGAAAAAGTGCTTTTTCGTGAAAAGGCGCTCGAGAAAACACACGAAATCAGTGAGCAAATAGTGTGGCTATAAATATTCAATTTAGCCCACAAAAGCGCTATTTCGAGGCTCAATTTGGAAGAAATCAGGCTTTCTGGTGATAATGATCCCAGTTTCTTTAGATCCTTAAGCGGATAATGTTGAGAAGGCGAACTAATATGCTGATCTTGGGGGGGAAGGGGCAAGTTCGCAGCAAAATGTTGGAAAAAGCGCAAATATTCGTTGCTAACAAAAATAAAATTGCGATGAAGCATTTATACGTACAGCTTCCAGACTAAAATTGACTAAAATCGGTGATTCGCGGTGTATGGAGGCCAATAATTTACGGCTAAAATGTAAAACTGGGTGAAAGGTAAAACTGAGAAAAAGCGCTAATTCAAGGCTATAAAAGTGAAACAAAGTTGCGGCTAAAATTGAACAAAAAAAAACGCTTAGTGGGCAAATGGTAAATTAGCAACTGAAATTGCAAAAAATCGCCCCCGATCACGAAAAATCGCTAATTCGGAGCTAAATATGCTAAAAAAGTTCATTTACACCTGAAATTTCAAAAATTGCCAATTACCAGCCACAAAAACAAGATAGGACAAAATGGTAATTCACAGAGAAAATTAAGAAACATTTTAAATCGCTACTAAAACTGCGAATTCACAAATAAAATTGAAAATTGATAAAAGACGTTAAACAGCGACTAAAATTAAGAGAAATGGTCATTCGCGACTAAAATTAAAAGAATCGGTCATAATTCGCCGCTAAAATTGAAATTAATGACTATAATTCGTGGATTAAATTGAGAAAAATCGCTGATTCGAGTCTGAAATTAAGAAAAGCGCTAATTCGCAGCTAAAAATGACAAAAATTGCAAATTCATTAATTAAATGGGATAAAAGCGCTAATTTGCAGCTACAATTAAGAACAACGCTAATTCATGGCCTATAACGAGAAAAATCGCTAAATCACGGATGAAATTGACAAGAAACGATAAGTAGCGCCTAAAATTTGGACAAATGCTAATACGCTGCCAAAATTGAAAAAAAATGCTATTTAATTCGGAGTTAAAATTGAGGAAAATTACTAGTCCGTGGATGGAATTGGGAAAAAGTGTGTAAAAAACGTTAATTTGAGAAATTGCAAATGAAAAACCCCACTAATTCATGTCAAAAATTGAGAAAACTCCTAATTCGCGACTAAAATTTGGAAAAATTACTAATTGATGGTGATAATTTGGACAAGCGCTAACAAGAACTGAGAAAAATTGCCAATTAAATCACTGCTAATATTAATAAAAATTGTTAATTCATGAATGAATTGGACAAAAAGCGCTAAGTAGCGCTTAAAATTGGGATAAATGCTATTACGCAGCCATAATTGGTAAGAATCGGGAATTAATTCTCTCCTGAAATTCATAAAAACAGGTAATTCATGGATGAAATTGAAGAAAAGTGCTATTTAACGGATAAAGTGTGCAAAAAAACGTTAACTTCGAAAGATTGAAATGAAAAAATACTTGTAAATTTCCAGCTGTAATAAAAAAAAAGCTGGTCGATTCGCATCGACGGCATAGATGCTAAAATTTATAAAATTGCTACTTCACGAATTAATTGACAAAAAGCGCTAATTATCGGCTAAAATTATGAAAAGTGCTACTTCGTCGCAAAAATTTATTTAATCGCTCATCACTTCACAAAAACTTGGGAAAATCGCTTATTTGTGGATGAAGTATGTGAAAAACGTTAATTTGGGACAATGCAAATGGAAAAACGCGCTAAATCGTGTCAACAATGTATAAAAACGCTAATTCGCAGCTAAATTAAAGAACAACGTTTATTCACGGCAAAACTTTAGAAAAATCGCCCATTAAATCGCTGCTAAAAATGATGAAAATCACTAATTCGCGAATGAAATTGACTAAAACCGTTAATTACCGGCTAAAATACGGGCAAATGGTAATTCGTCGCCATAATGGAATTTATCGCTCATCAATTCACTGAAACTGAATAAAATCACTTATTCGTGGATGACACTGAGTAAAAGCGCTGTTTCGCAGGTAACATTTATGAAAACAGAAATTCGGGAGAACCTGTCTTCAATTTGCAGCTTTACTTGAGAAAACCGGCTAATTCCTGGATGGTATTAGTGGAAAGCGCTAATTCACGGGTAAAGTAAGTAAAAATCGTTAATTTGAGAGAATGTAAATGAAAAAACGCTCAAATTCATGTCTAGAACTGAGAAAAATGCTAATGCGTGGCTAAGATTCTCAAAAATTGCTAGTTGGCAGCTATAAAATAAGGACAAAAACTAATTCCTGGCTAAAAAGGAAAACAAAACTGTAATGTATTAATTACACAAAAAAAAGACTCATACGAACGATTCGAATGCAACAACAAAACTGTTTTATTCTTTTCTTTTTAAATAGAATCTTCCACCTGATTATAAAAATGGTGGGACTTCACACCCTCCCACTGAATTTCTTTGCATCTCTTCAGCATCATCGGTTTTAATGATTTGATCTTGATGTCGCTTCCAAGGCTTCGAAAAACCATCCGGTTTCACCATGTATGTTCGGTCGCCGAGAACTTCCTCAATCTTCGCTTTTATCCATTTCCGGTTTTTTGGATTAGGCCGATAGTCGCGAACGTACACAGTCTCCTCCTTGTCGAATTTCACCATCCAACCTTTTTTGTTTCCTGAACTATCATCTGTCTTTCCATTCGTGAAGTTCTTCCTTAAAATGTCCAGCCTAGTCCTCAGTTCTCTTCCGATCACTTGGCTGGCGATTCTCCAGTCGTGCAATGCATTGATGTCCTGTAATGGAACAAATATCGTGACATAGCCGCATCCATATTATTACCAAAGTTTGAATCTTGAAGAATTTTCTTTATCCCGTTCTTGAAACTCTTAACGCTATTCTCTGCCGCATCGTTACTTGACGGATGAAAAGGAGGTGTTTTGACATGGTGGATAGCGTTTGACTCACAAAAGTTCGCGAACTGTGATGACGAAAACTGTGGACCGTTGTCTGAAACTAGAACTTTAGGGAGTCCGTATCTGGAAAACACATCTCTTAATTTATTTAAAGTAGCCATCGTGTCGGTGTTCCTATTCATGTTATAAACTTCCACCCATTTACTAAACGCATCAGTGATGATCAAAAACATCTTACCCTTGAAGGGTCCCAAGAAATCGACGTGCACCCTTTCAAACGGATAATGCACTTTATACCAAGGCTTCGGCACCGATTTTTCGGGTTCATCCCTGAGCCCCATGCAAATTGGACAACTTCGAACGAAGCGCTCGATATCTTGATCCAGAGAAGGCCACCAAAAGTAGGACCTAGCCTTGTTTTTCATCTTGACCATGCCTTGATGAGCAATGTGAAGCTCCTTCAACAACTTCTCACGGAATACTCTTGGCATCAAAACGCGGTATCCCCACATCAGTACTCCCTTTTCAATATTCAGCTCATCTCTTCTTCTTAAATACGGCTCCACCGACTTTTCAACGACATCTGGCCAGCCGTCCCTTACACACAGAAAAACTTTACTCAACTCACTGTCTTTCCGCGTTTCCTTCGATATTTCTTTTAAATCAATTGCCAGAATATTCTCCACCAAATTCAAATCGGATGCGTCCTCCTCTGCTTCAAAATCCTCACTTGAAGACTTAGGCAAACGCGACAACCCGTCAGCCACATTGCTCGAGCCTTTCAAATACATCAAATCATAATCAAACCCAGAAATGAAAAGAGCCCAGCGCTGAAGCCGACCCGCAGCCATCTCTGGTACACCTTTATTTTCTCCGAAAAGAGCTAACAATGGTTTATGATCCGATAAAAGAGTGAATTTTCGACCGATCAAATATTGGTAAAAATGTTTAACACCCCAGTACAGAGCTAATGCTTCCTTGTGAATGACGGAATAGTTCCTTTCTGCTGCATTCATTACGCGAGACGCAAAACAAATAGGTCGATTTGATCCATCCTCCATTTCATGCAACAAAACCGCTCCTAATCCTGTTTTCGAAGCATCGCATATCAATTTCACTGGCTTTTTAGGATCAAAGTGAACCAAAACTTGGTTGCTTAATACCTCCTCCTTTGCTTTTTGAAACGCCTGTTCACACTTGGCTGACCATTCGAACTTCACACCTTTTTGCAGAAGGCGATAAAGTGGCTTTAAAATATCTGCCAAGTGCTTGATAAACCTTCCATAGAAATTAACGAAGCCTGTAAATGCCCTCACTTCACTTACATTTCTTGGTCTCGGCATTGACCGAACTGCCTCCGTCTTCTTATTGTCCTTCGAAATTCCCTCTTTAGTAATTTTGTGACCCAAGTATGTAATTTCATTTTGGAAAAAGGCACATTTTTTGAAATTCAAACGAAACCCAGCATCACTCAAACGCCGAAGAACCATACGCAAATTAGACAAATGCTCATCTATATTTCTCCCAGTAACTATAAGATCATCAAGAAAATTTCTGACTCCCGGAATTCCTTGAATACATTTTTCAACAGCTCGCTGAAAAATCGCTACTGCCGGTTTCGTGCCAAACGGGAGACGGTTCACCTTGTAAACCCCTCGATGGGTCGACCAGGCCAAAAGCATTTTGCTATCCTCTTCGAGTTCCAAGTGATTATATGCTTGACATAAATCTAACTTGGTAAATTGTTGACCCCCTTGCAAATGACACCACAAGTCTTCCACGTGCGGTAATGGATGTTGCACATTATCGAGATATTTATTCACAGTCAATTTATAATTGGCACACAATCTGATCGATTTCCCGTCTGACTTAAGAATGGGAACCAGTGGAGTACCCCAGGGAATGTAATCGACTTTTTCGATCATACCCTCTGATTCTAGACGATCAAGCTCTTTTTCCACCAGTTCCTTAAATGCGAAGGGAATTTGAGGGGGCTTCAAAAATCTAGGCTTTGCTTCGTCGCTAATTTTTAAATGAACTTTCTCGAACTTATACAAACCTACGCCTTCTTGAAACACCGAGGAAAACTCTTTTGACAGACTGTAAATCAACTGTTCATCTTCCCTTACGCCATTTCCTGACTCTTCCGCAGCTACGTCCAACACTTCATGACTAAACATTTTCAACCAGTCTCTACCAAGCAACAACTTGGAACTTTTTGAAACAACCTGCAATCGGCAACATCGAGTTTTACCTTTCCAATCAACCGAAACCGAAAGTTCACCGACCGGTTTGACAATTTCCCCCGAAAAGCTTCTCAATTGAACCGAAGAACGCAACAAAGGAAGAAATGAAAGGTGTTCTTTGTAAACTTGCCGAGGCAAAATTGAAACTCCTGCTCCCGTGTCAATTTCCAGGTCAAAAGGAACGTCATTAATCACTACCTGGGCTATTATAGGACTAACAAAATTCAGCCCTTCCAAAGAACGCATATCAACGACAGCGACCTCATCTTCACCGATGTGACTTTCAGTCTCACTCACACAGCTCACGCTACTTTTTGACTTGCAAACAACTGCTAAGTGGCCAATTATTTTACATTTTCTACATCGGTAAGACTTGAAACGACAATCGGTGAAACAATGATTACCTTTTCCACAGTGAATGCAATTTATGGCCCCTTTGCCACTTCTTTGGTCTGATTGTGAGCTTTCAATCGTCTTCTTGGCCTGGGCAATCTTCAAAACTTCAGTTTCTTTCACCAGACCGTTAGGCGAGCGTTTTCCGACTGGCTCTTTCTTTACAGCCAATTCGTTAAATTCCATCAAATTCTTTTCCTTCGGGTCTTCTTCACACAGTCTATCTAAAATCGGTGACTGTATCATACCACAAACAAATTTGTCTTTTACCGCGAACTCCAATTGAGGACCAAACTGGCACCCCGAGGCAATTTTTTTTACACGGGCGAACCACTGAGCAACGGATTCCCCAGACTCTTGCTTCATTTCATAAAATTGGATCCGGTTCCTGAAAACAGAGACAGTTATAGAACATTGCCGTGACATAATCAAACATATTTCATTGAAAGGCTTTCGAGACGGAAGATCCGGATCACATAGATCTCGAAGGTACTCATAAGCTTCGGTGCCCATCACCGTAACCAAAACTGACATCTTTCTTTCCTCTTCCACAGCATTTACTTTGAAAAAATCTCGTAGCCTCTCTTCATATATTGTCCAGTTATCGCGTCCGACGGAAAATTCAGGCAGAGCCCCTAGATTCAACGATCGGACTTCAGGCGATCGTTGAGCCACCGGAGAAGACGAAGATAACCTGGAAAAACCAATACTGCGGTCCTCTTCGACCATTGGAATTTTCGTTTTCCTCTTTGGCTTCATCCTCGTCGCCAAAACTGTAATGTATTAATTACACAAAAAAAATACTCATACGAACGATTCGAATGCACCAACAAAACTGTTTTATTCTTTTCTTTTTAAATAGAATCTTCCACCTGATTATAAAAATGGTGGGACTTCACAAAAACGCGTGCTATAATATTGATAAAAATTGCTAAATTCAGGAATTGAATCGACGAAAAGTGCTAATTAGTGTCTATGTCTAAGACTCGGACAAATGATAATTCGTAGCAAAAATTAAAAAGCATTGCTCATGAATTCGCTAAAATTGAGGAAAATCGCTGATAAAATTGGGGAAACGCGCTGAGTCGCAGATTAAATGTAGAAACACGTTAATTTGCTGCAAAAATGTATGAAAGTGGAAATCCGAGGATTCTAAAAGCAACTTCGGGCTTGTAACTGCTAAAAAACCCTAATCCATTTCGCATATATGAAAAAAAATAATGGTGGGCAAAAATAATTAAAAACCCGGTAGTTTACGGCTAATATCGAGATAAATCACCAATTAGCTCAGCTAAACTTATGACAAATGCTAACTAGCATCACAACTCAAGTAAAAGTGCTAATTCGCGTCTAAAAAGATTTTTAACCGCGACTTTGCTGAAAAAAATTGAGAAAAACGCCAATTCGTGTCACAAAATCATCATAGAAAACACGCTGATTCACGGGTTCAAAAAGCTATTTCACTGTTATAATTGTGATGAAGTGCTAATTCACCACTACACATTGAGAAAAATCACTAATTCACTGATGAAGTGTAGAAAAAGCTCTAAATTCACAGATAAAATGGAAAAAATTCCAATTTTCGCCCGTAATTGAAAATACTCCAATCTGGTGGCTTTTGAAGTCAACTTTGTAGCTATAATTGGAGAAAAATGGGAAATTCATGGCAGTGGGAGGGGCTAAAATTTAAAAAAATTACTCGCAGCCTTGAAAAGGTTTAATTCACGGGTGAAATTAACGAAAACTCTAACTAACGGCTAAAATTTAAAATAATGCTAATTTACTGCTCAAAATATTAAAAATCGTCAAGTTGCAGCAAAAAATGAGAAAACGCCAATTAGTGGCTAAAATTCAGAAAAATCGCTGATTCACGCGATAAAAACGCTACTTCGCTGCTATAAGTGAGCTGAAGTGCTAATTCGTGACTAAAATTGAGAAAAATCGCTAATTCTCGGATAAAGTGTAGAAAATGCTCTAAATTCACAGCTAAAATGAAAAAATATATCATTTTCGGCTATAATTGAAAATACGCTGATTTGGCAGCTTCTAAAGACAAATTTGTGACTAAAGTTGAGAAATAGCGCAATTTCAAGGCACAACGTGAAAAAAATCCGCTAATTCGTAGATACAATTGTAAATACGTCATACATCCTTTGAAATTCGGGTATTTCACGGGTAAAATTAACAGAATGCGTTTATTCGCGGCTTAAGTGGACAAAATCATCAATTTACAACTTAAATTGAGCATAGATTACGTGATAATTGGTGGATAGGATGTAGAAATAGCGCAAATTCGTGACTAAACTAAGAGAAAATTAATAAGTTAGCTCTACTTAAAAAACACAATTTTTGTTTATCCTGAAACTAAGTGGTATTCAAGAGATTCCAGGCCCTTCAGGTCCCGACAGGTAGAGGTCCACCAGTAAACCAAAAAAAAAACGATCAAATAGTATGCTCGATTACGGCAATGAGTGGTCCGATAACTCAGTTGTTGCCCAACATTTTGTTTGCCAAGGAACCGTCCCCTAATATTATGAGAAACAGAGAGCCAAGTCTGTTTTAGAGAGGCATCAAAGGTCAATGTACCAGTTATTAATGAGTAACGCTCTGAAGATTTTCAAAAAAATGGATTGTAAAATGAGGAACAGGAAAAACATGTCTGAACGCTCCTTTATTTATTCCTTTCTTGGGAGGAGGCCAGGTCTAACAATAAGAGGCGGTCGTTTAGACGAAATCATTTGTTAAAGGACGAGAAAAAGTTTTTTAAATTTCTCATCTCGCCAAAAGGATGCATTTTCCACTTGTTTGAAAGCTCACTTTTTTCTCTCTCTCTCTCTCGAAATGAGAATTGTTTCGGAAAGTAATGGAAAAAACTGTTGTTTTCTTATTATTTATACATTTCAACCCTCCTCAAGCTCTATCACCCCCGCCTCATACCTTCACAGTGCGCTTATTCGGCCTCTACTTACATCCACCATTTCAACTTCTTAACAACCCGAGGCGGCGATAAATAAAAGGGCCAACACAGCTTCACCCCCTCCACCTTTTTTCCCCTGCACATCGCAAAACTTCCCCGCCTGACCGTAATGGGAAAAAATGGGTGAGCTCTTTCCCTTTTTACGCTACAATGAAAAACGGTCTCCCTGTAAGATTTATTACTGTCTTTTCTCTTTTTTGTCTCCGCTAGCCTTACACCCTACATGCATTGGCCTTCAACTTTACTAAATTTATCCGACGGTGAGTTTGGCGGGAGGTGGAAGGGGAAAGGGAGTGGCTTTCCTCGTTTAAAAGTTAAAAAAATGACCCCTTTCTTGGAAGCTTCCAGAAATATTTTTCGGGTTTCCTGAAAAAAAAAACAAAAAAAAATCCCCAGAATCACCGGTTTACAGTTTAATAACACTCGAACAGGCTCCTCGATGAAAACCTCCCAGCGAGCTAGATATTTTCACGGAACATTAAACGGTGGATTAATTAACAACGAGCGTTAATCGATCTCAAACGTCAAAGATGCTCTCACTGGGAGGCTGTAACCGTGATATAGGGACCTGGTAGGAACCGGAGGAATGAATTAATTTTGGGTGCTGTGTTTGGTGGTGGGAGGAGGGGAGGATGTCTTTTGAAGTTAAATAGGAATGAACAGGGCTGTGAGGGGTTGAGGGTGAATAGTTGTTTGAGGCTCTAACTCAGTGTCTAAACAGTGCCTTGGGAATGGATAGCGGCTTGTTGGGTGGTGAAGGGGGGATGGGTGAAACAATGTTCTAATTAAATGCCGTTTCCACTATAGTGATTTGCAAGCGACGGGTTACAAGGCGCTAGTGGCGGTGGAGTGGGGGGTCGAGGAGTTCGTGCTTGTCTAGGAGAGTTTGGGAATCGCTCGCTAAATATTCAGTATTTATACCCCTCCCCTCCCCACCAGTTCCATCTTATATTTTAACAGGGAAGTTCTGTCCTAGGGTAAACGGCGTCGTTTTTCTTCTTACTACGGGCACCCCATGTTTCACCACTCCGTCCCATCACAATGACTGATGAACAGGGAAACGAGGGCGTATTTCTTCTACCAAAAGGGGAAGTAATAGTTACATTTAAAGTGTTTTTCATTAAGTACATAGCACTGCCCTTAAAGGAAAATAAATGGCTATTTAGAGATAAATGCTTCTTCGAGAAAACTAAGGAGAAGTGGTCGTACAAAGTTGGTATGTCAAGAAGAGACTCACAATCAAGGGTGGAAATTAAAGATCTTTAATTGAAAAACTGAAGGCACCAACAGGATATTGCGAAGCTTCGTTCAAACCCATTGAAAACCACTTGCAAATATTTAAGGAATTGATATTGACTCGGTTAGTAGCGTAATCTCGGAAAATAAGCCCCGAACTGACTTGAGCTTCCTTTAATATAAATTTTTGAATCATGAAGCGTTCTAGAACAAAAACGTTCAAGCGTATAATTCAATTGTTTAATCTTCTCTCTTCCCTACAGCTCGAGGCAGCCTCGTTAACTTTTATCAACCATAGCGTTTCTCGGATGTGGTATTTGTTTACGTATAAATTGAATTGTTCGTGTTTAACCTTCTGGCAGTAAGCTCCTCTTTTATTTTTTCCTTTCATCCCGGCTCGTGTCAACCCAATTAGAAATGTGCCTTTGCTTTTCCTACGAATTTCGTCTGAATTTTGCTATTAATATTAATCTTAATTTTGAACTTTATCTTTCTCTTTCTCCATGTATACAGTTTTGAGCGCCATTACGACTTCAACAGACCCAGAACTTCCCCTCGCCTTCCCATTCATCCACCAACGAAACTCGCTACTCACCATTTTCCTTGCCAGGTAATTGATTTGTAGGTTCTTAGCTTTCTATCCCCCCCCCCTCCTGTCATTACAGATATTAGGTAAAAGAGGCAAAAGGGGTAATGGGATGTAAAAGCATTTCAATGTTCAAATTTCTAAATATTCCTTGCTTTTATTAACTTCCCCGCCCGACGCGTCTTATAACTGGATTCTAAATTGAAAAGGGGATATCATGAACTTGAGAAGTGACTTCTCGTTACACAGGCAATACGCATTGATCAGTGCTTTTTGGGACCGGAAAAACGCCCATTAAATGTTCATTTTCAGCATTTCAGCGTTCTTTTGATTAAATTGAAGGGAAGCCCGCAAGACGAACGAACTTGGTGTTATGCGTGTTATTGCCTGTATTTCAAAATAACTTTTTATCGTTAGTTTACGGTGCGCTGACTAAGTGGTGGGCCAGAAATTTTCCCTCAACCGAATCAGACCCGCTCGCCCCCACCCCTCCTTCAACAGCCTTACGGGTGCACACCACTGGCCGAATTAGCATCGCGCGGAGTTTCTTTACCCGCCCACCATCGTCATCCATGGGACCTGCGTACTCAGCCACCAGCTCCAGCTACCATGCGTGTCACCGACATTTACGTCACGTCACATTTGGCGCCACCGGACGAATCTTTCACCAGCTCCACCCTGGAAGTCACCGTTCAGAATAAGCCGTGATTTGGCGACTTCTCCATGTTAACCGCGTATTAGCGTTTGTTTCAACACTTCAGCGCTTCTTCTCCATTTCATAAGGAGAATTAGCTATTTGTCTGCATTTTAGCCGTGAATAAGCGTTTTTTATCAATTTTAGCCGCAAATTTGCAACTTTTCTCCAATTTATTCGCGCGTTAACGATTTTTCTGGATTTTTGCCGTTAATTTGCGTTTTTTCCTAATTGGCCACGAAGTTGCCTCCGGAAAACACGGCATCTCATTTTCTCAATTTTCTGTGAATTAGCAAATTTTCTCAAATCAACCCCCCAATTAGCCATTTATCATAATTTTAGCCACAAATTAGCGGTGTTCTCATTTTAGTCCCTAATTAAAGAAACGCTAACCATGAATTAGAGTTTTCCCCCGATTTTCTTCGCGAATTACCCTAACACTTTTTCTGAATTTAGTCGTTGATTAGTGATTTTTTTCACTTTCAGGTACGAAGCCACGAATTGGCGTTTTCTCCACTTATTTATCTTGAGGTAGCGTTTTTTCCACTCTTCAGCTTCTGCGCTCTTTTTCTAGTCGATTTTTTTCTCTTAGCCGTGAATTAGCGAATTTTCATAATTTTAGCCATGAATTAGCGATGTATCTTTTTTCAGAATTTTGGCAGTGAATTAGTGTTGTTTTCTGATTTTAGCCAGTAATGTGCGATTTTTCACAATTTCATCCATTAATTAGCACTTTTTCAAAAGTTTAGCTGCGAATTAGCGAATTTTTTTGGCTTTTAGCTATGAATTTTAGCGCTTTTCTTATAAGTTTCAGCCATGACCTTTTCTTCAGAAGCCAAAAATTGTTATTTCCATGCTTCTTGCCTATAATTAGCGCTTTTTCTTACACTTTATTCGCGGAAGCTTTACTTTGGGGAAACTAGCCGCAAAGTAGCTCAGTATTTTTCCTAATTTTAGCCTCATTTAGTGTTTTTCTCACTTCTGCCCGTGAATCATTACCGTAGTGGCGAGGGGTGGTAGTGGCGAGGGGGCTGATAGTTCTAGCCCCCCACCCGAGGGGGGTCGAGAAGTTCAAAGATGGAAAAAGTAATGAATATTTTTAGGTTCTAAGCTCATGAATATAGTTACGTGAAAATTAGTTTTGGTTTGCGGTATATTATCTCCTTTAAACGAAATTGAGAAAAAATTTCAAATTCCCAACTGAAATTGCAAAAATTGCCCATTCGCGGATGCAAAAGACAAAAGCCGCGAATTCACAGCTAAAGCGAAAAATTATAATTCATGACTCAAATTCAGAATAATGGCAGATTAGCAGCTAAAATTGGGACAAACGCTAATCCACAGCAAAAATTGAGAAAATCTTTAATTAAATAACTGCTGCAACTGAGAAAAAACGATTATTCACAAACGAAATTGACAGAAAGCTTTACTTAGGGGATAAAGTTGGGACAATCCTAATTCGCCGGCAGAACTGAAAAAGAATCGCTGATTAATTCACGGCTAAAATTGAGAAAAATCGCTAATCCATGGATGAAATTGGGAAAATACACGAAAAAAAAACCGGCTAATTTACTGCTAGAATTGAAAAATACGCTAATTCACGGCTGAGATTTAGTAAATCGCTGCTTCGCGGTCAAAATTTAGGAAAATACAAATCCGTGACTTTGAAAAGTAACTTCAGGCCTAAAACTGAGCGCTAATGCATGTAGCTAAAATAAAAATAAAAATGATAATGCGGGGCAAAAATAGTTCATACTACACCACTAATTTGCGACTAATATTGAGAAAAATCACTAATTAGCGTTGCTGAAATTAAGAAAAACGCTAATTTGCTGCTCAAAGTGAGAAGAAATCCTGATATTCGCTAAACTAAGGCTAAAATTATGAAAAATACGTAGCTACTTCGCCACTGAAGTTTCCCTGACTGAAGCTTCTTAGAATAATTGAACTTCGGAAGCTAATTAGAGGCTATAGAAGCATAGATAACAATTTTTGGCTTCTGAAGAAAAGGTCATGGCTCAAACTTATAGGAAAAGCGCTAATCCATAGCTAAAAGCCAACAAATCGCTAATTTCGCTGCTAAAATTTCGAAAAAGTGCTAATTCATGGATGAAATTGAGAAAAATCGCTCATAAGTGGCTAAAATCAGGAAAAACACAAGTTCACTGTAAAAATTCAGAAATGTCGCTAAGTCGTGGCTTCTAGAATCAACTGGTGATTTATAGTGACTTTTTGACCATTTAACCCCTTTCCCCCCCTCCAACTTGACCGATTTGGCCCAAATGCAATACCGACCGGGGTCTTATGACTACTGATTTTCGTGCCAAAAAGCGTTCAGCTAAATTGATTTCTTCGAGATTTATCGTGCTAACAAGACCACACACTTACTTCCACCCTGGGGGCAACACCCCCTCCCCTTCGACTTTTTGAAAAAAATAAAATGGGAATCAAAGGCTACTCTAACATGGAGTATACGTACTGAATAATATGATGCTTCTAGAATCAACTGGTGATTTATAGTGATTTTTTGACCATTTCAACCCCTATTTTCTCCCCCTCCACCTCGACCGATTTGGCCCAAATGCAATACCGACCGGGGTCTTATGACTACTGATTTTTTTGCCAAAGCGCGTTCCGCTAAATTGATTTCTTCGAGAGTTATCGTGCTAACAAGAAAACGGCAGTAATATTATATATATACATCCTGGAGACCACTGATTTCGTGTTCTAGAGGTTCTGAAACGTGAAAAAAAAACATGACATGACCCATGTTTGCCACCATCACGACGAGACCAATAGTGCATTTTCAGAATGAAATGCACCAAAAGATTCCAATGCCGACAGAGATTATCAACAGACCGGCATTATCGACCCGAGAAGCCAGGACACCCAGAGCGAACAATACGATCAATGCGTGGAGGTGTTTGCTTTTGTTGTACATGCTAAGCACCCACGCGCAGAAAGCCGTCCAAACCCCTTTATAAGTCATCAAATTTCAATTCATGGCGTTTTACGTTTGGATAAAATTCAGCTCTGGAGCCGAGCATTTCCACCCGTCTTCTCCGTTACCATTATGTTCCGAGAAGTCGGGTAGAAATGCTCGGCTCCAGTGCTGAATTTTATCCAAATGGAAAACGCTATAAGATTGCAACATCAAGTTGCAACGACCCGTGTTGTCCGATTTCACGTCGAACCATTCCGTAGAGCCAGCTTTCTTCACCTGTTGGATTTTATTCCGGCATTGGTCGATTCACATCCGGAAAACTTGGTATTTCAGGTACCTGATAGCATCCTACTGAAGATGATAGCGGCCAAAATACACGTTGAGACTATCGTGACTTTTTGTTTCGTCTTCCTTGGTGCCTCCTACGTAGTAGCGTGTTTTGGGAGCACAATCATTGTTTAACCGATCGATGAAATTATCACTCACTGCCCTATTATTTTCTGGATGGGACCACAACGAGAACACGATATTGCACCCCAACGAGACGAGAGTCTTTCGAATAGCCGCGAACTTTCCAGGGCATCCATCTCAAGATGAACGTATCGTCTATTACGGTAGTGATTAACATGCGAATCACTTCAGCGGCTGTGCATTGACCGAATCTATGTTTTGATTTCATTTTTAACGGACAAAAATCCGAAATAGCGTGCTATATAGCAATTATTACCGGCGGACCGATATTTCCGGTGTAGAGGCATCCATCATGTAGCACAGGCAGCCTGCAACCGCGATGGAAAATCCACTCGTTCTCGTAAAGAATATAGCCAAAAACATCGTAACGCTAGACGATGGCAGTAGATCACAAAATGAACGTCGAGTACAGCTTACAATATCTGTTTTCCCAGTAAAAAAAAAAAAAAAAAAAAAAATCAAAAGCAAATTTCATATTCAGAAGAAAAGGTACGGGGTAGGTATCTAATGGTGACTACCAAAATTTAGGTTGGAGTTGCCAAACTCTAGCGTTGTTTACATAAATTGTGACGCATTTTTTTCGTTAATTCTGAGTTAACGTAACTCAAACCTTAACTCTCACAGAGCCAATTTAACCACCGGGAATTAGGTTGGAGTTACCTAACTCTAACATTGTTTACATAAATAGTGACGCCTTTTTTCAGTTAATTCTGAGTTAACGTAACTCAAACCTTAACTCTTGGTGGTGAAATCCACCAACAGTAAAATATGTAATGAGTTTCAAATTCATTGTAAATATATTCACGGTTCATTTAATTTCAAATTTTCATAGAGAACAATTGCAAACCGTGAATAACTGCTCAGAAGAATCGTTTTAATCAAAGAGGGATTTCTGATCATTGATTGCTCTGGTTGAATAGAGGGGGAGGGATTTAAATCCCAAGTTTAAGTGTAAACATTGGGACCTAACTAATTTTTTCATGGTTCCACTTTTTTATCCAAATCTATGAAAAATATAAAGAGGATTTTCAGGGGTTTTCACTTTACCTTACTCAGTCTTGAGCCTGGTAAAGTACTTACCAGACTGAGTAAGGTAAAGTACGAAAACAATTTTACTTCCGGAAAAGAGGCGAATAAATGTTTATTATTTTGTAGAAAAAGTAGTCGAAAAAGCTGGACGCCGCTGTCCAGTTGAAACATCAACTCGGCTCACTCACTTTTTGCCAAGTTGGGTCAAGGCCCGCCGCAAATTGAGCCCACGCCGTGGGTCGCCCAACTTAAAAAAACGGTTGAAAATGTATAGTCTTTTAACTGTTTTTTGAGCTTGGGTGACCCACGCATGCGGGCTCAACTTGCGGCGGCGGGCCCCAAGATCCGGGGCCGGGCCTGGAAATCGCGTAGTCCAGTGACAATATTCGTGATTGTCTGGTGGGTCTAAACCCTCAACGTCATTCGTATTCATCTCTAGAAGGCAATATTTCAGAAATAGCCTATCAGCGGATAGAATTGAGAAAATGCGCTAATTCACCGCAAAAATGAGAGAAGCTGGTTTGCCCCTAGTATACAGGAAATAAGCCAGAATAGCGGCAAAATGCTGCCCAATTTCGAACATGGCTTAAAAAATTTCTTTTGATGTATACTAGGGTAGAAGTTATGGCCAACTCACCCCTACTAGGAATGAAAAATGTGCCTAAACGAGGTGACTAATCTTATGCAGTTGTGTTCTGAGTAGGGAAAAATGAGCCCCAAGTCCGTGGGCTGATTACTTCTCGAGTTATGGCATAATTAGTACGAAAAAACCTTGTTTTTGGCTTGATTAGTTAATTAAAATCCTCTCGCCCTACATTGAGTGTTGAAGTCATTTCATATGTCGTTTGTGAAGTTGTTTTTGGTGCTGAATCAAATGCACGGTAGCTCGATTCTCTGAGATCCCAATATTGTTTGAGTTATGAACGAAAATACCCGAAAAACCACGATACTTAAATGTGCCCTGAAAAATTTGTATAATGATTTACGCAGAGCTGACCATTTTCTCTCATCGTACGCAGTTTTTTGTGCTGAATTGAATAAGCTATAGTCGGGATCGGTAGTAACAATACTTTTTGAGCTACTTTGAGCTATTTTTAAAGGATAAATACGTTATTTATGTAATGCTACAGAAAATATATACTCCTCGTTTATTTAGGGACTAATAAGGGGCCTCCTGCGGAGATTTTTACCCCAGACCCCAATAGGTGTAGGCAGGGACATTTCTAGCCCTCCCGAGGCTCCTAGGCGAGAATTATCGCGACGTCCCCCGCCCCCCAGAGCGTAGCCACGAGAGGGCAAGGGTGAACAGCTGCTCGATAGGGGAATTTGAGAGTCGCCTTTGCTCGAAACCAGCTACAATCGGAAAACGTCAATTTGTTCCTTCTGGCTGATTAGCATTAAAGCTGAAAATGTTTCACCCACATTTTCAGATTTTCCACAGTCATTTCTCGTTAAGTCGCTTCACGGCTAAAATTAAGAAAAACGCTCAACAGAGAATTAGCGTGATAGTGAAATCGCTATCACCAGAATTCTTGCTTTCTGGAGGAAATTTCGTAACTAAAGCAACAATTTTGATGGCTACAAATGGAAAAAAAAATCGTTAATTCGCGGATGAATTTGTAGAAAGTGCTGTTTTTGGGTCGAATCCACAGCTAAAATGAAGAGAAAACACTAATTCAACTCTAAAAGTGCAAAAGTCTGTAATTCGCAGCAAAAATTTGAGAAATCGCTAATTCGCAGATAGGATTAAGAAAAAGCGTTTATTCACAGCTAAAATGTAAAAAAAAAAAAAAAAAAAAATCCAATTTTACCTTGCATTTTGCTTGTAGTTAAATAGCGGCAGAATTACATAGTTTGGTCCTAAATATCCTGCAAATTAAAAGTAATTGGTCTCAATTTTTTTTTAGGGATTTTTTTTTTACAAGCCGTGGACCCATCCAGCGGCGACAGCACCCAAAGACTGACAAATATTATATCCATGACATTATGTCAGTCGGATTTGTGACCCCAGGAATTGCGAATCCTCAAAAGTGCCCAAAGTCGTCTGACGAATAGCCGCAAAATTGCAATACTTAGAAAGCAACTATATCCACGAAATTGGAATTTTTCTGACTGAATAATTTGATATTACAAATTATTACGTCTCATTTTCAGCGAAATTGAAAGTTTCAGGACCTTTTCTTCGGGTCCAAACATCCCCGAAATAGCAAGTTTCGTTTTTGTTTTGTTTAATTTATTAGTTTGTTTTTTAAATTGAACCGAAACCAGAATCCGTGACAGCGCTCAAAGTCTGACAAGTAGCCGCAAAGTTGCAACGCAGTTCGTAGGCGAATATCTGTGAAATTATGACGTTCTTGACAGAATATTCGCCATACTGCAAGTTTCGCGTTTGGATTACTGGGAGATTTCATTTCAATTTTTTCATTATTGATAGCCAAAGTTCAAACAGGGTATTGGAACCCCAAAACAGAACAGTCAAACGCCAAGAAACATAAATGATCAATGATGACATGTAAAAGTAAATAAATAAAAACAATTGGTAATAAAGGCCCGTTCACAAGCTCTGTGCAATGCGTCTGTGGAGTCCATGTAACCTATCAAAATGCTTCATTTTTCGAGGGAATAAACTTGTTTGGTTGCATAGACTCCACAGAACGTAAACATAGGGCTTGTGAACGGGCCTTAAGAGAATGCAAGTTTCGGGACCTTTTGTTTTGGAAACCGTGTGGCCCCCGACTGCACCGATAACTTTGGATGCGTTGTGAAACTCAATACTCGCTCAGCACTTGAAGCAGGACCGTTGTAAAACTCCTAATAGAGGATAAGTGCTTAGCCATCTGATGAAGCACGTCTTCTCGGTGCTTAGGTAACAGCTTCAATCGCGCTAAAACCTTTTATTCCGCCTAATAGTGCAATTTGACATTGCATTTTTAAAATTGTCATAAGATAGAAAGTTATGAGAAACCCCTCTGCACACACGCTCTCGATAAGGCTCGTCAAGCGGCTTCAGGTTGTGTTTAAGCGTTTGAAGAAATGGCTGAATTTTACAACGCAACCTTTGATGGCGATTTCCATTCAACACACAGTACACAAGTGTAGTGCAGCGTTCTCTCCATAAACATAATGTTTCAATTCAGAGAGGACTGGTGGAAAAACTTACGCCACGCGAGTGTATTGGATTGAATGGAAACCCCATGAATTTGAACTTGAATTTATTTGCAATTCAAATTGAATGATTTTGCAAAGTTTGGGTCGTAATGTATGAGTGTAATGTCAAGTTTCTTGTGTTGGCTGATTACGTGAAATTAGCAGTTACTGATCTTTAAAGGAAACATTGCAGTTTAGTGACAAGTTTTTGTGACGGCTGAACCCAGGCCAGGAAATTATTTCCGGGTACAATTCTCACAAAACTGGATATTTCGCCGTACAGTGATGTGCAATGTAATTTCAGCAAAATTGCAAGTTTCGGGTTTTTTTCTTTCTTTCTTTCTTTGAGAGAGAGTGAATACCTTGGGCTAGCCAACCCCGACAGCACCCATATTCTGCACATTCTGACGGATATAGCCTTGTGTAATTGCAATACTTATAGATAAATACTTGTGAGTTTGCCAATTCGGGGACTAATTTGAGCCAAATTGCAAGATTCATGGCTGAATATCCACGAAATTGAAAGTTCCGAGTCTTCTTATTAGTAAAATTGCAAGTTTTGGGGCCTTTTTCGTTGCAACGTACTGAGCAGGGTGATTTTAAACATTTGAGGGCATTATTTCCTAGTGTTCCGATTTGAAGCGGACGCTGTTCGAAAAATCGTCCATGATGGAACCCAGTCGGTTCCGGTTCCGGTCAAAAGCACCTGGATAGGCGTCAGTGGCATTTGAACAAAACCCTTACTATATCCACTACCTAGAGATGGCACTGCCCTAGTACATGACTCTCTCTCCCAGATTGGCACTCCCATTACGCCAATTATGTGAGGTTTCCCTCGTGGAAAAATCCAATTCCGTGGGACACACGAATTTATAGGATATTTGGCCTTTTAAAACACCAATTTGGCAGATTTATCTTCTTTAAAAATTATTTCGTGGGTTTCGGTCACTTTAGAGGACCATTGTCAAGGATTTGGCTGTTTCAAATGCTGGAAATTATCCAGATTTAACTCGTGTATAGTAAAAACTATCAACTTTACTCCTGAATTCCCTCCTGGACATGCCTGTGGGTCCTGCCTGCCCCTTGCGTCCCCAATAGCCCTTTTTAAGATCAAGAGCTGGTCTCGCGCTTGTTGAGGACTATAGCTTACCAGTTCACAAGCTTGAGAGGCTTCGAGTGATTCCTACGTTCGTTTCTTAATTATATTTCTTTAATTTTCACAATTCATTAATAACGATAACGGGGGAAAATGTGATATAAAATAATTTGTTTATTGCTTATCCAAGTTTGGATTGATAGCGAATACGGCCTTCGAAACTGTAGCGTTTTTCAATGTTGCCATTGCATTCTCATAGTCGTTGAGTTTGAACTCTTTCACTCCGAGTTTTTGATAGTCAAGGTATCTGGGAAGGCCCAATTTTCAACTATTAAGTCTGATAGACATAGGTTTATTGAAAGAAATTACCTGTCGGCCATAGCTTCCATGAGACCAAGAGCCCACGGTGTTGAAAATGGGTTGATGTTACTCGCCGATATGGTCAATTCTCGTTCGTACATAAAGAACGGAGAAAGACTGCGTAATGTTTGGGTTAAATTAGATTATCGTCGTGACAAAGGACGAAAGAAAAACTTACGAAATAGTTTGACCCTGTGGGGCAACACCGAAAAGAGCGAGTTTGCCACACTTTGCTAAGCCCGGTAGGGCTTGCTCAATCGCCTTGATGTTTCCACTACAGTCAACGACAACGTCGAATCTTTCACCGTCTTTGATCCTTTTTCCGATCACATCGGGGGTCACAGCTTCAAATCCAGTTCCTGTGGGTTGGAAGGGGGGGGGGTTTAAAAAAAAAGGCAAAAATCTGCCATTGTTAGTAGTGTTGTGGTATAATAAACCTAAATTTCTGTTGATTTCCAGCCTAGCTGATGAGGGCTCAACAACAGTGACTTTTTTATGGCCAAGATGATGAAGTAGACCGCTCCAAAGATTGCCAATAATACCGGCTCCTACGATGAGTATTTTGGAGCCTACTGGCGTTGGGTCGAAACATTTTTTGAATCCCCAGTAAATGCAAGCCATGGGCTCACCGAGAACACCTGAGGGGAGAAGAGGGTACACTTTTTCTTGTGTTCTAAATATGAAATTAAGAAATTTCATATAAATGTAAAAATAAGAAATTGCCTACCTTGTTTCAAGGACAAGCTATCAGGAAGTTTGTAAGCTTGCCGAGCGGTCAAAATGCAATATTTGGCGAAGCCACCGTTGCTACCAATGCCACGGGCGTACAGCACGCCTCCACGTTCACAGTGATGGTATCGGGCTGTCGTACAATAGTAGCACGTATCACAACGTCTGTTTCGTTCACGATGTAGCTTATTAGTGACCGGTACTTGTACCCCACCCCCACCACCCACCACCATGGACTGTGAGAGTACTTACGTTTGAGGGTCACACATGATGCGGTCACCGGGTTTAACGTGAGTAATCGCCGAACCAACTTCTCGAACGACACCACTGAATTCATGACCAAGTGTGACTTTATTTTGATGTATAGGGAACTCGCCCTTTTGGTAAAATGAAAAACCATTAAAAAACAAAAAAAAACGTGAAAAATTCAATTAAATACTACCGTAATGATGTGCAAATCGGTGCCGCATATCCCAGCATAAGCCACCTCCACTAAAATTTCGTCATCCTTTTGAACTTTGGGTACAGGCACTTTTTCAATGCCAGCTTTCTTCGTCTTTGGGTCAAACCGAAGGGCGTCCATCTCACGAATCGACGACGATTTTTGTAGGCAAGATTGTGAGAGTTTTGTAACTCGATATCCGCTTATATATAGTTTCTGATTATCTGTTGTTTTTTTCTCAGCTCTTTCCCTTTTAATCAACCGATTTATTTTTTTGAATAGGTATTATACAGTAGCTTTAATAGCTCGATACCGCCCATAAATGCTATTTTTTGTTGGTCCTTCTTTAAAAATAACTGTGAGATACACTTTTCACAGTATCCAATGTCAGAATTGAAATGAAACAAAAACATCGTTATCAGAATTCAATGGAGATAGGGAGGAATATAAATAAAGGCGTATAGGAATACTTAAGTCATATTTTAGGTGTTCAATCTGTTCCAACTGTACAGTTGAATACAGCTTTAATAACAATTGTCCAGTGTGGGAGATGTGTAGGAGAGCGTATTTGTTGTTATACGACTGCGGTATGATACTCAACAAGAGTGAGCCTGACAGACAAGAAGTGATGCTGAAGGCATTATTCACCAGAGAATCTATTTATCCTGCTTTTATCATAAAAGAAAGGAAAGAGGCATAACGGGTTAGATTTTTATTTTTTTTAAACAATGGGCCTATTAGACCCGTTTGACGGCCGGTCAAAGCAATCAGAAAAAAAGTCTCGAAGGCCTTCTATATGTATGGTGATCAGTCTTTCTAAGACTGATCAGAAGTTTCTGTCGACAATAGATCTTTACTCGCGTCAGGCTCGCAACAACACGGCGTTCGCCTCAAAAAACTACTCGCTTTGACATCGTTGTTCAATATTCGTGTCAACGCAATCTCGCCGCTCCCGTGGACGGCTGATGTTTCTTCGTTCGAATCCGTTTCGGTTCGTGCTCGGCATCTTCCCTTGGACGATGAGCGATCATCTCTGTCCTTTACAAACGGTCGTGGAGGGAGTTGAGGAAAGAGAATCAAAAGTTTAAAATAAACAGGGCAGAAACATTCGGGGCATGAAAAAAAAAACCAAAAAAAAAAAACAACTTTTTGAGTTTTTTTAGTTTTCTTCGGAGTGCCACTTTCTGATTGAGCGGCAGATGGCATACTTTGGTCGGTCGAACCCATTTTGAATCAAGTGACTGGGATTTCGTAAGTGTAATTGATGTTTTTTCGGGTGTAATTAACCGGAACAAAGCAACGGGAACACGGGAACGACAAATTTTTCATTAAAAAAACAAAACCGTCAGATGGAAATTAAAATCGAGAACGGGCACCTATTGTTTGGCGTCCAAGTTATCTCGAACTTGATCGGTGGATCTTGGGTCCTACGTACAATTTGATAAAGCATAGCAGGGACAGTATTTGGAAAACATAGTGTTGCCATTCTAAGACCATGCCCGTCCCCAATATGAACATTGGTCACGTTCGGGCTTTCAAAAGCCCCCCACCACCACCCACAGTTTTAGTATTTCGCTATAGGGGCCAATATTTTAAACCACAAAAATGCCCAACCACAAAAAATATCCAAACCACAGTAAATCACAGCAACAAATTACAGCAAAGCAGCAACCAAAAGCGTAGCTCCAAAACAGATCATAGGTTTTAACCACAAAAAAGCTTCAAATCACAATAAAACTTCAACCTGCAACCACAAGAAAGTTCCAACCACAGTAAAGTCCCAACTACGACAAAGCACCAGTACCCTGCTGAATTGACTGGAAGGGCTTCACGGCATAAATGTGACAAAATCGCTAAAGCTATTTAATTATCGTAATTGAGTAAAGTACCTATATACCTTGGGCTAATGACCGACGTCGATCCCCTTAAAAAAAAATAAAAAAATACCTATATACCAATTCATGGCTTCTGGACACAACATAATCACAGTTTATTCAGAGAAATTACGTTAATCCTCAGTTCTTTAAGATCCTAGGCGGCTAATACTGAGAACGCGCGTTGAATGGGCCGTTTTCGGGGCAAGAACGTGGCTATAAAAGTAGTGATGCACGAGACCGAGACCGAGATGAGACTTAAGTGGTCTCGGTCTCGGTCTTTCTCATGAGGGGTTGGTCTCAGTCTCGGTCTCGATTATGAAAAGTCGGTCACGGTCTCGAAAGTCTCGGCCTCGGTCTCGAAAGTCTCGGTCTCGTCTCGAAAAGTTAAAGGCGCGAATTCAAAGTATGTGTGACGAGTGATCCTATTCTCGCCTCAATGATTACAGATGACGACGATAGGTGAATTTATACTTTGCTTTCCTTCCTTTGTGGCTCGTGGCACGAAGGGAGATAAGTGATACACTATACTGATTAATGACCAAAGAGCTTTGTAATTGCTCCAAAATAGAATCGTGCCTTTAAAACAATCGTCACACTGAGAACAGTTGGGAATTCAACGAGATCAACTCAAAATCTCGCACATGCCAACTCATTTAGTTCAAGCAAGAGACTTCCCTTCCCAGACACGACGAGGCAGAGGTGTACAATCCCCCCCTCATTCATCAGAACCTTCAGAACCTTTTAACGAACGAGGCACGATGTTTGTGACACGAGTCGAGTGCCATCATCGGTAGAGTTTGTAGAGCGATTATACGCCTCAGAATCGTCACTTTTTTTTTTTACCTTCGATCGTACAAAGCCTATTAAAGCCAATTAGGTTCATAATTATTTAATTTAACGGTTCCGTAAAGTCTCCCATTTGCCAGACAACTTCATTTCATCAGAGAAATAAAAAAGAAGAAACAAAGGAAGCGCGTAAGATGAAAGCGGGCTTCCCTGCCTCAATTCTTCTACCAACGTAATCAACTGACTTTGACCTTTTTTGGGATATAATTTCCATGGTTCCACTCACCCTTCACCCATCGTTCATCGTGCTTAAAGACCTACTTCACACACACCGTGCGGTAAAGAGTGAACTCTTTTACCGTGAACTCTTTATCGCACGGCGCGTGTAAAATAGGTCATTACGCACGATGAACATCTGCTTAAACACTTCTTTAAGAATGATCTTAGGAATAGTAGATTATACGCCTAGGCGAAAAAGCGATTTTTTGGAGACCGAGAAAAAAAATTGGACGGACGAGGCGTAGCCGAGCATGGCCTTTTCTCGAAACCCCAAAATCACTTTTTTGACGCAGTGTGTACAGTATTTTTTTAAATAACATGGGCTGATTTTTTGGGCCACGGCGATAAAGTGAGTGTTTCATCCCCTAGGCTCTAAAATAATCAGCTGTTTTAAAAAATAGTATCTTACATTAATAACGAGACACGTAAGTGCCATTTTACTTGCGAGTACTTAGTTTGGCTGGCTAGGCGAAGCCGAGTCGGCTAAATGAGTACGAGCAAGTGAATTGAGTTGTGCACGATATTTTTTGCGCGACAAGTGATATAATAGTATATTTCACTACAAGTGAGGGAAGTGGAGTTTTACCTGCGAGTTGTGTTTGGCTCACGAGGCGGGGCCGAGTGAGCTAACAACAGCGAGCAGAGTGAAAGCTTCTTCCTCACGAGTTGTGGATATTATTTTTCGCACGACCAACAGGTTCAATTGTCTTTCCTGCAAGTGTTCAGAGGAAAGGGTACGCTAATTGAATGCAGAATTTTTTTTCACTTTCCTTCACTAGTGAGATAGTGAAAACCTTCCTGTTTCCTTCGCTTGCGAGGGAAAATGTGAAATTATTGGCATTCTGCCTTATTTTCCTTAACTATTCAGTGAAAAAAAAATAATTTTTTCACCTAGCTCATCTTTTCAAGTAAAAATTAACTTCACTGTTGAGGTACCTGGAAGGGGAAGCATCACTTCCCTCCCTGATCGTGCGAAAACCATCATGAACAATTCGTGAAAGAAGAAGAGATGTGCGTGTTTCCTATGATAATTTTACAAAAAGTAAATTTTTCCCCATTATTTTATGTTTTATGTCATTTTGTGCGTTGGGTTTTTTTTTTAACCTTCACAATCCAAGAGCAGGGGCGTGGCGCGTGGCACACACTCCAGGCGGAATCCTAAGTGGATTATTGTGCCGCTCTTGCATCGGTTGATCTAGTCTAGAGTCCCCCTCACCGTATGAGGTTGTGGAGGTCCTCAGCTAGTGTCTCGCTGGCCGGAATATGTCAGGCGTGTGAAGCCCGAAAATGCTGATCCTGCGAAGATAGCTCTATCCTCTTAATAAGGTTATAAGGTTAGAGGTCATCACTTCTTAGAAGCGATAAGAGATAATCGCGAACTGGACCCTTGAGCACGAGAGTGACAAGGATGACGAGCTAGCGCGCGCCGAGTGCGTTGCACTGGAAGAGATGGGCCCCTGCACCGGGGTGTGTTCTTTAGAACGGCCCGCCGACGGTATGTTTTTTTTTAAAATCCCCTCGGCGGGTACGATCCTCAGAACTGCCCTCCACAGGTACGTCCCTGGTCCCATCAATGTCGTGTTTGACCTCGGTGGTATCCATGGACGGAGCAGCCGGTGACTGCGACGTTCACGGAAGGTTCTCAGAGCCCCCTCCGAGTTCTTCATATAAACTTCTGGGTGAGCCCTTCAAGGTCCGGCCCGAAGCCAGGGTAATATAAGTCCACAGCCGGTAGAGCCCTGCATGCCGTAAGCGCCGAGGCCTGCGGTAAGTCTATTACACCAGGGGATCGGCCGGTGCCCTGGGGGTCCGTTCAAAGCACACTTTGCCCCCTGTGCCATGCAGACCTTAGGTACGGACCAAACACCTCGTCTTAGGGCGGGAAGGAATAGCTGGAGGAGGTAGGAGACGCCACCCCCTTCTGTCCCGGACTCAGGACAGCCCCTAACCTATTGTTTGTCCACGGGGTCGTATTCGGCATCCATGTCCAATGGGTCTGGCCAATAACGGACTCCCCACCGCACACGGTGCGCCTTATTCCGACCCAACCCACCATCGCGCCGTATCAGGGAGTGGGTCGGCCCAATGGTGGGGTCCCCCATCCGCAACCTGGGGGACGCGCCCGATAGGGGAAACGAACCCTCAGAAATAAGAGCGTATAAAATCAATGTAATTCGTGACTAAATAGAGAAAAGCGATAATTCGCGGTTGAAATTAAGAAAACAACTCACGTAAAATTAAGAAAAATTGCTTACTCGCGCTTAAAATTGATTAAATTCGCGTCTAAAATTGAGGAAAAGTGCTAATTTGCGGCTATAATGAGGAAAACATCAATAATTCGCCGGTTTTGGAGGTAATGGCGCGGCTAAAATTGAGAAAAAGCGCTAATTCGTGGCTAGAAATGGAAAAAAATCGAATAAATTAAGAAAAACTCAAAATTTGTGACTGAAATTGAGGAAAATTTCTATTAAGCGGATAAAATGATGAAAAACGCTAATAGGTGGCTGCAATTGAATGGCTGGCACAAACAACATTGTAACAGAATTTTTTTCTAAAAACGAAGATTATACTGGAATAATGTTGTAACTCGGCTTAGTTGGTAGTAGGGAGAGCTCCAGGAGTGTTTTGAGCAGTGGTGGCAGCCCTGGGAGCCAACAAATTATACCGAACAAATTTTGATCCAAGCAAAAAAGTTTGATTCTGTGAAAATTTAATTATTTGTCTGCTGCAACGCTGTTCGTTCCGGCCATTCAATTTAGAAAACCGCTAGTTCACGGCTTAAATTTGTTGAAAATCGTCAATTCACGGATGAAATAGATAACACTGATATCGAAAAACTCGTTTTTGCCAACATCAAGATTTTTAAAATCTTCCGGAAAGCCCCATGTATAAAAATTCCTACGCTGACGAAGTGAAGAACATCGTGACATTATTTCGACGAAATGACATTATTTCGAATAGGCGGTCTATTCGAAATAAACGTCCGTAAGTTTCACGGTCAAAAAGCCGTTTGCGCCGTCAATTTTATCGAATCGAATTTGCTTTTTCTAGACCTTAACTGACATTTTATAGCCCAATCAATCGAATTCTGGATGCTTAATTTGCAGTCAGTCCTGCTGGGGAGGGGTTGGCAAAATTGTCAGTTATCAGTTTCCAAGCGGCTTTGCCACTTTCTGGGACAAAATTGACAGTGTCTCTATGAAAAATTGCCAATTTTACCGTGAGAAATCTTAAGGCTTGTGGAAACGAGCTGATTTTCAAGAATGTCCGAGTCTTGAATAAACAACGGTGGTTGAGGGAGACCTATACCACAAGGTCATTTGACGGCAATGTCGTGACATGTTGCACGCGGAACACAAAAAGGGAAACACAAACTAACGAAGTCTGCTTTGACTATTATAGAGATGATGTTCAACCTCATCATTATGAAATTTGTTATCTCAAAAAATAATGGCTTTTTGTAACGCGGCTCATCCTTGTACAACGTAATCCGTGAGGGTTTTTTTCGTAAATAAGTCTCGAGATCTGCAAACCCCATCTTTTTTTTGTCTTTGTTGCTTTATAATGTTATTTTACGACGACAATAAAGTTTTATAGAGAAATGTTTCAAACAGAATAATGCTATACTTTGTGAGAAGAAACCGTCCCTCTATATATACATATATAGAAGCTAGCTACCGCTCTACCTCGTATTTCCACCCTCATAAAAACTACCGTTTTCAGAGTTTCTGTTCCACGAAATATGCAGAGCTGTTATCGAAATGAAAAACGTATACGAAAAATGGCAAGCGGGTGTTCTATGCCATCATTTAGGTTATCTAAGAGCGAATTTCAGACTATTATTATACCTGCAGTGCTAAAACTAAATCATCGAATGAAAACAGGGAACTATCGGGAGGGAAAAATCATAACCTCCCGTCTATTGGTCGAATGTTAGGGGTGGTTTTGACTAATATACTCTTTCCTATCCTCCTTATAACCCTCAGCAATTGAGTCAGAGTGGGGAATTCCGTACTCACATCACACTCGTGCAACACAACGTTTTAACCCTGTCCTCCCTTTACCCATTTACCTCCTCCTCCGTATCGTTATCATTCTTTTCACGAACAGTGTATACGTTAAAGGTTCAACCGGTTTAACCGTTCAGACTGACAATGAGTTCAAAGTTTGCTCATTAGCTACCAAAAACCCAGCCATTCTGTCTCGTAAGCTTTCCAGCGAATTTGAGTTTTAAACGTGCACGTTAGAGGTAATTTTAATACCACGAGGAAAGCGGGCGATGTAAAATTAACACAACCTTCGCTAAGTGTAGATTGCGTATATTTCGTTACCGGTATGGGAGTTTGACTGAATTGTATACCCCAACGCTGATAACCTCGTCTCAAATATCTTGATTATTCCTTCTGCGGTGTCATTAACCTTTGGGGGGGGGGGAGAATAAAACAAGAGTGGAGGGGGGAGGCTACTTGTTACTTTTTAAAACGAGAGGAAACCCTCTTGTAGATATAATAGGCTCTTCTATAGACTTAACAAACCCACTTATTCTCTTGACTGCTCGGAGGCCATTTTCTCAAGTTTTTCGATGTTCTGCCTACCCCTTACCATCACCCATCGACCCCCTCACCACGTGATTCGAAGCTTTTCAAAACGGAAAGGTTGAGGAGGGGTGGGAGGCTGTCGAAGGGAAATACCTGACCCGTCGCGTAGAAGAGCCCTTGTAAAAAGCGCTATAGGGTTGGAAAAACTTGAAGAGTGACCTCGAGAAAAGAGCTTTCCCTGGAACAAGATCGAAACGAACGAACTGTGAGCTGATAAATAAGTGAAAAACGTTTTTGTTTTTGTTTAAAAATAGTGCAAAGTTGAATCTCATTCAAAACGCATTGGATCCATAATTATTTTAAAACAAATGACCGAGACCTTATTGTTCAAACTATTCGACCGAATAGTGATGGAAACTACGGACGGGGTCTTCGAGGTGGGTTGGGGGGGGGGGGGTTCGAAGAACATTTAGGTCATACGTCTCTTCTGAACCTACTTCATCGTTCATTTTCCCTTTACTTCGCAATAATTTTCTCTTAGACAGAAAATGATAGATTATTTGTCCTTTCTTCCCCCTACCCCCCACTCCACCATCATCATTCTACTTCCACCGACAGTTTTCTCCCTGCTCATGTTTCAGAGATCGGTGTAAAACGGTGGGAGTGCTGGGTGATGGCAATGGGAGGGGGGTGAATTGTGGGACTGATGGTGAAATGGTAAGGGGTTTGTGGGAGGGGGTTCGGAGACGGCTACAAAATAACAAAACATTTCCAATTCACTGGGCTAGATCAATAAAAATTTTTGTTTGTTTGAATCCTGTTTGAGCAGTGTTCATAACCAAAGAGATAGAGACATGAATATTCGGTCGTTCTAGATATTCCAGCAACAAATTATGAGGTGGACGAGGGGGGTTTTCACTCAGACAGTGACGTGAATTTAAGGGTGGGATGGGGTGAGGTGGCCAATTAACAAGTTTGACTTCCCAGGAATTGAGATACAATGTAACAACAGTGTTCTGGTACGGTTGAATAGGCTTCACCCAGCACGACCGAACAGAGTTGAAGGACAGAAGCCTGGGGCTGATCTTTTCGCGCCCTTGGGCTGCTATTTATTTATGCGCACGACAGGCTGTGTGATTTCGGAAGTGTTTCAAACGCCACCATCACGTGAATGGGGCAAGTCACACCGACTGCCAGGAGAAGCCACTCCGAGGCCTGTGGTGACTGAAAAAAAGCCCCGAAACATGAAATTTTGCTGAAATTGACACCCCAAGAAGACCTGAAATGATACGTGGATATTCAGCCAGTAAACTTGTAATATCGCTCTAATTAGAACCCAAACTTGGAAACTCACAAATACCTTAATTGAAATGTTGCACCGGCAATTTTTCAGGCAATGGGTATTGTCAGGGTCGACTTATTGCCCTGAGAAAAATATTAAGACCCGAAACTTGTAATTATATAGTCCTGAAGCTTGCAAATTCAATGACATTAATGAATCAAAACTGTAGATTTCGCGGATACTCAACCTGACAACTTCCAATTTTTAGTTATCTCAGTCGCACAAAACTTTAGCTCTAACGGCTGCAATTACACGGACATTTTTTTGGCTACTGGCACAGTTTGGACTGAATAGCCCGGACTCTTCGGCCACTATGACAAGAAAACCCTAAACTTGAAAATTCCGCTAAAATCAATTACCTGAAACATGGAATTTCACGAAAATAAAATACCGGACACTAAACATTTCGTGGATATTGGTGCTTCAAACTCGCAATTTCGTGAATATTTAGCCCGGAAACTTCCAATTTCGCGGATGATTACAGCTCCAAAATATTTCAATTTTGCTGCTATTCATCAGACCTTTGTCTTAGCCCACTAGCGCGGGGTTTACGATCACTAAAACAAAAAAGGCCCGTAAGAAAGTCCATATAAACATGTAATTTTGTGGTAAGAAGTATCAAAAACTAGCAGTTTCGAGGATTGCTAGATCCGAGTGACATGACTTTATTGATATATTCGCTGGTCAATGAGCGTTAACGGAGGCCAGATAGCTCAAGGCCTGCCCTTCAATAAAACACGAAGAAAAAGGCCCTGAAATCGTCAATTTAACGCAAGTTATGGCCTGAAACTTTGCATTTTCATGACAATAAAGACCAAGTCAAAATTCCGCGGATATTGAGACCAGAAACTTTTGATTTTGCAAATTTTTAGCTCTGTTTGATGTAATTTTGTTGTTAGATTTGACAGTCCCTGAGCGTTATCAGAGGCCGGTTGAGCTATCTCAGAGTATACTAAAAGAAAATGGACCCACTCTTGCAAAATCCCAAATATTTAGCTATATTTGTTGCCATTAAACAGCTATTCGTCTGGCTACGGGTCAAGGGGCTGGGCTAGCCAAGGGTCCACCAACCAAAAAATTGTTAACTAAAATAAAACGGTCTTGAAACTTGAAATTTGGCTGATACATGCAATTTCACTTGAATTCAAACTTCCAATTTCACAGAGAAATAGCTCCAAAATGCTGCAATTTGGCAACCATTCATCAGACTTTCATAGTGGTCCGTGAGCACGGGTTGCGTGTTTACAATCCCCTCGAGTTTAGAGTTTAGAGCCCATGCCTTTTTCCCCTTTTCGAACAAACCTTATTGCGTCACGCTGTCTTGGATTACATCAAGGCTTGAGATTATTCATTTCAGAGCCCGGGTGATGATGGGAGGAACTTATTTATTTTCTATTTGAGTCTTGCGTGAAGGATGCGTAGTGATATACCAGCCTTGGCATGGGTGGGCGGCTTTTCGTTCGTATTCCACTCAGCTCTCAAGCGTATTCGTCTCAACAATGAACGCGCCGGATAATGATATTGAGAGGAGGGGAGCATCACTGATGTCATCAAGCTTAGGGCGCTGATCGACCGCTTAAAAAAAAAAAAAGGCTCCAAAACTCGTAATCCGAAACTCGCCCCCGATCGAACCGAACCGATCCGAACCCGCTAGTATCGGAAACTCTGAATTTGGTAGATATTCGTCAGGCTTTTTGCACTGTTTCATGGTACTGGCTATGCTGGGTTCCCAGCCCAGAAACTGGCGATATGGCTTGAACTAAGACACTAACAAGCTGCAACTAACAAACAAAAAATTGAAAAATGGGAGGGGGGAGCACGGCTTGAGAACGGCTCGTTCGTTGATGAAATCTGGAAACAGAGGAAAAACATCCACTCACGGTTAGAATTGAGAAATAACGCTGATTCACGTTAAACTTGAGAAATAAATCTCATTATCCCCGGTTGTAATTGAAAAAACACACCAATTTGTGGTTTCGCGGTGCAAAGCTAAGGCGGAAATTAAGAGAATGCATTAATTCACAGTTTATAGAGCTCTTTTCACAGCTAAAATTGACAAAATAAATTATTTTGTAGAACTGAGAAAAATCACTCATTCGCGGCTAAAATTGAAGTGTGCAACTCCTCCTTAGGAAAACTGGATCCACGCGTGTGGGCAGCTTCACTTGCTAAAATAACAGATGCACCATTCAGTGGTGGATCTAAGGGAGGGGCCATGACCCCTGTGGCCCCTCCATCCATTGAATATCCATTCCATGGATATTCAACCATAAATTCACTACTATTCAGCTCCGCATGATGTGTTTGATTATTTAATTTCAATGTGGAAATGCAAAATGAGTTTGATGAAACTGATTCCTCAATTTTTGTGGGGGGCCGTGATGAATTATTTGAGGGGCCGTTTGAGGTAGATGACGGGGACTGGTTGCGTAGCAAGTAATTGTGTTTTTTGTTACACTTGGAACACAGTCGACCCTTGCAAATCGCTGCTTTGTGCGAATAGCCCAAACATTGCCTACAACATCCGATTTTACTGACCATTTCCCTCCGATTGTCCACTGATTCCTTGAGAAATTACCCACATTTGAAAACGGGGTGATCAGAAGACCCACATATTTTACTTTTGGACCCATCAGGCTCGTTACTTTGAGTCACCTAAGCCGTTGACTCTCCCCGCTTGGATGAATGAAGTTTCCCAGGTATTTCCTTTTCATTTTTCTTCTCACATGCTTCCTAATAGTTGTACTGCCCGATTATAAATTCTTCAAGCTCTGAGTACTTCGGCATTTCTTTAGATGCTGCAGATTTTTGCTTCCAAGCCCTATGAGCGTCCCTTTGTCGAGTTTGGACGTAAGCAGATACGTCAAGAATGGGTCACCTGATTGTATTGATATGCCCATTTTCTTTAGTGCATTTCAGTTTTTGACAAAAACCCCATGTAATGACCGAAGGTCTTTGGCTGATTGGCTCTCCAGCAGCAGTAGCTGATTGGCTCTCCAATAGTTTCTGAAAATGTCTTCAACGTTTGGATCAAGTGCAACGTAAGCCGAGAAATCTTGGTTTTTTCAAAGCAATTACCGTTATTTATTTTAATTTAAAAAATATCATAAATCTTGAATTTATGCGACCCGTCCGGAAGTGGCATTGTACTCGGCTTTAGACGTAGTTTTACCCAAAATTTTTTGTCACAGCAATACGGGTCCACTCTGTGTTTACTGCCTAGGCATATGAAAGCCTATTTTATCCCTTCAAAAGTAGCGCCCCTTGTGAAGAAGGGGGAGGTTGTTGTCCCTTGAAGGGAATATTACCAACATTGTACCGTCCACTTCAATTGTAATTTTATTTTACAAAACTCAATCTTGCAACAAGTTTTCTTATGCCAGTTTTTTCGACAAAAAACGTCGAAATACGAAAAGTGTTTACTACTACACTCGCCGTAACTCTCGAACCGTTCACTTAAGTAAGATAATCGCGGGAATCATTCTTGTGGGCAATTTGATGAAGATTATTTTTGTAAATGCTCATTTTCACTCTAAACCTCATAGATTTCGAAATATTTTAGAAATACTTGAACAAAATAAGAATTTACTAACTTATTACCCCCTCCCACCTAAACCCATAGCTCCAAATGGTGGAACTTTTTACCAATCAATATGTGGGTTGTGAGGAGCAATTTGGCGTTGAAGGGAAACTTTCACTTTGGATGTTGGGGTTTAGGTCTAATTGCACCGTACTAGTAATCCGTAACGCATCACAAAAACAAGTGAAGTCCTTTTATTGATTATTAAATCTTCCCAGGTAGGTTACAAACAACTGGGGGCCTATTCTCTAACAACAAGCAATATTTTTTTCGCCAGCCTTGTGTTTATTTCATTCATTTGTTTGAAGAAAATTAATGAAATAAACATATGCCTTCGAAAAAGCTATTGCTTCGGAGTTGAAGAATAAGCCCCCTGTTCTTTTTTTTAATTTTTTGCGTTGTGTGCAAACAAAACTTGCAATTTTTCCGAGCGACCTGAACCTTGCAACCTGAATTTTAGTGCCCGAGGAGCCAAAACTGTCGATTTCGCGTATACTCAGGCAGGAAACTTGTAATTTCGCTTAAATTATGACCCGAACATGCAAACTAGTTCAATTTTAAATTGTAAAATGAATTAAAGTTCAAATTCAAAGTTGAGGCCGCATGCAGTTGGGACGGGTTTGCCCAGGATTCACGACAAAACCCTCTGCAATTAGCGGTGGTGACTAGATATGGATCAACTATCGGTCGATGACTAGATATGGATCATCCATATCTAGTCATATAGTGTCCTCCAGAACCGTGAATCGTTGGTTTCTTTATCTGCACCGTGAATTATCGTTTTTCTCAGTTTTAGCCGCAAATTTGGCACTTGATGATTTTCCTCATCATAAGGCGCAATAATATGAAGCCTCACCGCGCGAATTGTTTTTTTTTGTTTGTTTGTTTGTTTTTTTTTGTTTTTTTTCTGTGAATTATTACCTTTTATACCAATTTTAGAGAGGCGAATGAGCGAATTTATATATGTGAGGAATATGTGAGGACGTTTTTCTTAGAGTTATTAACGCTGAAATGACAATCGAAAAAGGATAATACTTGAGTGAAAAACCTGCGAAGAACCGCGAGCAGACTCATGTCCACGAAAAACACCCAAAATTTGGATGTCTGAGACCGCAGATAGCTAACTCATTGCATTATTTTCTCCACCGAAGTTAAAATCATTCGAAATAAACCACGAAGAGTGTAAAAAAGCGCGTTATTCCTGGCGGAAAATGTTTTATCTCAAACTTTTTTTACACAAATTTTTACGTTTGTGTGAGTGGGGGGGGGGGATAGTGAGTAGACAGAACAAGAACAAAAGACCTTTATTTTTCCCATCACCCTTTTAGATTTTTCCGAAAGAAGAGGGGGTGGCGGATGCGTAAATGGAGTGTATCGTGCCCCATCCCACCATTATAACCATTTCCGCATATATCCGTACGGGATTTGGAGTCGAAGTTTGCTGAATGATGTTTTAGTTTGTTTGGCCAAAAACGCATTCGATCTTTACAGTACGTTGAATTTACCTTCACGATTATACGCCGGCGGGTCCCTGCAAAGGGCCATACCCTGTTCATGTTTTTTCTGTTAATCTCTATTTTTTCCCTTTTTGGGTCTTTTTTTTGTTTTCCTTTTTTTCTGACAGAGTTTCGAGCAATCAATAATTTTATTACTTAAATTATGTATTTTGGACACTATTCAACTTTCTACATTACCAATTCATTCGAGTGCCCGAGATTGTGTGGAAAGAAGAAAATAAGCCGTGAAACAAGCCGTCAGTTTCACACCAAATAGACAAAGTTGTAAATCCCCCCCCCTCCCGCACAAAATGTATTTTCACCCAAGGGAACACAAAAGCCCCGCGTATAGAAAAAAGACAAACGTTGCGTTGTCAAACCACACATACATCACAAAATAAGCAATAACAGTCTAACGAACAGGAAAGCCTTAGAGGGGTAAACTTAAGTGTCATACACGGCCGAAAAACGATCTAGCGCCGCCCTCCCCCCCTTACCACACACTTAACAACATCCTTCCATGACTTTTTTTTTGCAGTCCCTCTCATTCTGAAAACTTGAAACCCTTAAGGGACTAACAAATAACTCCAACCGTGCCACTTCTATCTAAAAAACTTTGGATAACCAAAAAGGCTGCGGGAGTGGGGGTGTTAGTTTCTTTTTTTTTATAATTAGAATCCATTAATCAACTTTTTTTACCCCATCCAACAAGGGGGAAAAAAAGAAGATAAAACTCGTAACCTTGACCGCTCTGGCAATTTTTTGAAATTATAAACGTTGGGGAAAAGGGTAAAAGAAAGATAAACAAGAATAAAAACGCTGAACAAATATTAACGTCTTAATTCTCTTCGTGGCTTGAGAGAGGTGGAACTAAAATGAGTATACGCTAGATGGGAGAGGATTTTTTATTTATTGTGAGATGAGAGGAAATGACGTTAGAACTGTGAGGGGTTGCGGTGAGGGGCTCACCACGATAAATAAATTTTCCCTAAAGATCTTCTTTCCTCCTCCACCACCTCGATCATAGCCTTCTTTCCTCTTTCCGTGAAATTGACAATGAAAACGATAAAGCATAATAAAAAATGGGGTCGAGACTTTTCGTTATTTAACTTTTTTCTGTCACCGTCTTTCCATCTTTTGTATTTTTCTTTCCAGAGCGTGTAGTGGAGGAAGAGGGGCGGGAAGGAAGAAGAAAAACTTGTTCTCGGTTTCTCTTAGAACATCAAGGGATGATGATCGGTGGTGATGGTGGTGGGTGGGGGAGCTTTCAATCGGTGAAGCCGGTAGAGGTAGAATGGATGACACAAGGAGGGTCCTTCCGTGATGGACTTAAAAGAGAAGATGGAGGAAGGGGAAAAGTTCACGTCCCCCATCCCGTCACACCCCTTCCAACTGTATTGTAGGACAAAAGTAGTAAAGGCGAAAAAATTCGTGAAGGTTTGAGAATGGCAAAAATCTTTCCGTTTTTCTACTTTTTTTATATTTTCTCCTCCCTCACCTCAAAAGAGTGATGAAACTTTTCCGTGGTTCTTTGCCGTTTTTTGTTGTTATTTTCAAGAAAAGTAGAGAGTGAGCCTGAAATGAGAATACCTGACAAAGTATGACTGAAATTTACTGGTCATGAGATTCGTGAGAAAGAGAGTGACAAGAACTAAATTTGCATGAATATTCATTCTGGCCTCTCCAAATCTATTCTTTTCATGATATTTCGCTGAAATATTCCCCCTCCACTCATTCCGATCGTCTTTTTCAGATTCACACCACTGACATTCCAAGAAAAATACCCTGAATGGAAGATGAGGATTCTAATACAAAAAATGGGGAGGGGGCTACAAACATTCTGTGATTGACTATATAAAGGTCCTTTCAAAGACCGATCAAGCTGGGGAACTCCAATTTCGGGTGAAATGGCCTCTGGAGGTTGTGGTCCTCTTCGACAATACAAGCTTACCTCTTGACGCACAAATCTGTCTCTGTCATTTTCGTGACATCTGTAAACATAGATCACTTGGCCATCCGTGCCCTAAAAATGGCAAAACCGACCATTCGCGATCCAAAAATGGTACAACTGAGCATTCGTGCCTTGGCTGATGGCTAAACTGACGATTCACGACTTTATGGCTAAACTAACCGTTCGAAAACTAGAGCTAACTGACGTTTCATCCTTAAAATTGTCTTGAGTGACTAATAATGTACGCCCTAAAAATGGCCGCACTGACAATCCACACCCTTAAAATAACCAAACTGACTATTCACGATCTAGGCTAGGCCTTCCGCGGCTTTAAAATAACCAACTGACCTAAAAATGGCTAAACTGACGATTCTCGCCATAGAAATAGCACACTGGTAATTAACACGCTCGAAAAGTGGTGAAACGGATCATTATTAGTGCCCGAAAATGGCACACCTACCCCCTTCTGGAAACGCCCATACTGCTAATGAACGATAAGAGGTTTTCTAAATCACCCCCGGATTTCCGAGTCGCCTAAATCTCTTCTTCCTGGCCTTGGCTACACCGCCGGAGGGCATGGGTTTTGTCTTTTTCAAAACCTCGAATTTCTCTCGTTTCGAGGGGGTGGCGTCATCAAATTACTGGTGACGTGGTCTTGCGAGGCCACGACCAAGGCGGTCTTTTTTTTTTTTTTTTTTTTTTTTTTTTGAGGGTGCGTGGACTCGGATCTACCGAGCCCGCTGGCGCCTGAGCTCTTGTGGCCCTTACGCCATACCCTGTGACTCCATCAGCTGTGCACTTCACACCCGTACTACGCGGGCGTTTCGGTCGATGCACGGTTTGTCATACGCACACCGCCGTGAACGCCCACACGAAGCCGAGTGAGCCGTGTCACAGCTCGCCGCAGCCTTGTAGTGTAATGGGCAATAGCTGGACCAAGGCGGTCTTGGTCTTGGTCTTGCATAGGAAAGAGCGGTCTTGGTCTCGGCCTTGGTCTTGCAGTGAAATCCTGGTCTTGGTCTTGGTCTTGCGGTCTTGCAAAAATGTACGCAATGTATGCATAGTTTATGCATCGCGATTAAAATCGAGTGCTATAGTTATGTAAATGCACGTAATATCATGAATTAGAGTATAGAATAATTAAATTTCGGATTTAATGATTTATTGGGGTTTGAGGGTATGAGTTTTAGTTTGGAGGGGGGGGGGTGGTCTTGCTGGAGCCCGTGTGTTTTAAAGTGAGAAAAATGCATGTCGATATTCTCGTTAAAAGTCGTTTCGAGAGGGTCGGCTCTTTCAAACACCAAATTTCTAATGTTGGATACTTGCAAATAACTTAATTTCCCGGGTTTAGTGCTTACAGCTTTCTTAATTAAATATTTTAATCTATCTAATCGAATTCGCGGATTTTTATCCATCATTGGCGTTTTTCACCATTTTAAGCTTCAAATGAGTACTTTTTGTTCACATTAACCGCACGAATTACGTTTTTTCTCAGTTTCAGCCGCAGATTATTTCTCAATTTTAAACGAGAATTAAAATTGTCTCAACTTGATCCACGATTTAGCGTTTTTATCCATTTTAGCTGCGAAATAAGCGCTTTATCTTAATTTTATTCGGGAATTAGCGGATTTTCCAAGTTTCAGCCATGTATCAGCTGGTATTCCCAAATGGATCCGTGAATTGGCGTTTTTTCTCAATCTTGGCCGCGAATTATTTCCTACTTTTAGCTTCAAAGTACCACCGGTTTTACTAAATTTCAGCCCCGGCGAATTAGCGGCTTTTCTCAAATTGATCTGCAAATTGGTGATTTATTAATTTTAGATGCGGCGAGGGCTTTTTGTCAACGCCTTTTCTTCAATTTAACCGCGAATTATCGTATTTTCTAAATTTCAGCCTCGAATCAGCGCTTTTCCCAAATTTTAGCAACGAATTTTAGTGATTTTTTCCCATTTTGTTGCACGCAAATTAGCTGAAGCTGCCTGGAAAAACCAAGAATTGTTTTTTTTAATACCATAGCAGCCTGCTGTGCGATTCAATGCCCATCGCCTTTTTTTTCTCAAATTATAGCCCCGAATTAGCGGCGAAATAGTGACTTTTTTTGCTTTTTGCTGCGAATTAGTGCCTTTTCATTATTATAGCCGCGAATATAACGCTTTATTCATACGAATATACGCTTTTTTCAAAATTTTTGCCACGTACTTTTCCCAAAAGATTAGCACATTGCCGTGCCTTATTAGTTTTAGGTTCATTGTTGGGCCCAAATAAACTTGGGGATGGTGCACTTTCTCCATTTTAGCAGCGAAGTAGCTTTCAGATATCCCCCTCCTATGCGCTTATTCTCAATATTAGCCGCGAAACGACGCTTTAAAACCTGATGAACGCTGGTGGCCCTGATGGAGGGGCTAGGAATGATTCACCTCCCTCACCATCACATCAGTACGCCCGCATGCAGTTGGGACAGAAGTAATTTATGACTCCCTCGAATCACGCTCGACTGAGAAATACATATCCGCTTCCAGCCTGACCGAGTGGGCCACAAAAGCGCCCATTGAACAGTGTCCATGAATGATGAATTTTTCGCGTAATGCTCGTTGGTTTCAGCCAATTTTCTCGACACCAGGGCGTCTCAAACAGTGCCCATGGTTCTCATCTGCTGCATTTTTTCGAGACTGTTCGTATACTGAAAGTCCTCTGAACTGCCCAGTGAGGTCCAATGTGTACATCGAGACTCTTCCATACATGGAGACTCTTTCACGGCAGTGCGCGGGAAAATTCGTGTGGTCCCTAAAAACGTGCGTTAACAGATCGTTAAAAGCGGTGGTCTAAAGCGGCCTCTTTATTTATCTACTCTTTCAATAAGGATTGCCCCCCCCCCCTCTCACTGGATTGGAAAACGTCAACTCGCGATTGAATTGACAAAAATCTCTATTTAATGGCTAAGATAATGCCTAATTGTTCCCCCTCCGCGAAACTGAAAGCGAACGGAATAAAAACAATTGTCTGCATTATTCTCAATTTTAGACACAAAATAGCGTTTTACTCACAATTTTAGCCGTGAATTAACGTTTTTCTCCATTTTAGACGCGAATTGATTTGCTTCTCAATTTTAGCTGTGAATTAGTGATTTTTCTCAAATTTTTACCTCGAGTAACCAGCTTTTTTTCAATTTGGGCCGTGAATTAGAGGTTTTTCTCAATTTTGGCCACACACTTGCCTTCGCAGACACAAACACAAAGCAGCCGGTATGGTTTGGATCTTTTTAAAACACAATTTAGCGAACCGTGCACGTGGGGAAAGCCAATTTCATGTTTTGGGTCCATCGAAAGAAAATTTCAAGTTTTTCCTTTTTCAGAACCAAATTTCGTGTTTTGGCTCCTTGAAAAAACCAATTTTGTGTTACGGATCCTTCAAAGGTCAATTTCTCTTGGCTCTTTCGAAAGCCAATTTTGTGTTTTGGCTCCTACGAAAGGCAATTTCGTGCTTTGGATCCTTCGGAAGTCAATTTTGTGTTTTAGCTTTCTTAAAAATCAATTTCGTGTGTTTGGCTCCCTCGAAGGCCAATTTAGTGTTTTGTTTCCTTCAAACGCCAGTTTCCTATTTTGGCTCCTTCAAATCCGATTTCGTGTTTGGGCTCCTTCGAAAGACAATTTCGTGTTTTTGCTGCTTCAAAAGTCACTTCTGCGTCTTTGCTCGCCTTTGCGAGCCAATTTCGCGAGGTTTCCCTCAATATAAAATCCTGTTTCAGGGAGCTAACGCCGTGAAAAACAAATTTATTTTATTTGCGGTCTCTTATCAAAACCATAATGTGGGAGATTTCTCTTCTTTGAATACTATTGTCCGGGACGATGCTCCTAGACCAGGAAGGCGAAAGGTTAGGAAAAGAAGAAAACGCAATCCTAAAACCTATGAATCCAGTATTTATAGAGTGATTATCTACCAGGTAAGAATAATTCCCAATTAATTAATACTGAGAGAGTGCGAGAGAGAAAGAGTGAGAATAAGAGAGTGAGCACAAAAGAGGGTCAATAAATCTATCGAGACAATTCATCGGAATACGTTAAAAGCCTTCAGTCTATATCGGTTCAAATACGTTTACAAGCAAGTAATCCAATTTCAAGCGTTTAGAAAAATGATGGTAGCGAAGACGACGCCTGTTTGTTCAGTATCCAAGCCCGCCATAACTCTTTTCACTCCAATATGAGTCACTCTTTGCTCCTCTTTGACGGAAAACAGTAAGAGTCCAAGGGCTTTAAACAATCTGTGTCCCTGAAATAATTATTAATCTTGGAACTTGTTTATTATTATTCATTTTTTTTAATATTCAACAGGAAAGAATTGATCGAAAAAGAAAAGATTTCCAAGGAGCTTTGGATGAAAAAATGGGCGTGGTTCGCCGACCCGAAGCTGGTGGAAAAGGTAAGCGCAAAACCGTTAAAATAAATGTAGGGGTATAAGAGGATTTCGTGGAAAACATTTTCAGGTGTTGACTTTCAGTAACTCCTAAGTTCGTTCATTAAAAAAAAATTAAGAGTTCGAGTTCGGTAACGGTTTAAAGTGTGTGTGCGGCGGGGGGGGGGGAGCACTTGATGAGTATCAATTGGGGGCAAGGCTTAGAATTGATAAGGAAATGCCGCAAAATCCTATTTCGTGAAGCTCTCTCACACTCACACACACTTTTAGTGCCGATTCCGACTATGGAGAAGAAGTTGAAAATGGTTGGCGGTTGTGGAAGGAGGAAAAGGGGATTAAAACGCAATTACGAAAAGGGAGAGAAAAGCTAGACTGCTAGAGTGTGAGCAGGGGTATTACTGGGTGACTGGGTGGGGTTAATTATAATACCTAGAGGGGGGGGCGGTCTTTCCACCTTAAAATTTTAGATTACATTCCATTTTTATTTCAAAAATAGAAATTACCTCATTAATATCCCAACTTTTAGAGAATACTGCAGTGCATAACACTGGCAGGGGCAGACGAAATAACGACAGTTTTACCCATCAGCATTTTGTTTTTTTGTAAAAGGAAAAGTTTCTTAGTTCTAATTGGTGACGGTCTTCAAGTCATTAAAACTAAAACGAGGGAATGAAGCTGTGTAGCTTTGATCATACAAACTAAACCTCTTTTTAGTCGTTTTCAAGAAACTCAAGTCCCCGAGCTGTAACTAACTTATATTGCTCCCCCCCCCCCATACACTCAGTCATACTCCCGAATTCCTTTCGTAAAGCTTAAGTTGAAAGAAAACCCAGTATTTTTTAGAGTTTCAATACAAATTTGGAAAAAAAAAAAAAAATGAAATAGCTATACTGGGAAGTTGAAATGAATTTCAAAGTTTAACCCAGTTCACGCTCAACAAAAGACAGGCAACAATGACGGTCCTAGATGAAAAAGGGAGGTCGTTTCTAGAGATCTGGACTGGTTTGTAGGATGAAGGGCGGGGGGGAGGCAGGAAAAACTGCAGAATTGCTTTCTGCCCCCTCTCCCACCCTTCCTTCTTCCTTCATCTCCGACCACCACCAACCTTTCATACAAACCATTTCGAAAAGTCTTTCGAGGGAACTGTTGACGGCAGCCAAATAATATTACAGTGTCACGGTGGTGGTGGTGGTAGCGTTGGGTGATGGTTAGGTGGTGGTGAGGGGGGGAGTATTTCAAATCACAAAATGTGTATGAAAAGACGAAGAGAGTGCTTGGAAAGGTTCAAGGGGGGAGTGAGAGGAAAGGTTTTTCAAGTGTTTTCACCTCCGTTCCTTACCCTTTTCCTCTTCTGACTTTTCGTCATTCTTGTGGATATATTCAACAATGCCCGAGGAAATTAAAGCTTGCCATTCCAGGTGGCAACTCTATTTCCGCTTGCTATTTACCTGTTTGTAACATAAAGTGCCACCATCGTGAGGATGGGTCGTGGAATTTTTAAAAAATGCCCCCCCCTCTACCCGCAGGCCTAAAGATTGCAACTGTCGCCTAAAAAAGTGGGCCTTTTCATTTAAAAACATTCGCCATTTCAATAAAATATCATTTTCACACTTTTTTTGCTATTTTCCACAGATTATGAGAGAAGAGAGCCAGGCTCAAGGCCACGGAAGTGACTTTTATTTCAATCGCATCAAAGAGAAGCGGAAGGAAAAAGAGTTCACCTCTTTATTCAAAATTAAGCCGTCGCCTAAAGTCCCACAGGCATCATCACGTAAGCGTCCTCTCTCCCCCCCCCCCAACACTTCCCCTGCTCCCCATTTCTCCTGATGAATTTTAGTTTAGCGCAGTGAGATACTTTCGTTAATTTGGTTGTTTTTGCTCTTACCCCCTCGGACAACCTCACCCTCGCAGAAACAATAGGTTGGAGATGTGCCCGAGACTATTCGCTAGAATTGGCAGGACCGCTGTATATTTCACCCAAATTTACAATGTACTCGAAACAAGACCATCTTCGCGCGAAGTGGGACTTTTTTGTTTTCGGTTAGAAACTTGATAAATGCTTTGTTTATTGTAATGATGTTTAAATAGCAAGCGATAGAGTGTGTTTTCATTAAAATATATACGGGTCGAAAGAGAGGATTCCAAGGCAGCAGCTTGGAAGGGTTATGAATGGTAGTTTATTGTTTTTTATTGCTCGGAAGAAATAAGATCTACGGCTGAGAAAGTAAAATGAACCTTGCGCTCTTTTCATGCTTAATTATAGCACTTTCTGCTCGTGTTTCTAAAGAGTTTTATTGGCTCTAAAACTGTTCGTTTTTTTTTTTTTTTTTTTTTTTTTTTTACGGTGTACTGCGCTTTCAAAATTGCGCTTTTATCTCAGTCTATATCGTTTGCTATTCTGAATTCATTGATTTGCTGTTAAACCGTTTTTTAACCGTTAACTCGGGTGAAATGAAGCGTGCCTACTACCGATGGTGGATGGAGGGGGGAAAGGGACTCTGTAATTGAACATCGGTGACTAAACGTCCTAAGTTTTTATTAAAAGAAATTTCTCATTAGTTTGAAACAAGGAACGAGTCAAAACGTATAGGGACGCAATAAAATAGGAGTGAAGGGTTGGCTCAATTGTAAACATTGGAGCTCGGTGCTAAAGGTGTCCTGGAGCGTCCTTGTGTGTCTGGCCTTTTTTTTCTTCTTCTTCTTCCCTTCACCGAGACACAAAGAACTTTGATAGGTGAGAGGGTTGGGGAGATTCGACAAAGGGCCCCCTTCTCAACAGCACCATCCCATTACTTTAATAGCGCGCCCTTTCTCAACTCTTCACTGTCCCTTTTGTTCCCGAACCTCACCTCCCCTTCTTCCACAAACAACGAATCCCCTTCGCCCTATACTTGACTGGGCTTTCCAGTTTAATTAATCTAGTCTTGGAGCGTCCCCCCGCCCCGCCCCCGCTCATCCACCACCAACCCCTCACTAACTCTCGCCTTTTCTGCCATTTACACTGGTCTCTAGTTTTAACTCGTCTGCCTCTCTAGTTTAATCCTTTTCTTCTTCTCTTTTTTTTTATCTCAGCCTAGACACCTTGCTCCAGGGCAAGGGTTGTGGGACTCGTATATACCTGGGAGTTTTTAATTGATTAAAGGCGCCATCACCAGATGTAATTAGATAATTGTCGTTCCTTTAAAAGGAAATCGAAAGAGTGCGGGTAGTAGAGCTTCATGGTGACAAGGCACCCCCCCCCCCGGATGTGGTAGCGGTTCTCAAATTAAATTAAATGTTGCGTGAGGGTTTTAAAAAAAATAACGTCCAGTGAATTTCAAGTTGCATTCTCGTTATTTCAATTCCAACAGTCCTCAACTTTCAATACTATGCCACCAACCAAAATAATGCCAGTCAACTGTACTTAGCAATCAGAGTTGCCAAAATAGCTTGTTTTGCGAGTAAATTTTCCTGGAATGAAGAGAAAAATAATGAAACCTTCAGCTTCAGTTAGCGAGTTGTTCCTCAACTTTTTTAAGCCTGATCCGCCCTTTTTACAAGCTTAAAAAACTCGGATTAAATCCCTTTTACTGTTCGGCGAAAGTTCCGTTTTTTTTTTGCATTGGAATCTAAACGTTATCCATCATGAGGGGCGTTCACCATTTCTCCGGGGTATCTAAAAATATGTATAATCTTCGAAATTCCTGGGTACTGAATAATAATCTACAACGTTAACATACTTCGCAGGGTTTTTTTTTTAATGGATACAAACCCACAAAATTGGTTTCTATAAATTGACACCTTTCATAAATACAGCAGCGCTCTTGCCGAGCTAATATGAACTAACAATCTGGGGTAACATCTGACCGGTGCATGACCGGTGTCACTTGCCTTGTTTTGTTTATTGTGGTAGTGAGAAAGAAAATTATTGAAGTAAATCCAATTGAAAATTGAAGGATATCACAAGAGGTCGTTTCACTTAGTCGTCACATGAGCGCTGATGTATTTATGAAAGATGTCAATAGTGTGACAGCTTCACAAAATGGGCGCTTTAAAAGAGACAAACCACCGGAATTGCTTGTTTTTAAGATGCTAAAGGTGAAATTGGCTCTCTAATTATAGCCAAAACAGCGAAATTGGGTTCTGTAATATGTGAAGAATCCACAAGATTTGAACTTCGAAAGCCTACAACCGCGGGATCGCTCTTTTCAATGCCTCAAATGTGTGAAATGAAAAATTTCGCGGATTTTTTATGAACTCCCAATTTCGTGGTGTTTGCCTCACTTAAAACCACAAATTACGTTGTTTTAGCACACTAATCAAAGCATTTTCGCAATTCGAGGTCATTAAAACTCAAATTTCAAAAGCTCGCTATACGACCAATTTTGCAGGCCTCGGCTCTGAAATCACTAATGTCGTGGTGTTTTCCGGCTAGAACTTAGGTAAAACACCAATCCCGTGGGTTTTGGGCATGCGGAAAAGTTGAAAACTCAATTTCGTGGGGTTACATCATGTACAGTTTTGGTTCACTAAAAAACGTTTTTTTTTTTTTTTTTCAAATTGTTGGCTCCGTGAAAATCTCAATTTCGTGAACGCCTTTAGTGCCATACATCGTGCGATCTTCTAAAAAAAAGTTGCCCTTTGCTAAGATCGTGAGTTTGTCTACGCGCAGACTATAATTTGACTACTTACAGGTCTGCAATTTCCTGACAATAAGGATCCATTCGTCTCTGTAATGGAAGAGTCCAGTTTGGGAGACTAAATTACCGCTGTTATCGTTCCGAGAGACAAAATTACAAGTTTAGCTCAAAAATTGTCAGTTATTGCGGACGGAAAATCCAAAATAGAAAGCAATAAACGACAGTTTTACAGCAGAGATGTTGAGTTTTGACGGTGAAGACCCTTTATCTGTTCTAATTGGGTTTCTGGGATCGAATTGACGATTTTCCGCGCCTAGTTCCAAGTTGATGAACTATACCAAGTTGAGTTCTCTTTCTGGGGAATCCTTCACGAACATAAGCCTGCAATAGGCATTGTTCTCCCGTGAAGCTGCCGCCCATCACTAGATCAAAGGCTGGCTACGCCCCTGCCGTGAACTAGCGGTTTTATTATTTTTAGCCAAGAATTATGGTGTGATCTCAATTTTATTCGCAAATTAGCGGTTTTTTTTTTTTAAGTTTAACAGTGAATTGGGTTTTCTCAATTTTAGCTGTGAATGAGCACTTTTTCTCAATTTTCGCTTTTTACACATTTTAGTCGACAATATGAGTTTTTCTCGGTTTTAGCCAAGAAATAGCAATTTCTTTCGCTTTAGCCATGGATGAGCAATTTATCTAGCAACGCTGTGAATGACCGCTTTATCTTTATGCGAATTAACGCTTTGCCTCGCTTTTAGCCGCGAATTTGCCCCCGGAAACAGAGAATTTCTGATTCTTTTCAATTTCAGCTATGATTGAGTGCTATATTTCCTTTATTGTATCGCGAATTAGTGTTTTTCTCAATTTCATCCGCGAATTCATGTTGCTCAATTAAAGCCACGAATCAAAGCTTTTTTCTCAACCTACAGAACCTACCTTAACCTGCAGAATGGCCCGTATTCTCAATTATAGCACAAATTAGCACTGTTTCTCTAAATTTTAATTAATCTGAAGAATCCCAGGCCTTCCTGTTGTATCTTTTGTACTTAGGTAAGAAATATTGCACGCGTATTTGTTTGAAAATCTTATTTATTAATAATGAAAAAAATATGATTTGTAAATAATGGTTTCTGAAGTTCAACAAATAGGGAATTTGAAGTGATGAAGCCATAACAGTCTCCCCCTCTTAAGCCGTGTACACACGGAAACTTTTCTGTCCTGTCTTCTATTGTACATAGCTGGTGTTTTAAGTAGTTAAAAACATTAAAAGTGAAGTTTTAGGTTTGTTTGGTTGAATGCCGGGTTGAATGATAGTTCAAGAAATTGAATTATTTATTTTTTATTATCCCCATTTTGGAGCCCATGGAGGGGCTTAGTATGAAATTATTCGCACATATTTGAAGCATTTTTATTACCCCCTCTCTTAAACCCTCTGCTGAAGTGAAACAAAAAACCAAAATGCTTCGTTTGAACATGGTTTGAACCAAGTTTAAACCAACGATATATAAACCTGGATTGCTCACAGAGGACTGGAGGGGCGTGGAGGGGGCAGGTCGTCCCCTGGTAAACAATCACCCTGTCCCTCTCCTTGTGTAGTTATGGCAATATGGCACTTATTTTGAAACTCCACCCCTCTCATCCACTATGGGAGCTTATTTGATGGCTATTATCAGCTGGTCTTTATCAGCAGTGATGAGCAATCCAGTTCTTTTATATATCGTTGGTTTAAACACTGAAATATATTGCCATATGGGCAGGCAAGTACTTGCGCAAGAAATGTCCGACTTTTTCCCAGATTTGTTTCAAGACCTTTTTTTCTGGCAGCATTCTACCTTCTAGACGTTTGGGGAACTGAACAGATGATAACTCGACCCCCATCCTATCCTTCCTCGTCTTCTTTTCTCTTCTTAATTCTGTATTTATTAAATTACCTAATTAATTAAAATGTGGCCATTAATGTGCGTGGGGACATTAGATTTCTTAAAAGGGTCAAACAGTAAAAAAGTGCGTCGTGTGCCTCCCGCACTCTTGACTCTTGGCTACTATGCAGGGTACAGGGGCACCTTCCCTGCCCGGTTTCGGTTCATGGCGCAAGCCAGCGTCCCCAGCTCTGAAAGACCCACCTCCACGTCGTGTCTCTCAGGCGCGGGTGGCTGCCACCAGTTACAGCTAACGAGCCGAGCTGAGTGATGGGACCGACTCTGCTGGGGAGTCTGGGCCAAAGAAGGGGTACAAGCCAGGTAAGGGCCGGCAACGGCCAAGGTACTGGCCACATCTTAAGGAGATCCGCAGCAGGGTACAGGGCAGGGGGGTTTGCTGTCATGATGGGCAAATCCTGCGCCATCTGATGGCCACAAGGTTGAGGGTCTGGACTTCCGGAACATCAGTCGTTGAAAGAGTCTTCATTGTTCAGTAATTAAGTATATTGAACTTGACTCAATAAACTACACGCAAAGAAGCTGATGTTCCGGTTCCGTCAAGTCGAATTTTATTATGTTATGCGGAATGAGCACGAGGAGTTCGAACTCGTGACTCTAAGACTGAATCTCTCCTTCATGTCCTCCAAGATTCGTATGATAAATGGTACGAATACTGTGATTCAAAGAAATCTTCAACATTATCAGTCTGAGGATCCGCTGAGTAATGCGAGGAGCGAGGCTCCTTGGTTTCAATAGATTGTGAGTTCAACAATGCCTATAGTTTCTTCAAACATTGTTTTAAACTCTCGATTTGAGTTTCTTTTGACGATTTATGAAAAATAATGCTTCCCCGGCTCTTTTTCCTGTTTGTCACATTCAATTCAAGGCTTTGGAATGTACGCTCGTTGTAGTGCGTTATTTTAGCGCCTCTCGAAAACGCATCCAGTGGACGACCGGCCTAAGGGAAACGGCTACAAATAAAGAACGCTTGCTGCGACGATAGGTGACACTCTATACTCCTCCATGATCAGGATTTGTGCTCGATATTATCCTAACTCCGATGTAAAAGTGCTTAAGAATTCCCCCCCCCCCCAGACGGAAGTCTACTATCCTTCACAGGTATAGGATTATCCTTTTTTTTACGGTGACCGCAAACCTCCGGACCGCAAAATCCGGCAACCGAGCGTCCGAGTGTTCACAAAGGGGGAGGAATTTTTGAACACTTCATTAAATGATGTTATGTTGTTATTTCAGCTTATACGTGCTGTAAATTGATCTCATATAAGTTGGAGAGACAAACGATGTGCAATGAGCTTCGTGAATAGTGATAGGTTTAAACCGGGAAAATAAACTGGGCTTGATCAGTCGTTAAACGGTTTCTTTTTTTGCTGTTCATTCAAGAAAACGTGCTAAAGGTTCTTTCTGTCGCAGCTGATAAAATTCTAACCGCAACGGAAGACAAAGTTGAAGTCGAACAAAGTCCTTGCCACCCACCACCACCACCAAACACTTGGCGTGACCACCGAGGCACTTTCCCACAAAAATGTCTTCCCCCAGAGTCCATCCCTGGTTGGCCAAATCCACCATCGCTTCGTCGACATTAACCTTCATCTGTGTGGCAAGCTTATGAATTTTTCAATGCCTTCTATTTGCTCGTCTTGCTCAGCAGCGTCCCCTATGATGATGCGCCCAGGAGTGCCGCAGCGTAATGAATACTTTTAACGCTGGAGTCTATTCTAACTTTCAGTATTCGTAGAATCAGGGACTGTTCATTCTTGGAAAGTGGCGACCGAAGTAATTTTTCAGCGAGCTTTAGCTTAATGTGGCGGAATGCGAGATGAATTTATCTCTATATGGAGCAGATAGAGACTTCTCAGAGTTGAGGGAAAGATTACAAGAGGCTGCGCGAGGAAAAAAACTCACGCTTCGAGGCTGAATTCTCTAATTTCTGCTGTGATAAGTTCTATTTAAATTGAACGAATAAAAACCCAATTCGGGTGGGAAAATACTTTCTTGCGAAAAAACCGGGGTTTTTCCCAAAAAGCGGGAATATTCCCTTTGGGTTTTTTCCCTTTACCCATCACTATTCGTGAATGAGAGATATGAGTGTTACAAGGGGTACTGGCTGAATCCGATAAGGTGAAATGTCCAAGTCCACCATTTTCACCCTAACGCTGTTCATCCGCCACCTCAACTCACATTCCATACATGGAAAACCTCGTTGTCAATTGAATCCTTTCTTCAAGCATTGACATTGAGACGAGCATGATCGTAGGAACGCAATACCCCAAGGAAAGAACATTTACCCTGACCTATTCGGCTTGTTCTAACAAAGCAAGTTTACATTTTTTTGCATTTCAACTTGATTGCTAAAGTCGGAGGGTTGCAAACTTCAACTATCACGACACCGTTCGAAATTAAACAGAACGGGGTAGTTTTCCACAACTTTGCCCGTTGATGCGTGCACTAGCAGCTGATTGATACTGATGTGAAATTTATCAGGTATTTGAAAAAACTACTTTCTTAACTTTTCACATGGGTGAAATAGCCACGCGCAAGCGTCATTTTTTTGTTTCCAAGGTGGTTTTAGGAACAGAATTTTGTCCTCTTTCCGAATCCATCGTAATTTTTTGTCTAACCACCAACAGCGAGCCGTGAACACGATAATTATCGTAAAAACTGATGAAACTAAGAAATAACGGGAAAATTCTCATATCTCGTAACCAAAGCATTTTCGCCTATGCGTCTATATGACGTTTTCTGTGCGTCCAGGTAAGCACTATCTCCTGTGTAAGTTATTCACATTTCTCCTGAATCACCCTGTATATGTATATATGGCCCCTCGCTTGTTAGCACGATCACGGTCGCATAGTGCATTTCATTCTGAAAATGCACTATTGGTCTCGTGGCAAACATGGGTCATTTCATGTTTTTTTCACGTTTCAGAACCTCTAGATCACGAATTCAGTGGTCTCCAGAATTCATATAATACAGGGTGTTTGAGGTTTGTGTAGCAATACTGAACCACGTGATGAATTAGGTCATTTAGCATCGATTTCACGAAATACACTATTATCGATAGTCAATTTATTTTCAAGATATCGAATAAAAACTGATGTTTTTATGATTAGCTCTTTTTTTTCAAATTTGACTTGCTGTGTCACCGCACGAGGTTAATTTGAACAAAGTGAATAGTGCGTTGGAAACAGGACAAAATTGCCTACAAAATGAGCCCAAAAGAATTGGTGATTGTCCAATTTTGATTGGCATATCAGTCGATCAAAATCTCCCAAAATGCGTTTTGCGTTTTTCTCCTGCCTGCTCTTCCGCTTCTAATTCGTCTAACTTCAGTGGCATCAAACGTTAAGATAAATGGAAAAACATCTGCAATTTGTCAGCTTTCGAACGATGTGCTACAATTGCCATCTACTGCTTTTAGTTCCACAGAAATCAGCAAACAATGTGAAAAACATAGAGAGCCTAGGTTAAACTTCCATATTAATTATCCAACATTTTTTGCCCTTTCTGTATCCATTATGTCAATAATGCCACTTTTTATCAATTGGAGATTATTGTTAGCAATGGTCATTGTCTACTACATTGAGAAACAACAGAATTATTAATTAAACTCAAGAGAAAGGCGCATTCTTCTATTTTTTTAAACCCTTTACTTCAAGTGTTCCAAATGGCCTCCATTTCACCTTAAGCACATCCTGGTCACCTCTAAATTCAGTTGTAGTAATGCGCACGTTCCTCTCTCGTCACAGATACAGAAAGGGCAAAAAATGTTGGATAATTAATATGGAAGTTTAACCTAGGCTCTCTATGTTTTTCACATTGTTTGCTGATTTCTGTGGAACTACAAGCAGTAGATGGCAATTGTAGCACACCGTTGGAAAGCTGACAAATTGCAGATGTTAGCTCTTATTCCTTTTTCGTCTCTTTTATTTTATTTTATGGATAGGTTATAAGGATTTTTAGAAGTGAAGGTTATAACAAAATTTTATTTAATGGAGACAGCTCAATATTCTATTACTTAGCTCTAAACAGCCTAAAGTAATTAACGCGTGCACGCTGAACTATTTCAACTATTCGTATATAGACTTTATATCGATATGACTATTTTATGTGTTCATCAAAACTAGATGAAGTTAAAGTTTAAGATAGATGAATCGAAAAACGCGAAGGATTTTTTAAAAGACAATGTGAGTGCGATTATTTTAAAGTCTATGTATCCGCAATGACGATATAACCGGACGATATGACGACACCGGGGACTATCCGTGTAGAATACGGACGTTTTAGTTATATTAAATTGAACGACCCACCTCGGTTATTGTGGAGTATCGTTCGTTGAATAATGGTCTGATTACCAAGCCGATGACTGGTCACCCCTGCTCCCAGGATCGGTGGTTAAGCAAAATCCTCCGTGGACTGGATGGAGGTAAGTTGAAGTCCTCGATTAAAAGAGGAAAGAAAGAAAGGCGTTGCGAAACGCCTATTTTTGTAGGGTATGATCCTGGCGTGGTGGCGTCCGGATGTCGGTTACACGACGATAGACAACGTCGGTTAGTTTCCGACGATAACACTGAGTGTGAAGCTGGAACAGGGTGACTCTTTCCAAGGCGGACGGCTTGCCGATCGAACGGAGAATGAGTTTCAAGTTTGCTACAGCTGTTCATTATTCGTACGGCTCCTCACTGTTGCCAGCTCCTTTTGGAAACGATGTTTGGACTTTGGTGTATTGTTCCAATTTTGGCGGTGTCTTCTTGGCTATCACTTGTCACAACACTCCGCGCTCGTTTACACTTGGATATCTCAAGTCATTTCTTTATGCAAGGCTAGGTGAGCCCGTTAGATTTACATTATTTTGTCAATTACGAATATTTTATGTTTAAACTGAGATTTATTTGTTATTTACAGGGATTTGGATCTGAGGGATGTGCTAAAATCCTATGGCCATCAATTCCCCAAGGGATGACCCGCACGCACCGACGACGCCCCACGCTCGCCCCCTGGTCACCCTGATCAATTCCTCATTATTTATGATTTGTTATTATTACTTTTGATAATCATTTGTTCATTTATATTGTATCTCACTCATTACATTACACAGATGTTTTTCTATTTATCTGAACGTTTGTTGCCACTGAGGTTAGACGAATTAGAAGCGGAAGAGTAGGCGGGAGAAAAACGCAAAACGCATTTTGGGAGATTTTGATCGACTGATATGCCAATCAAAATTGGACAATCACCAATTCGTTAGGGCTCATTTTGTAGGCAATTTTGTCCTGTTTCCAACGCACTATCCACTTTGTTCAAATTAACCTCATGCGGTGGCACATCAAGTCAAATTTGATAAAAAAGAGCTAATCATGAAAACATCAGTTTTTATTTGATATCTCGAAAACGAATTAACTATCGATAATAGCGTATTTCGTGAAATCGATGCGAAATGACCTAATTCATCACGTGGTTCAGTATTGCCACACAAACCTCAAACACCCTGTATAAATGTGTGTATATATACAGGGTGGATCCGTATAAGTGTGAAAAAAATTTTAGGGTAAAACTACGTTAAAAGTGGAGTAAAATGGTACCTTCGGAAGTGTCCTACGTCGATCCGTTCCGGAGTTATGATTTTTTTTGTGTTTAAAAAAGTAACCAATGCTTGATTCAATAAATCCGCAATTTCTCGGCTTACATCGCACCAAATCCAAAAAGTGATGCCATTTTCAGAAACTACGGAACATTTCCTGTAGGATAGAGGCCATTTTATTTCTTGACATAATCGTCAACACCCAGAAATCTGGCATTTTTCCCATAAATTTACGTGTCCTCTAAAATTTGTCCGTTTTACGAAAAGTCGCTGTATCCAAACAGCTTTCTCAACAGATTTTCGGTATATCACAAAAACTTCCCCGTCTTCTAAGTTTCCTTTTGTCGTGTTCACATTTCATGTTAGCACTGACGTTTCTCACAAAAACGTCACAAGAATGCACAAAAACCGTGTTTTTACGAAACATGGAACATTGTCTACGGTATTCGTGAAGGGTGCAGGGCGATCGGCGGTAAGTGAGAACAGTATATCTTACCATGGAGAAGGCAAGAGGCATTCGATTTGACCCCTTTCCCCACCAGTGATTCATTAAATTGTCGCCATTCAGGGGGGGGGGGGGTATAATTGAATGCCGTTTGCTTACGATATCTTCTCCTTCCTAAAACATTCTGTCCTCCCTTTCTAAAACAGTATTTTGACAGAAAAATATAGGCAATTGCCTATGTGCCAGGTGCCAACAATATTCGTGAAGAGTGCTCAGAGATCGGCAGAAATGGATGGGGGGGGGGTCAAATTGAATGTCTCTTGCCTGCGTTATCTTCTCCATGGTAAGATATCCTGTTCTCACTTACTGCCGATCTCTCCGCACCCTTCACGAATACCGTAGATCGTGGACTATGGCCCATGTTTCGTAAAAACACGGTTTTTGTGCATTCTCGTGACGTTTTTGTGAGAAACGCCAGTGCTAACATGAAATGTGAACACGCCAAAAGGAAGCTTAGAAGACGTGGAAGTTTTTGTGATTCACCGAAAATCTGTTGAGAAAGCTGTTTGGGTACAGCGACTTTTCGTAAAACGGACAAATTTTAAAGGACACGTAAATTTATGGAAAAACTGCCAGATTTTTGGGTGTTGACGATTATTTCAAGCAATAAAATGGCCTCTATCCTAAAGGAAATGTTCCGTAGTTTCTGAAAATGGCATCACTTTTTAGATTTGGTGCGATACAGGCCGAGAAATTGCGGATTTTTTGAATCAAGCATTGGTTACTTTTTTAAACACAAAAAAATCATAACTCCGGAACGGATCGACGTAGGACAATTCCGAAGGTACCATTTTACTCCACGTTTAACGTAGTTTTACCCAAAAATTTTTGTCACACTTATACGGATCCACCCTGTATGTCGCATCCACTTGGCGAAATTGTCCACTTGATGAAATGGATGTCCGTTTCACGAAGTGGCTCCACTTGCCGTAACTTCAAAAAATTACTACATCTGGACAAAAAAAATGTCCATTTCTTGAAAAGGAAATCGCGTTTGTCCAGTTGATGAAATTAAGCTTTCTTACTGCAAGTGGATGCACAACGTCATTTTTTAGCGGGTTTTTGAGTGCTCAGTAAACTAACCTTTTTAAATTAGAAAAAAATGTTTCAGCACCTGAGATTCCTCACTCATCCATTTCACGCAAAGGATAATGTTGCTGCGTCCACTTGCAGTATTGAAGCTTGATTTCAGCAACTGGACAAGCACGATTTCCTTTTCAAGAAATGGACAATTTTTTTGTCCAGATGTAGTAATTTTTTGAAGTTACGGCAAGTGGAGCCACTTCGTGAAATGGACATCCATTTCGGGAAATGGACAATTACTCGACATGGATACGACATAAATTGGTTTATTTATAATATTATGACCGTTTTCTTGTTCGCACGATAACTCTCGAAGAAATTAATTTAGCGGAACGCGCTTTAGCACAAAAATCAGTAGTCATAAGACCCCGGTCAGTATTGCATTTGGGCCAAATCGGTCGAGGTGGAGGGGGGGTAAAATAGGGGTTGAAATGGTCAAAAAATCACTATAAATCACCAGTTGATTCTAGAAGCATCATATTCGGTACGTATACTCCATGTTAGAGTAGCCTTTGATTCCCATTTTAATTTTTTGAAAAATTCGAAGGGGATGGGGGTGTTGCCCCCGGGGTGGAAGTAAGTGTATGGTCTTGTTAGCACGATACCTCCCGAATAAATCAATTTAGCGGAACGCGCTTTGGCAAAAAATCAGTAGTCGTAAGACCCCGGTCGGTATTGCATTAGGGCTAAATCGGTTCAAGTAGAGGGGGGGGGGGGAATAGGGGTTGAAATGGTCAAAAAATCGCTACAATTCATCAGTTGATTCTAGATGCATCATATTCAGTACGAATACTCCATGTTAGAGTAGCCTTTGATTCCGCGATGGTGTAATGGATACAATGCTCGCTTCGCAACCCAGCGGGCCTGGGTGTGAAGTGCACAGCTGATGGAGTTACAGGGTATGCAGGGTATGGTGTAAGAGCCACACGAGCTTAGGCGCCAGCGGGCTCGGTAGATCCGGGGGGGGGGGGGGGTGAAATGGGGATGAAATTTCAAAAAAATCGCTTAAATTCACAAGTTTAGGTATTATAAAATACGGCACAAAAATTTAATAGAACAAAGCTCCTGGAAAACTACCGAAACTTTTCGACATTTTTGAAGAGAGGGTGGTGAAAATAGAGGAAGAAGTTCGGCTTAATGAAACAAATTATGGTATCAAAATTATTACTTCAGGGACGGCTTCGGGTATCCGTATACGGAATGAAATGCACTATTTCCGACCGCCAGCTGCGCCAGATACGGAATGAAATGCACTCTTTCCGACCGCCAGCTGCCGGAGCGAAATTTTTTGACTTAGGGCAACCAAATTTGGTCTAAAAATCAATAGCGTGAATATCTCGGACGAATTCGTGATCCAGATGAATCGGTCCACGTGAACGGTGTGAAAGAGGGGTTTGAATTCGTTGAAACTTCGCTACCGCACGGCTGTTGCTGCAATCGCCCCCAAAATTGACTCGAGTAATGAGAAATGAACGCGCTTTCGTATGAGACCCTAGTGAACCAAATCCGTTGATATGGCAGGGGAGTTCTCAGTGGAGGGGAGCTATTAAATTAACGCTGTGCCTTACTGGACTACCAATTACCAAAAAATTTCATAAACATTGTATTTTAAGCCGTCTCTTTTATTTGATTTGCCTACAGCCTAATAAATCTTGAATAAAAAACCTGAGGTGGGCCAAAAAGGAAGGAACAAAAAAAAAATTAAAAAAATTGTTTCGGATTCGAACCCAGGCACTTCACATTCCGCAATGGTGAAATGAGGAAGTTTCACATTTTCCAAAAATATTTCTTTTCGATTAGGCACATCAATCATTCCACGTAAATAAATAAAAAAAAATTTTAAACCCTTCAGAAATATTTTTTATTTCTCAACAAAAGTTGGCATATTTGAAATCCCGCCAAAACGAACATTTTCCGCAACGTAATCGTCGTTGTATTCTCTGTCCTTTTCATGCCTCTAAATAGCTCATCTGTTTATCCTCCACTATTTTATTATTGGAGAGCTCTAGTAGAAAATAAGGCAAAGAAACACAACAAACCGCTCTTCGACAGCTACATTACAGCTGACTTCTTTTCGGAAAGCGCCTATGACGCAAACATGCTAGCTGGCGTGTTTGAAATGACCTAAAACTTCAAAAATCGCGTATTTATTAACTGTTGGATTATTTTACCAACGGATCACGATTTATGCTCTATTTTATCATAAATAAACCTTAAAAAATAAATTTATGAATAAGTTCTGACCCATGAAACTTCCTCATTGTGACATACCATTTAACCTGGTGTAACTGACCTGAAAAGTAACGTAATCTGAAAAAAGTTTTGTTCCGACAGTAGCCTGTCGGGAAAAGTGCATTTCATTCATGTGACAATCGAATCAAACCTCATAAGTTAGGACGATATCAATCAATTATGAATGAAATTTAGGCCGGGATAAAGATTTTAATTGCAAAGAACTCCTTTAACAGGAGTCCACCTTCCCATATCGTATAGGCAACCAAACCGACTCTGTTTCATTTTTCATTTTCATCATTTTGTTCCCCGTCAGTTGGTGCCACGGCCTGAATGTCATTCATAGTTGGTTGATATCGCTCTAACTTATGAGGTTTGACTCGATTGTCACATGAATGAAATGCACTTTTCCCGACAGGCTGCTGTCGGAACAAAACTTTCTTTCTTGGTGAACAATTAATAAATGTTTACGATGCAAAAGCTAAGCTTGCCTTAAAGTGATGAGAAGTCGTTCTTCCACTGAGATGGATCTCCTTCTGTTTTTTTGTTTTTTTTTTTTTTTTTTTTTTTTTTTTTTTTTTGTCGGGGGCGCCGGGCTTTGAACCCGGCAGGCGCCTAAGCATCCATTGTGCTCCTACGCCATACCCAGATCTAACTGTGCACTTCACACCCGTACTACGCGGGCGTTTCGGTTTGTTGAACGCACACCGCCGGGAACGCCCACACGAAGCCGAGTGTGCCGTGTCACAGGTCGCCGCAGCCTTATAGTGTAATGGGCAATGACTGGATTCGAACCCAGGCCCGCTGAGTTGCGAAGCGAGCATTGTATCCATTACACCATCGAGGCACGCTCGATCTCCTTCTGTTGGTGTCTCGTTTTGTTATTTACGGCCCAAGTTTGGCTGCCAGCTCCTTAAATAGCCCTCTTCGACATTCGGCAAAACTCCTTGAATTTTGCCTCATCCTTTTCCAGTTCTCTCATGAGAGAGAAAGCAGAATGCTCTCGGCTTTTTTTGTATGAAAGGGTGCACCCAAGGTCTTCTCTTTTTTTAAAGCATTTTCAGGTAGCGGTAAGCGACCAGGACGCGCACCTCATTCTTTGCCAACTTGAAAAGAACTGAAGAGAAAAATATTGTAATCTCTTAACGAGTTGCTCCGGTGGACGAAGACCACGCAACGCGACTCACAAGCAACGGCCTGAAAAAAACCGCGTTGCAGTTGCGTTGCATCGGTGGACGAAGGGCCTTAGGGCCCGCACGCATATAACAACGGGATCGGCAGATGTTCCCTTCCATCCCCCTCTACTGGTCCATCAGCGGCGGTAAGGTTCTCCCGATGTAGGATTCTTATTCTCACTATCAGCGTCCGTGGGCTGGGAAAAGGAACAAATTGTGGGGAATTTGATGTGTGGTCAAAAATGAAGAAACTTTCGTTCATTGTAGAAAAGAGGGGAAACTTGGATCCATCACCTAGCACAAAATGCTGTTTCATTCATCGGGGCCTCTTTACCAGTTTCTATTTTCATTGATCACAAGAATGCCTCCCTTCACCACAAGGCGTCACAGTATACAAGAGATGAATCGAATATGGAATACAATGGCAGATTGACGTGAGGTTGGTGTACACAATTGTTGGGAGAGGGATGACCAAGAGCGTATAAAGCGAAATCATGGTACAATTTGATTGGGTTGGATTGGACCCCCCAGACAATCACAAAAATTGTACCTTTGGGTGTGTTCCAGAGCCAAGTCCGTCGATCCAAGTCCAAGTCCATCAGAGGTCCAAGATTATGGAGGCGACGGACAGCCCCTCACCGGAAGCGGAGGTGCTATCCTACTACGATTCACGTCCCTGGCTGTCAACCCGACTAGAAAACCGAGTCAAGTAAGTACCCGGCTCGCCAGAACTGGTCAGATCCGTGATGCCGAGACGGGAACTGAAGATTCTGCTGGCGGGGTGGATTTGAAATCACTTAAACCTTATCTGGTGCATACGTGGGACATTCAAGAACTGTACGGAACTAAGTATATTGGGCTTACAATTTTAGCCTCTTCACATATTTTTCTTCTCCGTTCATAATAGTCAAGTTTTACTTGAAATTACACAATTCTTTCAATTTCACGTGGAGTTTTCATTCAGCCATATGCTCCGTGCACACGGGTGATAAGTTTCGCCCGGTCACTGCGATACATGTCACCGCGACCATGGAAAAACAATAGCAACTAGTGGAGCAGTTCATTCATAGTGTACAGAGGAGAATGGTCCTGATGATAAGCGTAGCGATACCATGCTACACTTATCGCTCGTGTGCACTGGGACCCACCCAAACTTAGGTGGGAACTCAACAGACTTGTTTTTTCGAGGATTTTGATGAAACTATTTAGTCTACAGACATCGTTGTGTACTTAAATGGAACATAATTAAAATTGCTACAACTTCTCTCGCCTCGGATTACCCCGTAGGATGAGTATTTTGGCCAAAACTTGGGTCGAAAGTTGACCAAAACTTGAAATTTAAATTTTTTGGACAAATAAATCCAAATTCGAGGAGCTGTATCTTGGTTATTATATGACCTACAGAGATACGTTAGGTCTCAAATTGTAGCGCATTTTATGTGGTTTTTAACGTATTTCGTACGTTTTATCTTAAAATGCATGTTTTAGGAGATAACGTGAAAAACCCAAACAAAGTGCAAAATTTTCGTGGTTTTTCGAGTGCCACGAAAGTAGCACAAGTCTTTCGAAGCTGAAAACTTGGATTTACACTACTGGTGCTGGTCCTAACAACATACTAAAAAATCAGAACTAGCCGTTTAACTGCGATTTTAGCTATTTTTAATGTTCTTATTGACTGGCCTATAAGGTAATTTCAGGGATGAAATTTAGAAAAGCAAGATCTAACGTCACTGTAGAACTTCCTCAAGATTAAAATTAGACTTTGAAATCGAATATTGGGGCAGAAATGGAGACAACATTTTTGTGTGAAGTTTAGGCGAGGGGTGACTGGGAATGGGTCGAGGAAACCCGACGGAAACCCCGCCTTAAAGCCCAACTTTTGTGGATCTGGCACGTTAGAAATTAATTTCGTGGGGAAACACGCAAAATTGTATTTTTTTTTTTTTTTTTTTATTTTTAAAATGAACCAATACGCTGGAAATTTCACCTCTGGGGAAAAAGGTTTGAAATCCCGTAAAACTGACTCATTTTAAGGCAGCCAGCCCTGAGAAATTGGTTTCTGACGTGCCAAATCCTCGGAATTTGGTATCGGGAAGTGCCAAATTACTTTTTAAAAATACGCCTGCAATCGCGAAAATATGGTTATTGAATCAGCCAAAACCGCGAAATAGGGAACTTGCATGGGTCAAAAAGTTGGATAAAAATGAATTGCTGACTGACAATTGGTATCTGAAAAAGAGTTATCTTGAGTTGAATTGTTTTTAAAATTAGCCACTAATTAGCAAATTAGCAGTAAAAAAAATCGTTATTTTTTATGCCAAGAAAACGTTTTCTGATTGGCTGAACACCAGTGACGTACATTGACGGGTCGAACGACGCCCGTCCCTCACCGACACTACTTTCACATGCTTTTCGACGTCGTTCGCATTGATTTTATTCGGACATTTATGTTTAACGTGAAAAGCAAAATAATGTTAAAAATTGTGTTTCACAAGCCAATGCCGCAAGCTCAATTTTATAAAATTGCTTTAGGCAAGTACGCAACCTAGCAGTAACCTCTCTCATGCTTCTTGATTTCCATTGCCATTTTTCTCCTTGTGTAGTGTTGCTTGTGTTTCTGTTGTCCGATTTTTCCTGATTTCCTTTTTTTTTTTTCCTTTTTCTTTGGGCCAACCTGGGTGCAATTGGCTTTTTAGTGAGTCAATCATGAGCTTTTTGAGTGCAGGAAACCTAATGAACTTTCGTTCTGTGAGCAATAATCCATGTAACGGTGGGGGGGATTTTGGACTTATGGAACCGTTACAGGGGAGACAGGACAAGAGTAACTAAAATAACAAAGTAACCCGCAAATATGTATTAAACTCACTGAGCAATCCCGAAACCTCTTACGTTTAGAACTAGAGCTAATTATCTACCATGGAGGGGGCGGGAGGGGGCACAATGAGACTCAGGGCACAACTAAACGAGGGGCTGAAGACACACTCGCCCGGTGGCTGGTGATCGACTCTTTCATTTCGGCACTTCGTACACCTGGAAAACTCGAGATTAGGTATAAGAGGGGAATTTAACTAGGTTGTCTATGGCGACACTTGCCGAGCCGTTCAAGTGAGTTTTGGACTCTTCGCTCAGCCCCCTGTCCCATACCGTATTGTTTCGCAACTCCGGGACCGGCAAACTTTATTCCCTTGCGTAGCGCACATTACACTCACTAAACATTTTACCCTAAATCCGCCCCTGCCTTCAGGACTTCTGCCAATCTCGATTTTGACAAAAAGGAGACCCTCTAGTTCAGCATTCGCAAAAGCTCCAGTCCACGAAACTATTCGAAGACCACTGGTAATCAACAGTTTGAAGGTAAAATCTAACGTTAAAGTTGGACATGAATTACGGACACGTCCGAACCTAATTGTGTTTCATTCCTTCAATTGAACTTCATCCTCCCGTGTGAGTAGATTGAACTTTTTCATCAGTGCTGGGGAAGGTTTTAAAAGGAAAAGAAAATCCTCCAGTACGAACGTCACGCTGATTTGAAATGAAATCAACCCACCTAATGGGGTCATGTGAATGGCTGGGGGGGGGGGGAGAGAAAAAATAGGAAGCTCCTTTCAAATTTAATGGATTTAATCTGACGCTTCGCGCAAAGTTTCGTAATTAAGCCTTGAAATATTATAGAGACTTGTTACACAAACTTCCGATCCAGCCAGATTGTCGGCGCGAACTTCGCCGAATTGGTTTATCTCTTCACTGCCACCCCCCCCACCTCTCCCATCACACCACCAACCAACGATCGTACTTTGGATATAATCATCTCGTTTGACTGAGAATATGCTCCATCAAATAGTAACTTGGTGGAGATGGTGGAGGGGTCTATATCTACGGTTTTTTTTTTTCTCATTCTTCGAAAGAGAGGCAAAACTGCTGGAAAAAAAGGGGGGATGGGCTTTTTATGATATTTTATTCAGAAGATCTACTTATCGTGTCTTCACTTATTGACAAACCGATATTTAAACGAAAAAAAGTGACTTTGTATAAACTTTACCGCGGGGAGTTTCAGAGTAACTTGGGACTGGGAGACAAGCCGCTTAATGGAACTTTTACTTCTTCTCCCAAACCTTTTTTCCCGTTCAGCTATTAGATATTTATAAACAAAAGTTACGAGTCGCTTTTTAAATAAAATATTCCAAGGATGAAAAACACAAAATAAATAAATAAAAATATGAATATTGAAAAAAGGTGCGTTTGACCAATAATTAATCAAGTTTGAAACTAATGCCAAAGAGCTTCACACTATTTGACCTCCTCCTCATCAGGTTGAAGGGTCAAAAGCTGTTACTAAGTCAACCTGGGAGACTTCCAATTAAGTTTGACGAGTGACTAGGCAAGGATGGAAGCATTGGCTGTGTCGAAACGGTAGAGAGAAGGGATTTTTACTATTGACGGTTCGGTTCGTATACAAAAGGGGGTAAGGGGTTTGAAACGATAGTTAAGTGTTAGAAGTTTTGCATTTAAAATTACTAGACGAGTTTGACAAGGTTCCTCTCTGGTCCTACGTTTGGTTAACGTCAGTAAAAACCAAAGCTCAAGCCTTTACCTAACTTCACCCCCCTCCCCCCGATCGACAGTGCGCGAACAAGCCATTATTGCTGACTCGGGGAAAGCGACTTTAATATTCTACACTGTATCAAAAGGGTTGCGGGGAATAGTGGAATTTCAAGTAAAAGGTTTTTGCGCGGGGTTCAACAAGCGTAAAGTTCGAACATGTTTAATTATTTTTCGATTAGAAGCTCGAATTGGCGACCGCGTGTGTTCCCCTCCCCCACCTTCTATACCACATCCCTCTTTTGCCTTAACACTTGCAATTAAAATTGATCCGGACTCAGACGATCGTTAATTCAAAAGACGGGAAAGCTTTTTTCCCTTTTTTGAGCTCGGAAAAAAAGTTTTTCGTGCAAAGCAAAAAAGCAGTAATGAGACCGTTACAGGACACCCCCCACTCCTTGTCATTCAACCCCTATCCCATCATCACAACCTTTCACCTTGAAGCACAGGTTGAGTCTCATTCCATCCACACCCTTTCCCTTCTATAATCCTCTTTTTTCCCATCTCTCTTTTTTACGCTTCAACAACATCATCTTTTAGTTTGTGTACTTCGTGGTACCTCCACCCCTCACCAACAGCCAGTGAAACTCTTTTTGCCCATTTGAAACGTATAGCGTTCGAGTGTCCCAGGAAAAAAAAAAAAAAAAAACTGACTGAGCGTTGTTTTTTCGATCTAACGAGCAATTTTCTCAGAAACAGCGAAAAAGGGTCGGGGGGAGGGGGAGCATTGATGGAGTGCCGAGAGAATGTGGAGTGGGGAGGTGAGGGCACAAGAAGAGATAACAGCGAGGATAAAACCCGAGCTAGAACAGTTTCTTCTTTCCCATAATTGAGCCAAACGAGTGATGGTGGAGAGGGGTAGGGGTTGAAGGGATGCCCTCCTCGACTTTCAGACACTTCTTCCCCAAATCTTTTAACTTTCAAACTGGATTTTTCTCTTTTTCTCTGAAAAGGAAACAAAATCGAGACGAAAGAAAATATAATTTTTCCTCTTCCTGTTAAAACTATCTCTATGTATAATTTAGGTCTCTAGCGAACTAAAAAGTTATAAAATTTACATGAATACAGCACTAGTTGGATAATTCCCTTCTCCCCTCTAAAAACCATAATTTTCCTGATTTTTTTAAAAAATACGAAGCAATTGAAACTGAAGACAACAACAAAAAACTCCCCCCTCCCCCGAAGATTCCGTTCACTTATGAATATTCAGGGAATCGCGCTTAATAACATGAAGAAGTTTGACTCTGAAAGGGCTGGCGTGAATGGTTGGGAACGGGTTCAGGTCTAGAAATGATTCTGAGCGTTCATTAAAAATTCATGACTTTCATGAGCTCGGGGGGGGGGGGGAGGTGAGTAGGAAAAAGAAAACTCGATGATTCTTGGAAAAGGCGGTCGCAATAACGAGGAAGGAGAGAAAAAAAACTGAAATTCGCAGAGAAGCCGAGCGTCTAATATTTCGAAATAATACGCTTCGAGAAGCCCAAGAAAGTGGGAAAACTTCCCAGACTATAAGGTTGTTTTGAAAACGTTCTAATACCAGTATAAAATTCTTTTGGACTAGAAATGGCGTAAAACAGCTTGAATGAAGAGGACAGACCACTTTGGCAAACTCCAGTCCTGATCATGCTAGAGGGACTGCCTAAACACATGAAGAAACATAGCTATGAGATTTTCCTTAGCCCGTTGTCTTACTCTTACAAGGCTATTGGCCATGGCAGTCGAATGACAGGTCAGCAAGCGTGTGCTAGGAGTTAAACTTGGCATGGTCTTAAGAGGAGGAAGAACGAAGCATAAGCAGGGACGTAACTAGTTTTTCTTAGAGGGAGAGAAAAATGTATGTTGCCGCCTCTGAAATGGAAGGAGCAAGATTTATATTAAATCCCCTGGAAGGGGTCGAGGTATTATTTATTTTGAAGTTCCCGTAGAAGTAATGGAAAAGCCGCTCACAGACGCGCAACCTTGAAGTTCGCGATTCAAGCCTTAATCCGAGATAGTCAATGAAATCGATGATAACGACCTATTTTTGGTAAATGTTTGGACCACTAGCGCTTACTCAGTAGCATTTTGAAAGAAACCGGATGCATCAGTCAAATGAGCACTTATCCAGGAGAGTCAGGAGGAGTCAAGAAGTAAGAATAGAACAATTTGCGGTAAAAATTAATGAAAGGCCCTGATTCGTGGTTAAAATTGATAATAAACGACAATTCACGGATGTATTTGAGAAAACCGGCTGACGCGTGGCAAAACTTAATATAAAACGCTCAATTGTAACTACTATGGAGTGAAACGCGGATAAATAAGCGGCTAAAATTGAGCAATAGTGGTCACTCTCGCTTAAATTGAGAAATATTCGCAGCTAGAATTGCTAGTAAAAAAATGATTATTCGCGGTGATCCCTTTGCACCCCACTTACGGTTACGGCCTTTAACATACTAGGATAGGCCCGGTGACTTGGTGAATTTTAGCCGTTAATTAGCGATTTCAATCAATTTCAGTCGAAAATTTGAAATGTTTCCAGTATTTTAGAAGTGAATGATCACTTGACACTTTCATTCGTGAATTAACTCCTCTATTTTAGCTGTGATACACACTCAACCTTTTTCTGAATTGCCACACAGGTACGCCAACATGACCACTCATGCGGCTCGCATGTTTAGAAAAAAATGTTTTATAGGGGGGTGGGGATTCATATAAAATACTGCCTCTGCATATCTGCCGCCCGGTGTACTTACACCCTATTGCACGCCCACAGCTACACTCTTGAGCATTGGGACAAAAGCTCGGCTGACCTTCAAAACTGCCTGCTGTGACTGTTAAGAGCCTTAGCGTACTGAAGCAGTGGCAAGGGGGTGTGGCCGCCGCGAGTGCCCCTCTGACAGGGGGCCCCCGCGAAAAAAAAATGAGAATTTTTAGGTTTTATGTTCATGGATGAAGGTGAAAATGAGTCTTGGTGCTCGGTTGGACGGTGATTTGGTGAATTGTAGCCGCTAATTAGTGATTTCACTTAATTTTAGCCGCAAAATAGAGCTTTATCCAATTTTAGCCTTGAGTTATCGCTTTTTCAGTTTTATTCACGAATTAACGCGGAAGTTCGCGTTCGGTGTGGCGAGGCCTTTAATCACGATCCCGCGAAGCGTGAATTAGCGATTTTCTATTAATTTTCACGTTACGCTAAATTATGTTTTTTTCTTAATTTTAGCCACCAGCTTGCCTCTATAGGGACCGCGAATTTGCGTTTTAACAATTTTAACCATGAATTAGCTATTTTTTTCAATTTTAGTTGCGATTTACAGCATTTCCTCAATTTCGTGGATTTTCTCCAATTCGTCCATGATTTATCGTTGTTTTCCATTTTAGAAGTCGAAGAAAGCTTCTCCGTGAATTAGAGTTTGTTGTCCATTTTAGCTGCAAATCATCACTTTTTCTCACTGTTAGGCGAAATCTATTTCTTGATTTTAGCCGCGAATTACTGGTTTTTCTCAATTTCAGTCCCGAATTAGCGGTTCACGATCAATTTCAGCTTTGAATAAGTGATCCAAGAATTAGCGTTTTTCTCCATTTTATAGGTGCAGGGAATGAGCGTTTCCTGTCAACACTAGCCGCGTTGAGCACATGAACTGTAGATGTGCATGAGCTTTCTTAACGTGAATATGTTTTACGCGTGCATGGGGGCCAATTCGGCAGAAGTGGCAAAATAGGTCTCACAGCGCGTGCGCCGCCCATTGTGGGTGGAGGTAATTGGTGTGGTAGAGGGGTATCCCACCCATAGGCTGATACAGCAGGACTGAACGCAGGGGGAGAATTCCAAACGTTAATGACTTTTTTGCGTGGATTGCGTGGGTTTCTAAGGTCAACATTGCAATTGCGGTGCCATTAATTAAATGTTTTGTGTGAAATTTCAGCTTAATATCAACAAAACTGGTTACTGTGGCAAAATTACGTGCTTTTAAACAGCACAAACAGTACAGCGCTATTTTGGGGCCTATAAATGAGACAAGTTTGACAGCACATACTCCCTGATCCTGCGCTCTTACTGTCAAGAGCTCATCCAAGGGTGAACACCGCCTTTCCCCCGATGATTCGTGCCCTAAAAATGGCCAAACTGCCTGTTCCACACTCTAAAAACAGCAAAAATTCCTAAATGCTCTCGTTGACTTTCCCAGCCTTCAAAATGGCTAAAAACTGATAATATGTGCCTTAAAATAACCAAACTGGAAATTCACGCCTTAAAAATGGCGGTCGTTCGCGCCCAATGTTTAGCGTTACGGACTATTCGGGCCTTATATATCGGAAAACTGACGATTCGCGCCATCAAATTGATGATATTGATTGACCTAAAATTGATACACAAATTTGCAACTGACCTTTCAAGCAGTCCTTATAAAGTAACGATTCATGCCCAAAAAATGGTGAAACCATTTCCTCTCACGTCCCGAAAATGGTCAAATTGATCATTCGCGCCTTGAAAATGACTATCTGAGGCCAAAAAAGTTGCCAAAACTGGCTATTTTGTGCCCTTTCAACGATAAAAAGGTCATTCGCCCCCTCCCCGCGCAAGCACATTGGTTACTCCCATTCCAAGAACGGATGAACTTAGTACAACTCTCGTGGTATAAAATGGTGTTTGGCTGGCTAATTACGCCTAAAATTGGTCAAACTTGGCTATTCGCGCCTTAAAAATGTTTACACGGACAATTTGAGCTCTTAAAATAGCAAAACTGGTGTTTGATAATTGGCTGTGGTTTGGAGCTTTGCTATGGTTGGAGCATATATTTAGCCATGACTTGTTAGCTCTTTTTCTCCAATGTAAGCCACGAATTTGCACTTTTCGTCAGATTTATCCGTGAATTAACATTTTTATAATAGCCATTTTTTTTTTACTACTAGTAGTTTTAGTTGCTAACTATCGTTTTGTTCTCAATTTTGCCGCGAATTTGCGCCTTTTCTCAGTTTTTATCCGTGTAATGTGTTCACTCATACCCCGACCAGGGGCGGTCGCCCCCCTCGCAGCACCCTCACTACTGGCGCCTGGCGGTCCCCATAAACGCAACTTTGCTCTGTCGACCCAATCATAAATTAAAATAACCAATTTTGGGAGGCTTACCAAGGGGCCCAGGGAGGTTTGAGCCGGTTGTCCAAACTTGGCACTTCTTCAGTTCTTGACCTTTAGCACTTTTTCAGTGCACTTTTTCCCTGTCTTTTGTTGCCAATTTTTGTGTTTTGGCCTATTTTCCATGAATGATTTTTGTATCATCGTCAAGACATGGTCAATTTTCTCGGCCCCAGAGCGGCGGCAGACATCGAGGTCCACTCGGATCGAGGCTCTTTTTCACGGACTTCAGGGCAGTTGGTCCATGGGTAGCCGCCTGTAAATTTTGCTTCTGGACTCCCCCCACCCAACCTGGACCCATTGACCCTTGGAGACTGACTACTCTGCGGCGGAATTGCAGGGACACACACGAACATAAGCCGCGAATTGACGCAATTTCTCAATTTTAGCTGCGAATGAGCTCTTTACCATGAGGGGGTAGCAGTTTGTCTTCACTACTTCGGCCACGTGTTCCGTTTCCAGTTTAGGCGGAAATTAGAGTTTTTCTCAATTTTAGCCAAGACATTTCACATTTTTCTCTATTTCAGTCCTGATTTTGCCTCTGATGAGCGAGCTGAGTGCTTGATTGCTGCTTTCTCTCAATTTTAAAGCTACGAAATACAATTACAATTGTCCGAAATCTTTGGGGGCAATTTCTTAGGGAGGGGAGCGTACGGACTAAGGGTGATCTGCAGACAGATCCCGGCTCTGATATGGTATAAAATTAGGTAAATTTGAATCGTTGGTCGACCGCTGACAGCCTTTTACGTTGAAATACATGGTTACAGCAAACTATTTTGCTGGCTGGGTTGCCCGTTGTTTATAATGCAGCCGTAATGCAGCTGTGGCAACCCAGTCAGCTTAAAGCGCAGGGTTCTCGGACGATATAGCGTCCTCATCACGCAATTTAACACCAGATGTTTCACTCTGAAAGACCTTAAGAGTGGGTTTTTTGCCATGAATACTTGACCTCAGAAGTATGAATTCCATATTTCACCCGAAGTATCGACTCTAAAATTGATTACATCCCATCTTACTCAAACAACCTCACCCACTTTATAATCAGGTTCTCAGGTGTCTGTGACCCATGCACGGGGAGTTTAATCCGTTAAAACGTGCCCGATATGAATTGACTAGAGAAAACAAAAAAAATAGGTCACTAGAACCTTTCGCTTGATAAGGTTGGTGAGACGAGCTATTTAAAGTTCACCCACGCGCAACTGATTACTTTTTTTCATTCTCTCTCTCCGGCTCTTTTTATCTATCACAAGAAACTGTCTCAATCCTGCCTTTCCTATAATGGAGAGAAGAGGGTGACTATTCCGTTTTTCGTGCTTCTCGTTTTTATTAACTTGATTTCACTTTTCACCGTTACTTGAATGGCTATTGAGACCGTGGATTATTGCATTTTTAAGTTTTTGTTCTTATTATTTTTTGGCTGGAAGATTGAATCGAAGGATATTCAAAATTCACCTATTTGAGAGTGCTACAAACCACTTTGGTGGGAATCCACTCCAATTTCATTTTATTATTCCTTCTTTTTTTTCGACCTTCTTTTCCCTTGAAATGAATTTTTTTTGGAGTTGTTTCCCACAGGAGCTTCCGACGTGTTATAAATCCGGAAAGAAAAGAAACGCGGATTGCGAAATTCGGGGGTTTTCTCTCTCATTCGCCCTTCACAATTCCTCTTGGGACACCCGTTTCCAATTTCCAAGTCCTTGTACCGCGAAATCCCAATCTTATTTGGTTTAAATCTCCGAACTTTTTTTCCGCCCTGGGTTTTTAGATTTTGTTTTGGAATGTGTGATGGGGGGGGGGGAGATTTCACTTTGCTGCGGAGTATTTTTCTTTTTTAACATTTTCTAGTTCTCTCGTCTCGTTTTGTTTCAAACGATCTTGCCGTTCAAGATAGGAGAAATATAGATTTTTTTTTCCGCGAAACTTCCTTTTTTTTATTTATAATTTTTTTTTCTTTTTTCGTCCCGTCCTCCTCCAAACGCTCATTCCCTCTCACTCGATTCTAGAAGGATTCGTCACGAACCGGCCCAGACGTCTGATATCGAACCGCGCGGGGGCGGGTGCGCGGAGGCTCGTCACGGCCAGGGCTCACCCCTCTCACACCCTCTCTCCCTTTTAATACCACCAAACCTCTTTCTCACCACCATCACACGGGCTCCGGGTCACGGCCCTCCGTCACAACAAGTCTGGGTCAGGTCTAGCCGCCCCTACCCGCCACCTTCGACGCCTTGTAAATATTCGACGGGGGGGGGGGTGCAGTTTGCAGTCTGAACCAACCCCGCACTCTTCCCCTTCATTCTTATCTTGTTTTAACTTGGTTATTTAATTTTTAATTAACGAGAATCTTTCTAGAGGGTGAAGGGTGGCAAAAAGGTCATAATATCATATTTGTAAGCTTAAACTATTATGAGTTCGGACATTTGCCTCCTATCATTATACATTTAAAAGTTCCCTTGTAGATAAAATTTAACATTCGGTTTGTGTCTTTAAAAGGGGATACGGACACTAATGATTAATGCAAGACACTAACATTTTATGAAGGCTACTGCTTTAAAATTCTCTCGATTCAGTAAGCATTGCACAATTAAAAATGTACTAGTGTCTTCTAAATTATTGAATCATTCCCTCTCCCCGCCACTTTTTGGAATTAAACCAATTTAATTTTGTTTGCCACCATGACAAGGCCAACAGTACATTTTCCCCGTAAATGGAAATACAGTAAGAACCCGAGTGGTCTATACTACAACCCGCACGACCTATCATCGTTGAAGGTACCGTTGCTCTCATTCGAAGTTCCTAATAGAAACTCAACAAAATTCTTTTTTTTTTTTTTTTTTTTTTTAAATCTCCGTTCTAAATAGCGTTGTCTCGCACGATTCTCTGGGATTTTTTTTCTTCATAAGTCACGCCCTCTTCCCCCATCTCAAATTCCCCTTATCCGACGAATTTTGTCATTTTTCCTTCTTTTGAGCTGTCACATTAGATTACCCCGTGTGGGGAAGGAACGAGAATGGAATAAGTAAAGGACCGAGTGAATCGGACGACGAAGAAGAGGGTGCTAGTGTTGGTTGCAGGACTGGAAGTAAAAGAAGAAGCCCTAAGGGGTGTAGAATGGTACGGTGTGAGGGGGGGAACTTGAAGGGTGAGAGCCGCTAAAAGAGTTTTTCATTTCCTGCAGAGGAGAATGGTAGGGGGATAAAGTAGTGTTTTTTTTTCCTTCTTCTTCCATTCCCTACCGACCCTTTTAAAAGCATCATGTCCCACCATTCCATCTCTAGACGACCTCTCATCTTCTCGTCATATCTGTCTAGCCATGCACTCTCCGCGAGTTTAAAGTTATGAACGTTGACGTAACGCTTTTAAATTCGTTTTTCTCCCTTTCTCTTTCTTTTTTTCCCTCCCTTTTACGAGAGAGCGAATTTCGTGAATTAATATAACGTGATATCTCAGTTTTTTTGTGTAATATGAGACGACAAGCGGCAGCCCTAAGGGTCAGAAACATTGCAATACAATGTCATTTATCGTAACAGCACTTATTCAATTGGATAAGAAGTAGACGGAATGTGTACAAAAATAACCGCTCATTTGTTTGCCTGCTACATCGTCAGATCCGTAATAATTTTCTAGTTCAAACTTGGAAAATTTATTCTAACACGTGCAGGTGGAACACCCCCTCCCGCCCCGCAATCCTTATCACTTGTTTTTACTCTCTCTCTCTCTCTCTCTCTCGTTTGGAGATGGATGATGCGGTTAGACAAGAGAATGGATTACTTTTCTCGCTTAATACAACCCCAAAACCCTTCCCTCACCCCCACTGTATCACCATCTTCACACACACGCCACACTTGAACCTCATGATGAGCTACCCCCCTCCCCACCACCCGTAGGCTACTCACAAACACTCACTCTCTTCGCGCTGCTTGTTCTTCTTCTTCTTCACTATCGAAACCACAGGGCCTGGCCGACGAAATTAGGAGTCAAAACCGAGCTCGAGCATCATTTATCAAATTTAATGATAGGCAACATAAAAAGAGCGTTGTGAAAAACGATGGGATGAGGAGGGGTGGGTGGATCTTGTGAGAGGCTAAGCAATGCTAAAAAAAAAAAAAGAAGGTATTTCGCTTCTCCCCGTCCCCTCCTCTAAATCTTGCATTACCGCTTACCCAACGAGGTTATTCTGATGTTATTAATCATTAACTGTTATTGATTAATACACTCTCCACCCCGTTTTTCCCCTCACGTCTTCATTACCTGTTAGCGCGGTTTAAATTTGATTGTCACGCTCCTGAACTCGGAATGAGTGAGCGTTCCTCTGGGAATACGAGCAAACGTTTTTCATTTTTTTTTTTTTTTTCCCCAATGCACAACTTTGTCACGGAGAAATGTTCAATTATTTTAAGTGCAGCAGTTTACGCTGTACGCGCGGTGTTCTCTCCATATAAATTTCCTCACGCTCTCCCTATTTCCAGGTAAATATTCCTTGCAGCCTGCGTGTCGATGGGCTGGCAGGGGATAGGGGCCGGGAGGTAAAAGTACGGAGACGGAATATTTTATCTCGTACTACGACTACCTAAACTGCTCGTTTTATTTAATAGAATAAAAGAAACTTGCCCTAGAGGGTTTATGTTTAGTTTACTTGGAAACTCGAGCGTTTGAGACAGCGCGTGGAGAGAAATATGAGCAGTCTCGGGCCATTTTTCCTTAACGGATTACGAGGATTGAAAATAATTCTTTAATGTGGGGGGGGGGGGTTCGATCTTACTTTTCCGTCTGAGAATTTCACTTAAATTTGACAAGATTAACATCATGTTATTCCAATAAATTTCTGTGCAGGAAAACGTGATATCCTGTTCGACGGCGAATCATCTCTCGCTCACGCACTCACTCGGCTCGCTTACCCAGATCCCCATAGTTTCGGCAGATCCTTACGCGGCTAAAATTGAGAAAGCGAGACAATGTGCAGTTCTTGAGGCCAGTGGCGCGGCGCCGAAACGATTTCAACGAGGTGTAGCGCAGAACTCTCTGGAAAATGGACCAACCCTCCACAAGTAGGGTTATGTTCCAATGGGTGGATGGGATGGTCGTTGCCCTTGAATTGAAAAAAAAAATTGCTTTTGTTCCAATTGTAGCCAATAGTTACCACTTTTTTCCAATTGGATTTGCGGAATAGCGTTTCTTCTGAATTTTAGCAGCGGTTTAATCAGCGATTTTTGTCAATTTTTGGCGTGAATTAGCGTTCTTCGCACATTTAGCCGCTAATTGATTCCGAGCTCTGTAAACCCCTAATGCAACCTAAGTCGGTGGGCATACAATGTGGTTTGTTCAATAAAAAGAGAGAGAAGTTTCGCTAAAAAGAAAGAGGCACACACATAAGTCGAAGACCACCAAAAACATATTTGTGACTTAATTAATTAGTCCAAGTATTAATTAGTGTAACTTTCCTCTCTTTTTAGTCAACAAACCACATCGTATCGTATGCCCACCGACTTAGGTTGCATTTGGGTTCACTGAGCTCGGGATCAATAAATGCCTTTTCTCAGCTGATGATCCCCCAGTTTCTTTAGGTACTCTGGCGAATAAAATTGAAAAAGCGCACGGATACGCTGTTTTTAGATCAAGAACGCGGCGAACAGTTTGAACAATCGTGGCTAAAACTGCGAAAAATCGCTCATTCGTGGTTTCTCGATGCAACTTCCAGATCAAGAATGAGAAAAAATCGCTGATTGCGGTGTATAAAGGCCATTTTACCGTGAAAAAAAATCACAATATAGAAAAAGACGCTAATATGTTGTTCTTGGGCCAAACCTGCGGATGAAAATAGGGGGAAAACACTCTAATTCAGGGCTAAAATTGAGGAAAATGCCAAATTCACGGCTAAAATTGAGAAAAATTCGAACTTTTCGAATTCATTGAGTAAGCTATTGAGGAGCTATTGGGTCTAAATGCAATTGCTTGGAGACAAGGAGAGTCCCGAGCCTGAACCCTGTGCAACTTGAATGTCGAGGGGACCACGATGCACTTCCTTGCGGTCTGCCCCGTTCTGAGAGAGTTCCGAGTGCGCTTTCTGGGAGCAAGGGAGTTTGAATTGCCGGACATCTTGAACGGCAGGGACTGGTCTGGCCTAAATAATTACTTTGTCCGTGCGTGGATGTATAGGAAAGAACTAGTAGCGGAGTTTAACTGAATTAAAGAAAATTAAATTAAATAAATAAATAAATAAATAAATAAAAGAAGTGGAAAAAAAAATCCCCCCTGTGATACTGTGAGGTATGTATACTACGAAATTGCTAGATTATTTGTCGGTTAACTTATAAATTTTATTTGTTATTTATTTTGATTGGTTGTTTGGATCCAAACTTGGAATAATTAGTTACTAGGACATCTGTTTGCCTAGGATAGGTGCCCGCACGTGTTGCCTTGTTTTGTTGCTTATATATTTTTATATTTGAGTTACTGTTGTTCTGTTATTATATACTTATTTATTTCTCCGCGCTCTCTTGGGCACCGTGTCTGGTTAGTGTAGTACGTAGCTAACAGAAACGTAAAATTACGAAGCCTGAAACCTCGTCAGACGGGCAATTTGCCCATTGCCTGATCGGTAGTCTCGGCTGTTGGTATGATTGTACATTGGTAATCAATAAACTACTACTACTACTACTACTACCGTTAATTTTATTCGTAGCTAAATCAAGAAACATGGCCCATATTTGCCACCATCAGACCAATAATTGAAAAAAAAAAAAATGCACTAATGCTCGCAGCCAAAACTGAGAAATGCTCTAATTAGCGGGTAAAATTTTAAAAAAAAACGCAATTTGCTGCTTAAATTGAGCATTTAAAAAAGGGGAAAAAACCATAAGTTATGAAAATGTAATGTGAAAATTATTTTCTTGTTTATGTGGAGCCTATTAACAAGGGACCTCATGAAGATATCCGCCTTAGGCCTCGATAGGTGGAGGTCCGCCTGTGCCTGTTTTTAGGTCGAATCCACGGATAAAAATGAGGAAACCGATAATTCAACGCTAAAAGTAAAAAAAATCAACAACTCCCAGCTAAAATTGACAAAATCACTAATAGTGAGTAACAATGACAAATATCGATAATACACAGCTCAAATTGTGCAGACATTTTTCGTTTTACCTGCAATTCTCAGGTAAAAATGAGAATTACTTAATTAATACTCAATAATTACGAATTAATTAATGATTTTTGTTTGAACTCAGACTAGCATCAAACAGAGCTAAATATCTGCGAAATTTCAAGTTTCGGGCCTTTTTTTGTGGTCCGTGAATTCAGGGTTAGGCAGTCACGACAGCACCCAAAGTCTAACAAATACAGCCTTGAAATTACATCGTATACTGGACTAAAAATCGGGTCTAATTATACCAAAGACATTGCTATAGTTTCCGCTATTTATTTCCGTGGAATTTTCAGTTTCTGATCTTTATTTCCGTGAAATTTCGAGTTCCGGGGATCTTTCTCCGTGACTTTTGGAACCCGGGCAAGCCGCCCACGACGGAACGCGTAAGTAGGGTGACAAAGCCCATGCGCAAGTTCATTTTAGAGGTTGTGGACGCTGGGCTAGCCGGCTCCGATTACACCCATGTTCCCGATTAGCCGTGTAATTGTTACTAGAGAATTGTGATTTTGCAAATTCGTGTCCTGATTTGAGAAAATAAATTACAAGTTTTATGGATGAATCTCACGAAATTGAAAGTGTCGGGGGCCATTTCTTTGGCAGGGCATCATCAGCAAGATTCCAAGATATATTGAAGTTGGCCCGGGCTGACGAGCCGCATAATCAATTGGAGGCGTGGTGGGATTAGGGGGTGCGGCTACAACGAAATTAAAGTTCCAAGGAAACGTAGCCGGGTTTTAACTGTGGTGAAATTGGAATTTTCAACGGTCCGTCAATGGAGTTCTTTATTTGTTTTGACAATCAATCTTACTCTTTTTCACTTCCATGTTATTTATCTCCTCCTCGATCACGGAACACCCACCCCCTAGAGAGGTGTAGAGGCTGCTACACTTGGATGTAAATCGGCGGCGCCACTGCTTGAGGCAAGTACACAATTAAAATTTTAGATGAAATACTTATATGTATATTCGTGGCTAAAACTATGAAAAAGCCCTCATTCTTTGATGAAATTGAGTAACTTCTCTAATTCGCGCCTTTCGATTCATCTTCAACACCCCAATCGAAAGAAAATCACAGATTCGCGTTGTATGAACCGCGATGTAGTTTTAAAAAACCAAAATGTGCTGCTCTTGGGGCAGGTCTACAGCCAAAGTTGAGAAAAAGCGGTAAATCATGTCAAAAAGTGCACAAAATTGCAAAGTTGCAGATAAAAATAATGAAGAAAAACGCTTATACGCATCTAAAAAAGGTCACCTTGGACTCGATTTTTTTCACGAACACCAGCATATTCCCATGCCTAGGGGAACATCGAAGTAAAATGGACAAATAGACCGAACTTATGGCTAAAAGTGTGTAAAAAAGCGATAATTCGCGACTAAAATTGAGAAAAAAAGCGCTAAAAGTGAAATAAACTACTAGTTTGACGCTGAAATCGAGATAAACGTAAATTCACAGCTTAAAAAAAAGAAAAAGCTCTAATTTGCTAATGAAATTGATAATAAATCGAACTTATAAATTCGGGGTTTTAGAGGCCAGTTTGCAGTAAAATTGAGTAACAAGCCCTTATGTGCAGCTATTACCCCTTGTCCAACGTAAGGTGGGAACCACGCTGTAGAGCGTTTAAAGCAGGTTTGGCGTTTGTAGCGAATACAAAACTATACGGTCGTTTTCCGCCGAAAATGCTGAAATGGCGTGATTCCCGCTCACTTATAGGACGGGGCCTTAGGCCAAGTTTAGTCTCCATCTTCAAAAAGAAAAAGCTTCAATTCGTGAAAAAAATCGCGTCCAAAATCTAAAATATAACCCTAATTCAAAGCGAAAAATTGCTAATTTACTGTTAAAATTGAGAAAAATCATCCATTAGTGAATAGGAGCGAGAAAATGTGCTAATTCGCGCGTAAAATCTTACATCTTAGAGAACGGAATACCTCAGGGATCTGTGTTGAGCGTCATCTTTTTCCTGGTGGCGGTAAATGACATAACTGCAGGCCTTCCAGAAGAGATTCATATCTCAATGTATGTGGACGACATCGCAATGTACTACACGGGTAGAAATGAGGAGAATTTCGACGAGATACTCCAGAGGGGAATAGACACTCTTTGCAGAAATGCAAGGAAAGTTGGTTTTTCCTTCTCAGAGGGAAAAAACTCAGGTGGTCCATTTCTACCGACTTAGGAAAGAACATCCACCACCGAAACTAAGGATGGGAAGAGTCAAGTTAAGTGTGAGTAGTAACGTAAAATTCCTGGGAATATACTGTGACGAAAAGCTGACCTGGGACAACCACATCTCAAGCATACGTGTCAAATGTACCAAGCTCTTGAACTGTTTTAGGGTGCTTGCAAATCAAACATGGGGTTCTGAACCACTGTTACGGGTTTTTTTTTTTTTTTTTTTTTTTTTTTTTCCTTTTTCTTTTGTTAACCTAATTTGTCATGGTGGGAGGAGGGTTTTAATTGCTTCATTTAATTACGTTAATTGTGGGTTTTTAAAATGGTTTTAATTATTTAACAAGGTCTCTCATTGATACATCAGGTAAGTTTAGAATGTGAGCCTTTTGTTTTTAACGGCCTGGAACTTTTTTAACATTTCGGACTTTGGAGCCCTGAGGATGCTAGGAGCATGGCGAAACGTAGGCGAAAATAAATAATTGAAGACTTCGACGGGTGTTTTGGCTTTTTCTTCATAACTATATATCTGTTACTGGTTCGAGCATTCTGTTCACTGGTACGATCCAAAATAGAATATGGTCAGACTGTTTACAGATCAGCCAGGAAAACCAGAGTAAAATGCTTTGACACAGTTTACCGTGAAGGCCTGTTGTTGGCCACAGGAGCATTCAGGACAACACCTACCAATAGTTTGATAGCCCTGGCTGGCATCCTCCCACCACAGAAAAGATACGACCAGGCTATGATCATTCAATGGATTAAAATAAACAGTATGGAAGATCACTTCCTCAAGGGTTGTCTACAGGATTCGTGTGGGGTGGATAACATCTACAGGTACCAATCAAGTAGACAAAGACCGTACAGAGTACGAGCTGAGGAATGCATGATGGCAAACAATGTACAAATAGCAACCCTAGACGCCGTAGAACTGACCGCTAACATAAAGAGGGTAAAGGAGGCGGTGTGGGAAACGTGGGAGACGGAATGGACAAATAAAGGAAGCAAATTGAACACTGTGAAACCTAAGGCACAGTTCGACACGTCAAAGCTAAGTACGCACCTCTGTAGGAAGGAATGCGTGACGATTAATAGGCTTAAATGTGGGCATACACGGCTCACCCAAAGTTACGTGTTCCTAGGAAGAAGGCCACCAAGATGCCCCCTTTGCGGAGATACACTAATCGTACGACATCTGCTGCTAGATTGTCCGAATCTAGCTGAAGAACGAAGGAGAGCAAATCTGAAAGGAAGTATGAGTGAAATGTTAGGACAGGAAAACCAGCAAGCAAAGAGCGTGATTACTTATCTGACAAATATTGGCGCAATCGGGTTAATTTAGGAAGACTTACTTGAGAGAGAAGAACTGAACTGGATATAAGAAGAAGTAGTGTGGAAAAATTGTAAAATGGCCGATAGCCTGCGCAGCTGGGCCAAGAAAGGGGGGTGGTTTTAGCCGGTAGTCTGTTGCTTGACAGGAGCCCGGCACATCGTGCGTAAATGCATTTCCACCTCCCTACCCAAAAAAAAAATAATAATAATAAAATAATAATAACAAAAATTGCATAACAATAAATTATCAATTAAGCAAGGCTAAAAATTCATTATCAATAATAACAAATGTTAATAAATTAATTAAACTGATGTTATCCGGACGACGATGGAAGGGCATAGCCCAACACAATTGGAGTTTCGAAAAAAATGGCTCCCCGGTGGACTTTGAACCCGCAACCTCTGGATTACCAGTCCAGCACGCTGCCAATTGCGCCACGGAGACGCCTTTGGGAGTCTCACCTGGGTGGGGTTCGGCTTAGCTTATCCCTCGGAGTACGAAATGTATATTCACTGCTAAACATGGATAAAAACGGTGATTCACGGCAAAAATTCAGAAATCGCGCTAAAAATCATGGCTAAAATTGAGAAAAAAAGTTGCTAATTGGTGGTTTCTGGGGACACTTATGATGCTATTACACGTGAGAGTAAGTCTCGAGAGTTTAACTCTCTGAGAGTTCCACGTGTTCACAAGAATGAAAACACCAATTTGCTCATTGTGGAGGCTAACCTAAAATGAGGAAAAAGAGCTATTTTGTAAATATAAATGAGAAAGTGCGTGAATTCTGACATGAATTGAGGCTGAATAAATTGACAAAAAGCGAGCACTCGCAGCTAAAAATAATATGAGAAACCACCAATTTAAGGATTCTAGTGCCACGCTAAAAGAAAGTGGCTCAAATTGAGCGAAAGCGCTAATTCGTGGTTAAAAGGGCTGGTTCTCGGTGAAAATAAATAGCAGAAAAAGCGTTTTTTCGTGAATACAATTGAGAAAATGCGCTAATTCACGGTAAAAGTCGAGAATAATGCTTATTGGTAGCTGGAACCGACAAAAAGCGATAAATCGCAAAAATAAAATATTGATAAAATGTCAGTACGTGGATTACGGGTCCACACTAAAAGATGGTGTCTAAAATTGAGCAAAAGCACTACCGCTCGCGGTTTTATTAGCGGTAGCGGCTATAAGAAGCTCTTATTGTTGAAACCACGGAACCGATCCAGTGTTGTCAACCGACATTTAGCTTTTCACGTCAAATCAAGCTCAAAATTCCGTCATAAATCCGTCAAAATGTATTCCATACCGGTAAAAAATCCGTCAAATAAGTAATAAATTAATAAACAGTAGCGTACCTATGTATCGGCAAGGGGGCAATACATATCTGGGGGACCACTTCCGAGGAGGCCCCCGAAAAGCTCAACATTGGAATAACATGGATTTCTAGGTTGTTTTATGTTTAAACTTGGAAACGAAATTCCGAAAAAAAACGCTCTTTCGAGGAAAAACATGAATTGAACAACATTTGCGAATTAGCGGCTTTTAGTGGCCTTTTTATGTCTAAAATTTAGAAAACCAGTCAAGTTCATGGGACAAGAAAATGCGGTAATTCAAGACCAATAGTCAATAGAGAAAAACGCTATTTCATATGAGAAAAAACTCCATAAAACACCGATTCATGGTCTCTGGGGCAACGTACCACGACTAAAGATCGGAAAAATAACCAATTCATGGCCAGAATTCAATGAATCGCTGCTAAAATAGAAAAAAATGCTAATTCGAACTGAGGAAAACGCTAATTGACTGCATAAATCGAGAAAACGTCAATAAGTAATTTGTGGAAGACCCTTAATGACTGCCGATGAGAAAAGTGCTAATTCAGGCATAAAAAACAGTAAAAATCGCTCATTCGCTGCTAAAACTGGGAAAAAGCGTTAATTTGCAGCTGCGTTTTTGAGAAAAATGAGCTGTTCTTGGGGCAAGTCCGCGGCTAAGTTTAAGAAAAATCACTAATTTCCAGCCTAGTTTGTCTCGAAATTAGCAGCTTAGCTTGAAAAATCGCTTATTCACGGCCTAGCCTAGCCTCAGAAAAAATCCAATCACAGCGAAGGTCCCGCCGCAGCAAAAGTCGAACCAAAGCAATGGTCCAACTACAGTTATGGTCCAACCACAGCAAAGGTCCAACCACAGAAAAGCTGCACTGCAAAAAGTTCTTACCACAGTTATCTATAAGCTCTAACCACAATAAAGTCTCAACCAATGCAAAGCTCCAACCACAAAGGAGGCCCAACCCCTGCAAAGTCTCTACCAATTATCAGGTCCAACCACTGCAAAGGCCCAACCACAGGAAAGGTCCAAGCACAGCAAAGGTCCATAGTCGAGTTTCAACCTCATTAAAGCTTTCCTTTTCTTGTCTTTCCTTCCATTTCTGAAATTCGGGCCTTCAAGGAAGGACGGGCCCGGGGATAAAGGACACTGAACTTTAAATTCGCGGCTATCTATCCTTCGAAACTTGAAATTTCGTGGCTTTTTGTCATAAATTCATAATCTTCAATCTTAAAAATGTCGCTGCTGCTGCTAATTATCCAAACCCGGTTTGGCGGCTGTTCCTCCCTGGGTAGGATCGGATCATGCTTTTTACCGTCCCAGGGGGGCTAATTTGTTCGCAGTGCGAAAATGGTTTTTGATTGACGCGCCGAATCCGCAAAACTTATGGTCCTGGAATATGTCCCAACCTTGAATGAGTCATCCCGGTGTAATTGGCTTTTTAGAGAGTTATAATCCGCTGAAATTGGCTTTTTAGGGAGTAGAACATTCGAAATTGTGTTCTGTGAGTATGTGAAATTTGATTTGGATCTTGAGCTCAGGGCTAATAAGCCCCCCCCCTAAAAATTTTCCCCTAAATCCGCCTCCCTGGCCAAAAGCCCGCCGGGTATCGTTGGTGAACCTCCGGTTGACCGTCATTTGTCCCTGGAAGTTGGAACAGACCTGTGATGCGAGTCAGAATGGGTTAACCACGGAAACTTCAAGAACGTGCACTTTCAAAATGGAGGATAAGGTTTGTCGTTGTCTCTCTCTTTGCTTCTGTTGTCAAGTCGCACAAAGCTCGCTCCATCAAACTATAGCTGTTGTTGATTCACTCACACTACTCCACAATTTACGCCTGTCATAAACCTATCAGATTATGAATGATTTTTATTTCACTTGCGCACGTTTCCAAGAAGGTACTAGAAGAGGGACGAAATCTGCGCAACGCTAAAGTCTACTGAACATTATTTGGCTTTAAAATTGTTATTGCTTTTTACATTTTCAACAATTATACCGCCACGTAAGCCCAAGCTATTCCACTGCGGTGTCATCTCCCAAAAGAAAGCAGAAACAACGAGGGAAAACAGATACAGTTTTATCAACGGGTTTCCCTCGTTTAGCATTAAAGCGTTTTTAGATACACTTTATTTTCAAAATGAGGCACATTATGCACTTGACCTCGGCTGAGCAAAGGGAATGGAAGAGAGGGGGGTGTTTCTAGAGTGAAATACGGCTGCATCTGATATACAAAAGAGAAATTCAACTGCGGTGGGAGGGGGGTCGGTTTCGTTGCCGCTTCCTCGCTATCTTTACCCACTGCCTTTTTCAAGCACCCCATCACATCAGCATAACTACCGTCGGAGATACAACCGTGCGACCCGATCTTGTTAGGAGGCTAAAGTAGGCGAGTGTTGTTATGGAGCGCATGGTTTTGGAGGCTGGAAGGTTGGGTGGTGGCGGGGGGATTCCTAGAAAAATGAAATGAAAATTCTCGTAAAATCCACTTACTTCATACACTATTCATTTTTGTTTTCATCCTTTTCTCTCCACCCCCCTCCTCCTAACTCTTTACATTTCTTTTCTACTTTTTTATTCTTTCCACTCCTCAAGAAAAGTGAATTTTCTGGCACCTACAGAAAAAACATCAGAGTTGATGCGGTGAGTAGGGGAGCCCCGCGGTCCATGTGTATTCAAATAAGTTTGTCCCTCCAAGGCATTTCTACTCTTCGCCCACCCCCTCTCCCCCCGCCAATGCAACTGAGATGGAAAAGTGTGAAAAGAGGTGTTGTGCGCTATGGGAAAAAGGAGGTATGTTAAAGGATGAGTGAAAAAGACGACTTGGTTTGGTGGCGGGGAGGGGAGGTTTTATGCTCACCTTATACTTGTACTTTTATTCATCCACACTGTTAAACCTATCCATTCCTCTGCTGACAACGAGAAAAGTCCACACTCAAAAAATGTCCATTCTTTAAATAATTCACGGCTTCTCCATTATAATTATTCTTATGTTGAACGTTTTTCCATTGAATTTTCAAAAAATAGGTGGGATGGGTGGGGGGTCGAAGGATAGCTGAAAAAAGAAGGAAGAAATTAATTTTTTTTGCATGAAACTTTTGTTCCATTTTTCTTTAAATGAAGTTCCCGCTCCCTTTCTAGACGTCCTTAGCGTTGATTATTAACTGTCGCTGAGTCGATTTTATTAAGTTAATCTGCTAGGACTCTTCAGAATATTTTTTAATAAGGTGCCTCGAAATTAAACAAAAGAAGCTTGCGGGAGGTTTGGTAGGGGGGGGGGTGAAATCTGAAGAGGCCCTCTCAATTAATTCGGTCGACTACCTGTATATATATTGCACGACAAGAAGAAAAAGTTAATCAAAAGTTTATTTTAACGAGAACTGTCTCACTTTCAACACACAGTCACTGAATATTGCGATTTTACATTGACCCATCCCCCCACCCCCTGTAACCACTTATCCGTCACCCACAAAATGAAAATACTATGGTGCTTGTTCTGAAAGGTGGTAGTTGTGTTGACGCTGGAGGGGGGAGAAGAGCTTAATTAAGCCATCCCAGCCGAAAACCCTCTTCTGTCACCGACGGCGTTTTCTTAACTATCCTTGTTTTCTATGCGATGAGCTTCGTCTCGTTTTTCCATTGTTACTGAAGTCGAGAGCTGTGAAAAGAGAGTTAAAAGAAAAGACGAGGAAAAAAAAAAATTGGAAAGCTTTGTTGGATGGTGTGTGGGCGGGGGGGAGCATAAAGTATGTAGACCATTAGCCGACTACCCCCTCAGGAGAAAAGAGTGACTGAGTCTCTCTACCCCTCCTATAAAACTTGTTACCCCAGGTCTAACAATCTTGCTTTTGCTTCGCTCCCACACTACTTCAGGGGGGCCGCTGGGTCATTTTTGAAGGGTTAGAACTGCTGAACTCTTTCACAGTTATGTTCTTCTTTATATTGTACAATTTACGTTCAGTTATCGTTCAAAGAGACCATTAATATGTAAAAGGGTCTTTTCCCAGCTTTCACTCTAGATTTTTATGTAATGGTTGCACTTTAGGTGAAAAGTTACAGTCTCTTTATACCTGCAGGATTTTTTTTCTCCGCTTCCACGGCTAAATTTATTCGAAAAAGCCGATAAGCCGATTGATGCGGCCCTTATCTTAAATATAAGGTTAAACGGTTCTCCATTCCTAGCCTGGGAAAACACTTTCTCGCCCTCGAGTCTATCTAACTCACCTTCGCAATCGCTCGTTTTTCAGCATAAAATTTTAGAGGGTGAAAGGGATGAAGGAATTTTCGCGAGCTCTCTCGTAAAATAAGATTATTACAGCCGTTTAGATTACCTCAGCAATTTAGTGTTAAGGGAAGCGAAGTGGCCTCTATTTCAACTTTACCCTGATTAGCTGAAACTCGTTTTAGCTGAGCATCCCTCCCAACCCTCAACCAGTCGCATCCAAAACGGTATATATTCAAAACCCTCACCCTTTTCCCTCTTTGCCTTTTATAATTGCCCTTTTAATTCGCTTTTAGAATTTACGAACCCTTATCCCCCAGCTTTCACCTCATAACTGCTTAACAGAGGGTTGTGTGAGTTTTGTGCTGAAGGTGGTGGCATAGAAGGAAGAGTGAGTGGCTAAAAGAGCGTTCCGCGGAATTACTTTTAGTGCCGCGTTTTAGTATTAATTATTGTATACCCTTCCATTCCTATTTCAATTCCCCCTTTTCAGTATGGGGTTGCGTTTCTTGAGTCGACCCCCCCCCCCATCCCCTTTTCGTCACAATTCGCTTCCCATCTTGACGCCTTGTCATCGTGCAGTATAAAATATCTAGGGTCTTTGAATAAACTTTAGAAAAAAATGCGGTTTTCTTGAAAGGTGGAATTAAACGTGAAATGTGTCAACTGGAACAATATTGAAAAGGAAAAGACAATAACAATTATTTAATCAAGTTACGCTGTCCGCTATCCCCTTTCCTTGTCCTTTTCATCCATTATTCAATATAGTACTCAATCCAACAAATAGACCAATTCCGTTTGAGAAATGTGAAGTGGCGTGGAGAGGGTATTTGAAATTGGTTTTTGCACTTAGCTTAGGGAGAACTAGAGCACAAGTCCGGTCTGTAACTTTTAAAGGTCAAGTAAACTCTTTCTGCTCACCAAATCTCCCTATGAGCGTCTGTTTTGACATTGAAAACAGGCAGTATATCGTTGTCAGACACTCCGTTGAGCTGAGGGCATTTTATAACCGCAGGAGTAGTAGCGTATCGTCATTCTGAAGCCTCTATCGGGCGCGAAAGGTCAGTTTGGCAATACTTTTAAAGCGTGCAGCGGAAACGGGCACGTTTTGTTTAATGGAACATGATTGGTAGATTCTTGGATGCCACATATGCTTTGATAGACCAGCGGGGGGGAATTTCTATGGCAACTTTGCCGTGATCGATCCCGATTGCGAGTATCGATAGAGAACCTTTAAAACACAGGTATACTGCAACACGGATTTCCGCGCCATATTTGGTCCCTCAGTCGTTAGCGTAAACACAATATCATGAATGAAAAAATTGTCATCGTAACAGCAAACAAACGCGGAACGCGGTCGACATCAATAAAAATATCCTACTTGTCAATGAGATCAGGTGATAATTACAATCACATGAGGGACCAAGTATGGCGCCGATTTGCGTGTTGCAGTACTCGTGTTTTATAGTGCCTTAGTATCGAGTGTGCCATTTTTAGTCAGTTTTGATATTTTAGGGTACGAATCGTCAGTTCAGACTTTTTCAAGGCTTAAAGGCCCAGTTTGGCCATTTTTGACGCTCAAATGGTTGTTTTTGTCAGTTTCAGGACATGAATCATCCTGTTGTAGCGTGGGCGCTGCGTATTAGTACCATATAGTCACTCTGATATTAGAGAAACAACGCAAGTTCGGTAAAGTATTAGGTTAAAAGAAGAAACAGGGGTCAAGTTCGGGAAAAATGATAATAGATAGAGCGAGCGATGAGGGTGGCATTGTGCTGTGGAAGGATGACGCATGCGTGGTACGCTTGCTGGGGATGGAGGGGCAAAGCCTCCAAGGTATAAGGAAGGCGTGCAGTGAGAAAGTCAGTGAGTTCGGATCTAGCTCTAGCCGAGAGAGCAAGTTACAATCGAATCATCTCAGGATCAGAGTGACTGATAAAAGTGAGTCGTTGACAGTGAGTTGTTGAGTCGTAAACACATCGAGTTGTTGAGTGAGTCGTGCAGCAGTGAGTTGTTGAGTTGTCAAGCAGTAAGCCTTGCAGTCGTCGGGCAATGAGCCTTCGAGTCGTCAAGCAGTGAGTCGTTCAGTTGTCAAGCAGTGAGCCTTGCAGTCGTCAAGCAGTGAGTCGTTCAGTCGTCAAGCAGTGAACCTTCGAGTCGTCAAGGTCATTTTCACTCGCCCGAAGCGTGAACCAGCTTGACCTTGAGGGAAAAACACTGGGCCGGTCAGAGGGACCACACAAGGCACACAAGCAATTTAAGACGTTAGAGGGACTCACCTTCTTAGTTTGGGGTCGGGCGACAGCGATATAGGTCTAGGAGACGAATGTGGACAGGTGCCCTTCCCCTCTTCAATCGGGCAAGATGACGTTATTCGGAGCGTGCTCCAACGTCCGGATGTCACAACGTAGGTGTCTGCGAATAATCGGCTGGATGACTCAGTGAGTTGACAACTTGGACGACTCAGCAAGTTGACAGCTTAACGTTTGGATTCTTGACGACTCAACGACTCGTTGTGTTGAACGACTCAACGTCTCACTGCTTGACAACTCGAAGGTTCACTGCTTGACGACTGCAAGGCTTACTGCTTGACAACTCAACGACTCACTGCTGCACGACTCACTCAACAACTCGATGTGTTTAAAAAAACAAACAAAAACAAAACAAAAAAGCCTCGCGATTTATCGTATTTTTGTAATTTTGGCCTGGACGTTGCTGTAGTATCCTCCAATTATTATTATTCACATGTTTTGGATTGAAAGTTGTACTTTTAAAATTATTATAAAGGATAAACTTTAAAGCTGTTGGTCTTGTGATCTTTGGGACACTACATTTTGGCGCGGTCGGAAGGTCTTTTGTGTCACTGTTGGAGGTCGGTGGTCCAACCGGTTGGACAGTGACATTCAAAGACTCAATATCAAGGTGTGACTGAAATACTCAGCAATGTCAGAAGCGAACAAACCACCAATGTTCGACCCATATGGAGAGCAAGCAACCGTCGGCCTAGCTTGGGAAAAATGGATTCGGAGCTTAGAATTATTCTTTGTGGCCGCTGATATTTCCGCTGACGTTCGAAAAAAAGCATTACTTCTCAATCTAGCCGGTCCTGAAGTATGTGAAATATTTTACAGCCTGCCAGATACGGGTATGACATACTTAGACGCACTTTCTGCTCTGAATAGTCACTTTAGAACACAAAGAAACGTGGAATTTGAAGTATTTAATTTTCGGTCTGCGAGGCAGGAAGCTGGAGAGACACTTAAGGGTTTCTACATACGTTTACGGCAGCTCAGTGGCAAATGCGAATTTGAAAACGCTGAAAAGAAGTTAAGGCTCAAATTCTAGCTGGTACTAGTTCGGATGAAGTCAAACGGAAAATATTGAGAAAGTCAGGGATGACATTGCAGGATATTTTACAATATGCAGAGCAAGAAGAGGCTATCAACAATCAAGTTAGTCAGTTAGATCGTTCGTGTTTAAAGATAAGTCGTCCGTTTGAGAAACGTGTAAATGAATCCAAATTATGCCGTAACTGTGGCTTGACTTGGCCCCATGATTCGGGAAAAGTATGTCCAGCAATTAGAAAAGAGTGTTTCTACTGCCATAAATCTAATCATTTTGCCAAATTTTTTTTGAGACGAAAGAACAAATTTGACAGGAATATCAAAAAAATTAATAATGATGGTGAAATGGAATCGAGTCTGTCTTCCAATTCGGAGAGTGAAGATGTGTTTTCTATTCCTAAGAAGAATGGGTCATGTAAAATTACGAAAGCTAAAGTTTTTCTAGGCGAATCCGAAATGTCCTTCTTCATGGATACAGGAGCTTCAGTGAACATTATAGATGAAATAACGTTTAAAAATTTAAGAAGACCACCTCCTTTGAAAAAGACTTCTACAAAATTATTTGCATATCAGTCAAAATCACAACTACACATTTTGGGAGTTATGGAAACGAAGCTGAGATTCAAAACGAATGAGTCGTCTGCGGAGGTTTTTGTCGTAAAAGGGAGTGGCGAGTGTCTCCTAGGAAACGAAACTGCTCAAAGTTTGAACTTAATTAAATTAACTTATTTTACGTCAGATAATTTGAAAACCAATACATATTTCAATAAATATCCGATTCTTTTTAATGGGGTGGGAAAACTCAAGAATACTAAAATTCATTTACATGTTGACCCGAGTATTAAACCGATTTCTCAAAAACATCGAAGGATCCCATTTCATTTCAGAAAGGCTGTTGAAAAAGAAATTTTAAGATTAGAAGAAAATGATATCATAGAAAAAGTTGATGGGCCGACACCTTGGGTATCTCCAATAGTTGTCGTTCCAAAGCCACACTCACCGGGAGAAATTCGTTTATGTGTAGACATGAGAGCAGTGAACAAGGCAATAAAACGAGAAAGGCATATCACTCCAACTATAGAGGATGTTATTACCGTGGCAAATAAAGCAAAATTTTTCAGTAAATTGGACTTGAAAAATGGTTATCATCAGCTCGAATTAGACTCAGAATCTCGTGTAATGACAACATTTTCGACTCATTTAGGTCTTAGAAGGTTTAAACGTTTGAACTTCGGTATTAGCTCGGCAGCTGAAAAGTTTCAAGATGTAATCAGAAACTTATTGTCCGATATTCCTAACTCTATTAATGTTAGTGATGATATTTTGATATTTGGAAAAACTCAGGAGGAACACGATCGGGCACTCGAGCGAGTTTTCAATCGACTCCTTGACGCAGGCCTCACGCTGAATAAAGAGAAATGTGTATTTTGTAAACGAAAAATGAAGTTCCTGGGTTATGAATTCTCTGAATCTGGAGTGAGAGTGGAAGAAAATAAAATTAGTGCTTTTTCAAATCTCTCTCCTCCTAAAAATGTGTCCGAAGTTAGAAGTATACTTGCGAATTTTTGTGCTCGCTTCATACCCCGTTTGGCAGAAAATACCAAGCCTTTAAGAGATTTGACGCTGAAGAATTGCGTTTGGCGCTGGGGGGAAAGGGAACAACGGTGTTTCGACAATTTGAAAGATTTGATGAAAAAAAATCTTGTTAATTCATATTTTTATTGCTCAAAAAGGAGTCATCTGTACGTCGATGCTGGTCCTGAAAGCCTTGGAGCTATTCTGACACAAACTAGCAGTGAGGGAGAAAATCTCATCGCTTGTTCCAGCACTACTCTTAATCATGTTCAAAAGAAGTACTCACAAATTGAGAAAGAGCTCTTGTCAGTTGTTTGGGGCGTTGAACATTATAAAAATTATCTCATTGGCAGTTGCTTCACCATACATACTGACCATAAACCACTTATTAGTTTATTAACTAACGCGAAAAACTTGGTATCTGCAAGGTTGGAGAGATTGTGCCTTCGTTTGCAGGGATATAATTTTTCAATTGTTCATACCCCTGGTCGTTTTAATCCTTCAGATTATTTTTCGAGACACCCTAACAAATCTATTACTGATGCAGACGACGAAGAAGTGATCAATTTATTGGTAAATGCGACCCTCCCCAAGAACATTTCAAGAGATGAAATCAGGAAAAGTACCCAAAATGACCCCGTTCTTGTGAAACTAAAACAAGCTCTAGGTTCTCCTGATCTTTCTCTTTGGGAAGACTCTGACCTACAAATTTTCAAGCGATTGAAATTCGAATTCAGTATCACATCCGATGGCATTGTACTGAGGGGTAATCGAATTGTAATTCCTGTGGAATTACAGAACAGAATTATTAAACTAGCTCATAAAGGACATCAAGGAATCCATAAAACAAAGGAGTTGCTAAGAAGTAAAGTTTGGTTCCAGAAAATGGACCAGTTAACGGAAAAATCTCTGAAATCTTGTATTCCTTGCCTAGCGACAGGAGGACCCAATCGCAGAGATCCAATTCATATGTCACCCCTTCCTAACTCCCCTTGGCATAATCTTTCGATGGATTTTCTTGGACCATTCCCAAACAACAAGTATCTTCTGGTTGTTATCGACGATTACAGTCGCTTTCCGGTTGTCGACATTATAGAATCTACGTCATCCCGAACAGTTATTCCAAAGTTGTCCAGGATTTTCTCAGAGTATGGTTTCCCTTCAGTCGTGAGAAGTGACAATGGTCCACCTTTCAATTCAAAAGAAATACGGGCATTCTTTGAAGATCGAGACATAAAGCATCACAGAATAACTCCTTTGTGGCCTGAAGCTAATGGGCTAGCTGAGAGATTTATGCGGACTTTAAACAAAGCCATTAAAACAATAATGTTGGAAGGGAAAATTTGGGAGGAAGAAATTTTCGATTTCCTTCTTCATTACAGGTCCACCCCTCATTCTACAACTGGGACAGCTCCGGCTAAAGTTTACTACGGGTGCCCCCGAGGACGTTTATGCCAGAATTTCAAAGTGTTGATCAATATGAGGATTTCGACGAACTAATTACAAGAGACAAAATTAAAAAGAAAAGGATGGAGGAATACGCCAACGAGAGAAGGAACACGCGGCATCATCAAATCACATTGGGGGACAAAGTACTTGTGAAGCAAACAAAGAGAAATAAATACACTCCGGCATTTGAACCAACACCTTACAATGTTGCCGATGTTAAAGGAACGGCAGTCACAATTGAGAATAATAGCAAAAGATTGGTTCGAAATTCATCCCTTTTGAAAAAATTGCCCAACCCTGTAAACGATGTTCAATCCCAACTTCAGCATCAATTTGTCGATGAAGAAATATCAATAAGTGATGAAGATCTTGCTGATAATGAAGAACGATCACAGTGTGAAGAAGAAATGACAGCAGCAGAAGAATCAGGAAGAGGAGAAGAAGAAGCCTCAATCGATGAACCAAGTTCTCCAGGATTGCAGGGCTCTCTCTCTAATAGCCAAGACCAAGAAGTAACTTTTAGAGAAAGGCCTAGAAGAACTCGACGGATACCGAAGCGGTACGATGACTATGTTTTATATTGAAACAAGGGAGGAATGTAGTATCCTCCAATTATTATTATTCACATGTTTTGGATTGAAAGTTGTACTTTTAAAATTATATAAAGGGTACACTTTAAAGCTGTTGGTCTTGTGATCTTTGGGACACTACAGTTGCATCGAGAAACCGCGAGTTGGCGCTTTTTTCCGCAAAATGAGTGATCTCTCAATTTTACCCATGAAAGACCCCTTTTTGTCAATTCTAACCGCCAGCTTGTCCTCTGAACAGCAAATTAGAACCTTTTCTTGATTTCGGCTGGGGAGTTGTATAGAAATTAATAAGTAATGAAGTTTTTCTCATATTTTACTCGTGAACGAGCACATGTTATCACATTTTAGCTACGGACCTGCAAAGAACAGCTCACTACCAGTGGTTTTTCTCAGTTTTACCCGTGAAACGGCTTTGCCTGGATGAGATACCGCGAATCGGCCATTTTTCTACATTTTAGCCGCGGATTAACGGAAACTTTCCAACTTTCCCAAAAAACATCACACGCGAATCTCCAGGGCCTATTTCTGTAATTTATGAGTCAAGAACACGAACAAAACAAAACTTGTCATTCTCTGGCACTTTTAGAGGCATTGAACTGATAGCCTGCTCGGTTTGATGGCGTGGCCGGCTTCATTTGTCAATTAAACATTATCTGAGCTGAAAATATTGCACCTTCCTAACCCCTCCCTCTTGGTGCCCAGTATATCTCGGTTTCTTGACGCAGAGAATGTGAAACTCGAGACGCATTTAAGCTCAAGTTGAATTAAAAATGTAATAATACCACCAAACTTTGTTTTTTGGCCCAGGGAGGAGCGCGAACCCAGTGTGACACCCCCCCCCCCCCAACTGGATCTACATTTTCAACACTACAGGACATTTCACGCCCATTTAACCGTAAAACCTGGCGTGTTCGTAGCGGTTCGTCAAAGCTACAGCATTTCGCGGTCAATTGACCACGAAACTAGACTTTGTACGCCAATTTGACCGTACTACTGATTATTTTACGAGGCCTTTTGGCCTTGAAAATGGACACGTCTCACTTATTTGACCAATGGCTTAGGCATTTCTCACTAATTTTTGACCGTTATACTTAAGAGTTCAGCTGTTTCACGGGTTCTTATTAGCCTTATTAGGTTTATTAACCTTCACAAATTGTAAGGGCTTTTTTGGTTTATTTTTAAAGGTGCCCTGAGTTAAGCCGGATGCAACTTATTAGTCCTAGATTTTTACAGTCCAATTCCTGTCGAAATCCTTCCTGGCGATTGACCATGACTGACTGATGACAATTTGGGGGGGGGGGGTCAATTGACCAGAGCCCATATCACTTCTTTATAAACCAAATTTAGCGGGTTCGTCTGGTTCAAATCCCAATTTCTGACAGTTTTTTTTTAAATCAAATTTCGTTGGTTCTGATCTCTCAAAACCCATGCAAAAATGCAAAGGGGGCGGGCGGCATAGTCGAGTCTTGCCCCTCTCCCCCCCCCCAAGAAAAAGGGTTAGCTCCGGCCCTGGGAGGCCTGTTCTACTATGTGTTACATTTCTGTATTCCCAGCGATAACCTTTTCTACCCATCCACTCCTTATTAAGCGTTAAGTCAAACATTGACGAATTGGACGGATAGTACGTGGTTGGTTGGGAGGGGGGGAGCTTGAAAATGTTTCATCCTTTGTGGAAACAATTCTTTTGTCTTCCTCACTATGGCTGGTCGACGACAATATTTTTTCTCGACAAGGGATGGTTGCCACTGGGTATAGCGATAGCGATGGAAATAAAATAAACAGAGAAAGAAACGAGATAACGAGGTGTTTACTGTTTTTTTGTTCTCTCCTTTTTTTATGCCTCTGTCTGGCGGTAACAGTGAAGAAGAGAGAAGGGGATCACAGAGATAGTTAGAGGGATGCCGGATTAAGGAATGAAATAAAATCCTTTTTTTTTATTGCATTCAACAAAATAAAATGAGTGAATGGAATAAATGAACGATAAAGCGTGGGCAAATTGATGAGTTCTTGTAAAACAAAAGTCCTCCAATTTCGCTATGATGATTCATTTTTTGTTTTGTTTTTTATATTTCATTTTGCTCGTGACACTTCTGGTCCTCTCTGTATATCCGCGATACCCACCCGAACCGCCATCGCTCAATTTCTTCATCACCACCACCCCTTCTACCCCTCCCATCAAACCCGAATCCGAAGTCTGTTATAAAGTTTAGCTCACTTGAAAACTTTGACAAATTTATGTTCCATACAGTTTATATAAGGGCCAAGTGGAGCAGAACCAGACGTTTCCTGCGCCCCTTTTCTCTTCCATCCTTCTGTGCCTTTCGAGTTTGACTCCCACCTTCATAGAAGCATTACCGCACTAAACCTGAAGCGAGTTTTCCAACTAAGTTTCCCGAAGACGTTAGCGTTGAGAGTGTTGGGATTGGTCGGACGGGTGGCGGTGGTGCAGAGGGGGTGTAGTGAGTTAGCGACCAGAAGTGTGAGAGGGGTTGGTAGGATTACGGGCCTCGAGTTCAATGAAGTGAAAGGTGGAAAAGGTTTTAGGTATAGAGTTTTGAAAAGGTAAAGTCTCAGAACGCCAGCTTAACTTTATACCAAAAGCGCCGCACTGCTCCATTCCACCGCTCCAACGTCATTTCGTTGGAACTCCCCCCTTCACCGCACCACCACACCTCCGTCTTCTTGTCATCTTTCGTGAGGCGAAACTAAATCGAAAATCGGATTAACAACTTAACCTTGCCTCATGCTCTTCACATCTTTTCTTTTCCTCGAATCTCCGCTCTCCCTCCCACTATCATTCCTCTATACCCTTTAATGGCGAAAACGAAAAGGTATTTGCATTTATATTGTAAATTAGTGTTTCTGCGATAACAGAAACTTCCTCCATTGTGACTGTGATTGCTTTGTAAAGTCTACAGCAAAATGGGGAATGATGGAGATGGGAGGCCCCCGGTGTGATTTGGTGGGGCGCGAAGGGAGAGACAAGTAGGTTTTTGGTCCCTTTCTACCACATTGCGCTTCTCTACCTCTCATCTTTATACCCACCAGGATTTGTTGGTGATGATGAGGGGGTGTGGGGGGGAGGGGGAAAGTTGAGACAAACCCAAATGGCGGCAACGTAGGAAAAAGGATTTAGATCAGACAGGATTACCTTCGGGATCGTGACGGTTTTCGAGGGTTTTCCATGTGGAAGAGGGGTCGTCAAGGGGAAAGGAAATAGAGGACTACAGTTTTTCGCAAGGAAGAGAGAGGGGAAATCCTGTGCAGGGGTCATGGAAATTACGATGGGATTTGCCCAGTGCTATAGCTATAGTTGTTAGGAAAAGGGCTCTAGTAGAAAAGAGGAATTGGTGTAGTAACGGGGGTTGGTGGGGGTAAATTGATTTTTGGAAAGGAACAATTCCCGTCGCTTGGAACGCCCTTTAAACTTTCGTGGTCACCGCTTTATTATTTCCTGGACCACTGTATCGAAACGAAGATGTTTCTAAGAAACTATATTCCCATCGTTTCTTCGAAAATTATGTTTCTGTTTGAGACTGGTCAAACATTATCTCGAAAGAATTTATTATTTATTGCTATCGGTTGACATGAATTGAATTGAGTCTTGGCACAAGAAATCAAAACAGGGAATCATCCAGGCAGCCTTTTCACAGTTGGACGATTCCATTGTGAAAACAACGCGTTTAAAGTTAAGGATATGTCCATTCGGATCAAAAATAATTGTGCGGCTACTGTGATGATGCCCCACCATCTCCCCCTCCCTGTTTTATCACTTTGAAAAAAAAACGAAACCAAAAAGAACAATGAAACTGTGCTAACCCCGACTTTGCTGCGATACCATTTCAGTTCTCCCTTTCTCTGGGCATAGCCCAGCATAGAATTCTTCAGTGAATCAAGCCATTTGTACACTTGATTGAATCCTTTGCCCTTTTACACCGTCGAAAAAGGATGAGAAAAAAATCTGAAGCGTAAAAAAAAATACATTTCCCTAGCGCTACGGTGTAATCTTTCTCCCCTTTCATGAATATCTGTCGCCCAGGCACTATACACCATCGTCTCCTCTTCTTTTCTTCCACTAGTTCCACATAATAAAGGCTCTCCGAGAGCTTGAACGCGACTTGGTTTTAGGTGGAAAAAAGTGAAGAATTTTTACCTTTCCTCAAAAAAAAAGATGCGAAGAAAAAAATGAAGAGCTTAGCGGGGTATCCCATTGTGAACTGTTCAATCCCGATTTTACGCCGTTGTATTCAAGAGCCACAGAAGAGTGCCTATATTAGATGAATGCTTAACGGTGGTGGCTGGTGGTGATGTGGAGGGGAGTCAAAACGCGGGGTAAAGCGATATACCAAAAAAAAAGTGTGAGAGGGGGGAATAAAGCTGACGTTAAGTAATTGTAAACGCGAGTGAATTCGACTTACCTTTTGTTAAAGGTTGAAAGCTTTTTGCTCACCTCTTTTTTTTTCTATCCTGTCGGGGATTACTCCTGAGTGTTGCGGGACGGATAAAGAATTCTATACCTTTTATCTCTTTTTTCTTCTTTTTTTTTTTTTTTTTGCCTCGCGAAAAATGGGAGAGAGTGTCGAGACACCCACTCCCACCACTCACTATCAATGCTTCGACGAACTACGGGAAAATTCCTTATTGGAACCGTACGAGGGACCATTACAGTAGGGAGGTAAAGTGTCTGGCATGGCGAAGAGAAAATAGATTGTCGTCTCTGCATAGAAGGGAGGGGGGCGAATTCTGGCTATTCAGAAATAAAAAGGGATTGAAAAGAAGGAGTCGTGTTGAAGGCACTGATGTTAACTCAATACACGTGCGAGGGAAATGAACAACGGGGTTGTGTTCAAATTCAGGCTTATATTCTGCGATGACTCCTCAAGCAAGAGAACTGGTACAGTCAATCAACTCAGAACTTGACCCTATAAATCGTCAAACTCATCCCTAGAAACCAAACTGGCTCAAAAAGGGTCGTTAGCAGTGAACAACTAAAATCTCTGCTATGAAACAGTCGTTGCAGCCCTCTATTCCAAATTTCTGTCCAAAAACTGACAATATATTCCCTAGAAAGTGATACTTTCGCAGCTAAACTTCAAAAATGTTGATCCCCTAGTAGGCAGCGGTGCCAATTTCATGGATTTCCCATGACGGATTTCTAAAGTGACTGAAGGGGCAAAATTCAGTCTAAAGCCGGATACACACATGTGGTATTTGCCAAGTAACGAACAACACATTTTTGAAATGCTCAGCTGGTTGGTTTCGAGGCAATTGCTAGAAATTGATTGAATATTTTGAAAGTTACTTGGCAAGTACCGCATGTGTGTATCCGGCTCAACGGATGAAAGATTTTCTAAACATAATTTCAGAATCCCTCAATGCTTTTTATTTTTATCAATTCTAATTATTTAAATAACTTTAAACCCAATTGAAAGGGAGAGAGAAAGTGTACGTGTGGTTCCAATAAATGAAAGAAACTCAATCATAATATTACGACATCGGGTTGAGGTAAAACTTCATGACAGATCAACCGGTCCGTCTTGTGCAGCATGGAAAACTCAAATTTAGCTGTGTATGACCACTTTTTATCAATGTTACTGTTAGCCGTGATTTGGCGCTTTTTCTTTATTTTAGCCGCAAAATTAGAACTTTTTCTCAATTTGAGTCATGAAATTGAATAGAGGATCCATGAATTAGCGATTTTTTTCGATTTTAGCAACAAGTTAGGTTTTTTCTTTATTTTAACCGTGAGAATCAGCACGGTGATCTCTGTGCACTTTTGCCACGATGCTTTTTTTTTTTTTTTCACTCATGAACTAGCGCACACTTCTAGCCATGAATTGGCGTTTTTTCTCATCGACAGTGACAAAATTGCCATCAGAGATTATGAATTGGCAAAGCGACGCACCGAGAAAAAGTCTCGGTCTCGAAACCGAGGCCGAGATCTAGATAGCATTTTCTGGACCGAGATCAATAACACTACTCTTGTACTGAGACCGAGACTAAGGGCTATAACGCACTAACCGCCTACCACCGCGGTTGCTAAAATGTGTAGAAACGAATGGGAGACAACGCGCTGTCTCCTGCGTAAACGCGCAGGAGGGCGGCTCCCGCTGTCCCGTGCGGTGGGGTGGAGAGGGACAATTTTGCGAATACATATAATTGAGGACCAGGGGTTTCTTACCGTTTGGTGGAAATCCCCTCTCGACTTAGCCTCTACTGTCTCAGACAATTGCACCTCCTCGGTGGTTCCTCCGAGAAACTCGATTCGTTGAGGCAAACGCAGCTCTTTCGCTTTTCAAGCCTGTTTGGCTGACTGTAGGGGGCAGCCCTTCGCGTCTCGCCACTGAGTGCCGCTCGCTTGTTCGGCGAGAGAAGACCCCTGGGCGGGGTGGGGCGGGGTGGCGCGTGCTGCGGCGATGGGCCTTGGCCGCGGGGATATGGGGCCCAATCACCCGCGTGGTGAGGGGAGACCCCCATGTCTTGCCGTTGAGCCGGGGCTTTGTTTCCGTAGCGCGAGTTCCTGGGGCCCGACCGCTTGGCAGTGGGTGGTGCCCGGATGCGGGATGTGTTGAGCTAGCGGACCGAAACTCAGTCGAGGTCGGAGATGCGAATATAACCGCGGGATAGCTGCCCAAACTCTGGCTGCCCAATTTTGGGGTCAGTAGCGTACCGAGGTAGTGGCGAGAGGGGTGGACCGCCCCGGGCCCCCTAACAGACGGGGCTCCCGAAAAATTTTAATACAGAAAAATGAGGATTTTTAGCTTATACAGGGTGTTTCAGGAGGAATGTGCAATACTTTGCCATGTTGTAGTACGCACCTGGAAGCACCAAAAATACCATATGAACATATGGTCGAAAGTGGTTACCTTACGAAATATCGGCATTTTCCTGTTTTTCACGCTCTTCGTGACTTTTTTACACAAACTGCGGATTCACAGCTCGCAATCCAAGTTTAGACAAAAACTAATGACTGATTCGGAAAGAGCAGAAAATTTCCCTTTCGAATCTGTCATTAGAATGGGTTTTCGGAGTTAATTTGAACATGTAATCTGCATGCAAACACAGGAAAAATGAAATGCCAAAAATAGCATGTGAATTTCAAGGTGGCGTACGTCAGCTGTTTATGGTCTCATAAGTGGCAATATTGATGAAAACTTCTCCATTCGATGGCCTTTCGAATGGTCTATTACAAACCGTATTTACGTGAACCATGAGGGCAGCAGGCACGCTAGAAACAGAAAAAACGTAGGAAAATGGTCGTATTGGAGCGATAATCACTAGGGATTATGTCCTTAGCGGACCCTCTAATTTTCAAAATACGATTCAGTCTATGGGAGTAACTTTGTTTCAATTACAACAATTAATTTTTAAATTTTAAAAATTATAAGATTTTGGGAACTTTTTTAGACGTTAGCAAAGCATTCGACTGTGTAGACAAAAAAATACTGTGTGAAAAGTTGTACAAAATAGGAATAAGGGGACGGGCTCTAGAGTGGTTTACATCATATCTGAATCAGAGAAAACAGGCCGTAATGATACAGGACGTGTTAGGAAATACGGACTTAGTGTGTGACTATGGAGTTAGCCAAGGGACATCCTTAGGGCCTGTTTTATTTTTGATATTTATCAATGATCTTTGCTGTGCTCCTACTAATGGCAAAATGGTGTTGTTTGCTGATGATATAGCATTAATAAACTCGGGCAATACCTGGGAAGAATGCTATAATAATGCTACGTTAGATCTAAAATTAATTGGAAATTGGATGTGTCGAAACGTGCTTACCTTGAATACAATAAAAACCTTGTCACATGCCATTTGTAGCGAGTAATAAAAGTTTACCTGGAAACCTTGCTCTGCACTACCACGTGTGTGGAAATGAAAATTTAAAGTTAAGTTGTCAATGTGACAAAATTAAAAGAGTAGACTCAGTTAGGTACTTGGGGGTCAATTTGGACCCAAGGCTGACATGGGCTTCACATGTAAAATCCCTAGTAAATAAGTTAAGAAGATGTTGTTCAGCTCTTTATAACATTCGCTTTTTGGACGATAAAAACAAAAAAAATGATATATTTTTCAATCTTCCAATCAGTGCTAACTTTTGCTTTACCAATATGGGGTGGAACATATAGATATCTAATCCAGTCTGTTTACTTGATACAAAAAAGAGCCCTAAAAACTTTATTCAAAAGAAATAGAGATTACCCGAGCAAACTGTTGTTTCACGAGCTGTATATTCATGGATGTATAGGTATTCGCAAAGGTTGGACAGGGATTTGGCTCCTTTCTACGAATATCAGTTTCTCCTAACGTTGCAAGTGATATGAGCAAAGAGCATGGGCTGAATATTCAATTGAGCCCCCGTGAGCGCTTCTGATGGCTCAAATTTTGGAAAATTACTAATGACTAATGATATTTTTTTTTTATCCTACATGATACTAAAACCGAATTTTACAGCCGGGAATGAGTCTAAAAGTGTCTCTTTTCATGCCTAGGAGCTAAAGTATTTTTCACACGACATGCTCCGAAAGTAGTCATTTTCTCGACCCAAAAGTGACTGGGAAATTGACCATTACCTCACAGTGGCATTCGAGAAATTTTCTGTACTGATCCAGAAAATATTTTCCGTCCTAGTACGGAAAGTAAATGAATTCGGGTTATAACCTCGTTTAAGGTCTTCTTGAACTAACACGCGAGAAGTCAGTGGTCAGTTTGTCAAAGTCCTTCACAACAAAAACCAGGAATTCCAATCGAGGATACAAGGTGGATAGTATTTTATAGAAAACTTTAACCAATTTCTTTTCTTACCAAGGGGAATGAAACACTGCTGGATATACACAAAAATACTTGACACAAACACCGGCTCTCTCACCTCTCTTGTTCCCATTGCACACAAGAAACCAAACCTTCCTGGTTTTTATAACCTCGTTCGGAAGTTCCCCTCAGTGTCACTGGTCAACACCCTATTTTGCAGCTTCACGTTAAATTTAATCACAATGTTTTAAATAATTTTATCATTTCCTTGCTGTCGCGTGAAAAAAGTCGTATGTTCATCACTCGTAGGAAGGGGATTTACCTACTCGTTTTTTTTTTGCGGGGTCGGCCTCCGCGTCGCCCGCCAAATGAAAAAACCTCGCAGGTAAATGACCACTTTCCTGGACTTGTAATGTAATATACTATTACCGTCGCAAATTTTACGGCGTTTTAGATCTTAGGCTCTGAAGTATTTTTTTCGGACTGTGCTTCATATACCTGCGTTGAAGCGCTCTTCATTTTACGAATTAAAAAGCTTGAAACAACTGAGTAAGATTATCAGCTGTTCAGTTAGTGAACCTGTAGTTACACACAGGTACTGACAACAAGCGCCATATGTGATCCTTTAGAGTGGGGAGGGCTTGTGATTGGCTGGTGAGCGTTAACCTATACGACCGCAGCAGTGATTGAGAGATATCAAATCCATTTGATCCGCCAATGGACCAAACATGGCGGCATATGAGAGATTCCAAATCTATTTGATCCACATATGCAGGGGAGACCAAATATGGCGACTGACAGTACTCGTAGGAACTTATAGAGCCTTAGTCTTAGAGCGTTCAAACAGCGAAATTTTGGATTACGTCACCCTTGCGAAATTCGTTTTGTGAGCAACAAGAATCCTCGAAATTGATTTTTTTACGTGAGCCCCGCAGAAACAAAATGTGGTTTTCCTTAAGGATTATGTACTTTCAGAACTTATCTTGGGGTGGGCATCTGCCCCATGAATCTGCGCTTTCGAGCTACTTCCTCTGCCCCCCTATATGGCTATTAATTCTATGCCTGTTCTAAGTTGTTATGTAAAAAAAAATGTTATGAAAAACGGATTTATCTGCAGACTTCAGAGGCATCACAAAACCTTCACAATCTTCTAAGCCTTCTTATTATGGTGTCTTCATATTGTATGCTACTACTGACGTATCTGTAAAAATGTTGCGAGAAATAACTAAAACTGTGTTTACCCTGAAAAACGGACAATTCCCTTGATCAGGAATGGTGAGGGATGATTGACAGGGGGAGGGAAAGCTTATTCTATTATTCATTATCATTATTGATCCTTTTTAACCAAAAAACTGTGTTCAAAATTAGACCTCACTGAAAAACTAGGCGAAAGAGTCCAATCTAAACGAAAAACGTGAAAAATAAATGGACGAGCCGATGAGGAAGAGTGGAGTGGGGGTGACCCTTGTTTCTGCGAGGGTATAGGACTCATTTTCGCAGTGTGTTGCGGTGTCCTTTCAGTTCTGTCAAGCAGGCTCGCTCATGTTCTTTCTTCTTCTTCTTCTTTTTACATATTCCTATTTATTTTTTGCCGCAAGACTTGCAAGAGTCTTGAGCATCCACAAACTCGCAGTAAGAGTCTTGCGAGACTGCAAGAACCAGGACCATTCTTGCTCATCACTACTTTTGGCTTTTCCCCATCTTAGCCAATGTATCCGCAAATTATCATATTTTCTGAATTTCAGCCGCACATTAGCGCTTTTCCTCAATTTTAGCCGCGAACTGTCTTCTCGTTTATCCATCTTCTCATTCGCATGCGAATTAAATTTTCTTGTCGAATTCTCTGTTTTAGCGCGCCGATTAGCACTTTCTCTCAATTTCAGCCGCTAATTAGCGTATTTTCCAATTTTAGGTCCGAATTAACGTTTTTCTTTATTTGGCTGCGAATTGGCGTTTTCTTGATTTTAACAGTACAATAAGCGGCCCATACACGTACAATAAATATTGCGCAATATAGAGGTTGTACAATAAAATTGAACGTGTGTGGGTATATTATTTATGGGTTGCATAATACTTACATACATTGTGCAAACCATTTTTTACTTGGAAACATCAGAAAAATCAAGTATAAATCCTAATATTGCACAATATATTGAACGTGTAGGGTCAACGTCCAAAAATTGGACAAATTTATTGCGCAATAATTATTGTACGTGTATGGATCCCCTCTAGGTTTTTCCCCATTTTAACCGTTTATTAGCGATTGTCTATAATTTACGCGCGAATTAGCATTTATTTTATTTACCCTTTAATACCCCCTCACTGTCTTAGCCAATGATTATCACTTTCTGATAATTTTAGCCGCGAACTAACGTTTTTAGCAATTTTAGCCACGAACTAATGTTTTTTCTCAATTTAAGGCACTAAGTTGCCTTCAGTAGCCGCCAATTGTCATTTTTCTCAATTTTAGCCGTGAATTAGTGATTTTTGTCCACACATTATCCGTGAGTTAGCGCTTTTTCGTAATTTATCCGCTATAATTACTGCTTTTACTCACTTTCATCTGCGAGTTAGCGCTTTTTCCCTAGTCTGAGCCTCTAAATAGAGATGTTTCTCAACTTTAGCCGCGAATTGGCGTTTTTCTCAATATCTCGCATAATACTCGTGCCATGCACAGTTTGTAGGATAAACTATCTGGTGGATGGCAATATAAGATGTCGTGGTACGAAGTTATGGGAGGGGGGTTCCCGTAGGTGTGGGTGGGTCCTTATTAAGAGTTCTGCTATACATAAATCATCAAAACCGTTTCGGCGGCACTGACCGCGAATCAGCGATTTTTTTTCACTTTTCGTCATGTATTACCTTTTTTCTTCAATTTTTTAGCCGCAAACTTGCCCCATGAACAAACAAATACGTTAGCGGTTTTCTATCAAATTTTAGCTGTAAAAAGGCCACCATAATTCGATAATTCACAAATGTTTCTCAATTTTAGCCTCGAGTGAGCGCTTTTTTTGGAATTTTGTTCCTAAATTCTTGAACATGCAACCTAAAAATACATACTATTCCATCTTTAAGCTTTATGAGTTTTGGTGAAAACTCGACTTTTCTTTTAAAGGTATTTAGTCAGTTTGTAAGCTATGTCTCACTTGTGCGATTTCGTTTTCCTCCTTCAATGGGGAGCTTTCACATTTTTCAAGCACTGGTGTTTCTTGAAGAGATCTCGTGCGAAGTTATTGCTCACACTAAACATTGAAATCAATCAAGGATTTTTTTTAATGCGAATTTTTAACAATTTTGAGTGGGGGGGTTTGATACGTCAAGGGTTATTCAATGAAATGGATGTTGTGGTGAAGAGGGGGTAAGAAGCATTTTCAGGGGGTCAATTTTTCTTGTTATTTGTAAACAAAAAATGTTATAGTTCCCTCAGATGCTTCATAAGTGACCATTGACGTCATTTCCCCTTGCACCATCCATCCCTTCTTGAAGAACTTTGACATTTATTTAAAAATCACCAAATGCAAAAATCGGGCTGCAACCACCGTTGATATCTTTCTGTTCATGTGCCAATTCACCGGATAACTTTTCTCCCAAATCGGGCATTCATGCAAGTTCCCCATTCAACACGCCTTTCAAAAACGCATGCGTCTAAGCTATGAACGCAATGTCTGATATCATTCCAGCTGTTTGAGACACTGCAATAGCGCATTCCTCATGTTGAACACTCCTTGCGCTATGACACATGCCTCTGACGCACGCAAAAACGCACAAGTGGAGACATAGCTTCAGACTGAATTCCCCTTACTCGTTTTCGACGAGAAAGTAAGATTCCTTTGCCAAATTGACACATTATTCGGATGTAATTGAACGATTTCAGGGCCGAATAGCCAGTTAAGGGGCAAAATTAGAAGTTTATAACCAACGGATTTCGCGATAATAAATCGGCAGAGCATGGTCCAAATGGTTTCCAGGCATAAATTGTCAACATGCATAGCCAAATAATTAGTTTCAGGGGTTCAGTTTGAAGAGATTTGAACGAAGCACGGGTGAATCTGATGAGACCTCCCTCACGGGGGGGATCGAAACCCCTTCCCCTCCCAATGTAACCCCCACCACCTGCCCCCTCACAATTATTTAAGAAAGTTCAGCAGCTCCGGGGAGGGGGGTCGATGAAATCCAAATTTTAGGGATTTTTGCTCTTTCGAGGACAAAAATTAGTGGATTTGGTTCTTTCAAACCCCTAATTTCACAGGCTTTCGCTCTGTCATGCCTAAATGTATAAGATTTGGCTCCCTCAAAGCCTTTTACGCTTTACGAAAAACCAAATTGTATGGCTATAGCTCTTTCTGTGATTTTGTCAATTCGAAATACTGATTTGACTCGTTCGAAAAATAAATGCCACGATTTTGGCCTTTTTAAACCAACATTTCGCAGTGGATTTTCTCTTTTTTAAACCAACTAAGTCGCAAATTTTGCTCCTTCAAATTTCAATTTCCCAATTTTTCGCATATTCAACAATTTCGCCTATTTTCACACTTTAAAAAACCTAATTTCATTTTTCTAGCTGCGTCTAAGCGGATTCGCTGGTTTGGCTAGTTCTAAAAACTTATTTTCATGTTTCAAAAAACTAAATTCACGGATTTGGGTCATTCAAAAAAATATTGTTATTTAGGCTCTTATACGGACCCCAGTTTCACGGATTTCCTCGTCTCTTTACGAAATAAATTTAGCGGATTCGTCACGAATATTGCTATTTCACACTACAACCGTGCCTAAAAGCGCAGGCACACTCAACGCAGTATCGAGGATCGAGGCTTGCCCGGGTGCTCGACAGCACAATGCCCTATACACCGGCCTCAGAGAGGAACTCTCTCTCACTCTCTTCTTGGTCTTGGACATGCCGTGGGGCTTTTAACGAGTTTCTAAGGTGAAAATTGCCAATTGTAACGCGCTGTTGTGTTTTGAAATAGGGATATGAATGAAAGTTCGAGTCAAAAAGTAATTACTTTAGGAGATTTGGAAACACCTCAAATCTAATTGGTTTTAATTTTCTAGTTTAAAATAATGTCAGTAACAGTTGGAAAAGTTGTGTGAAACGACCTAGTTTTGATATATGTAGTATTCGGAAACACACCTGAGCGACTCCCTTCGTCACACCCCCCCCCCCACCATCATCGTTTCAAAGGTCGCGTAACATTTCTTCACTGTTTTTCGGTGAAAATACTGCCAAGTGCCATTACTTCAACGAATTTTTTCGCACGCGTCAGTAACATTTCAATCGCGTATTACAAATGCCAAGAATACGGAACAAAAAAAAAAAAAAACATTTCACCGAATTTTTTATTCTTCGCTCCTCCTTCCCTCTTTATACGACAAGAAAAGTATTTTCTTAGCAAGTTTTTCCACGTTTTTTTTCTTTTTTCTTTCTTTCCCCGTTTTGTATGGATAAAAAGCACCCCTCACCCCTTAAACACCTCACCATCGCCATCATTTATCGGGCTAAGCCGAGTTATATCATTGTGTAGGCGAGCGAGAGGAAAAAAAAAACACACACGGATCCGCATTCGAGAAAGAATTAAAGGTTGGGAAACCATTTCCTGTGATCAACTACTCCACTGGAGTAGTTGTGTGGAAGGGGGAACCAACTTTACTCAAACTCGTACCAATCAGCCACCACTCCCCAGCGTCCTTCGCACCCAAAACTTCAAACAAACTGTGCGAGTTTTTCCGCTTTCTCAATTCCTCCTCACTCTCCCCCCCCCACCGCCGCACTTTCCTAACTTCTCAAAGTTTAACCTCCTAAGGTGTTTCGTTTCCTAAACCTCTACCTTTCTCTCCTAACCGCTCGCTTTCAAATGTAATACTTTTCTGAACAAATAAATAATTGATACATTTCTTCTGTTTCATCGCCCATAACCAATTCTTTGCATCCCCCCTCACCCACTCTCGGCCAACCCATATTGTGACGTAAAACTCAAGCCCTCACAAGCAACCCCCCCCCCCCTCACTTCTTAAGTCACACTTGAGATATCTGGCTGCCACTTCTATACCGACCGCCGATTCCAATTTTCCAAACTTTTCTTTTTATCTGTGAGCTTGGGTCTTTTCTTATTTTCTCGCTCCATTTGTACATTCGCGCAAGACCTTACTACAAAAAAAAAAGCGTTGAATGGTGAGAAGAGGGGGGGGGGGGCAAAAAGGTGAAGTAATTGACGATCGTTCTTTTCCACTATACTTGATGGGTAGGCAAACATTTCCTTGAAGCATCCTTGACCTCGATTGAATTGAAAGATCAGGAGAGAAAAGGGGGGGAAATTGGGATGGTAGTGTTGACGAGAAGTAGGAAAAAATCCAACAAAAAACGAAGTCACGAGGTCCGGTAGCAATCGGAAATTTTTTACAATTACAATTTGTTTCCCTTTTTTCTTGAAATGACGCTGTCAAACCCACCCCTTTAATTTGTCACTAAACATCCAAAGGACGCTTGACTGGAATACTAAAAAAAAATAAATGAAATGAATGTTGTGGATTGTGAAATCATGAGATTGAAAAACGAAATTACTGTCGACGGACATCCTTTCATGTTCGGTTGCAGTTGAGGTATTTTTCATGGATATTTGATTTGATCCAGGATATAAAACATTAAATTTTGAAGAAGAAAAAAAAAAAAAAAAAAAAAAAAAAAAAAAAAAAACACGGAAATAATGTTATCTTATTCCCGCGGGAGTAACAGTGCTATTTATTGCTTAGGTTTTGATAACAAAAAGGAGCACTTTATTGCCCGCTCTTACATGGGCCAGTAGGCCGATTCCGCCCCGATTTTACCTCTTAAAGTATATTTTCCAGTTATATTATTTCAAGTCTATATAACTTCAGATTTACATGCGAATGAGAAAACAAAATATTTAGTCGTCGTTGTATCGTAATTATGTGTCGCGCTCATCTCCTAAACTAAGCTCAAACGACATTTTGATGGTAAATACACATTTATGGTCCTATTGATCGTTAAAACATTAATGGTGGATTTCACCACCTCGTGCTTAAGGTTGGACTTAACAAAGCCGAACATTGTTTACATTCTTGTAAAATGCAACGCATTTTTTTCGTACAAGTCTGACTTAATTAGCCAAGCCTTAACCCGTGTTGGTGAAATCCGCCATGAGAAAATCAGGCGCGAATCCAGAGTCGGCTCAAGAAGGGGGCAATGACCCCATTCTATATACCACCGCATTTATACCAACACTACACGGCACACCACACGGTTCCCGTGGCAAAGTAGCTCTCTATGAACACCGAAATATCGAAACAAATGGAAGAAAATCCAAACGCCGGAAAAGTGAAAAAAACAAAAAAACAACAACAACATAGAGATGGGACGCGGTCTTAAAATGGCAACGCTGCTGTAGAAATCCCCCCCCCCCTGTCCATCAATTGTGGCATCCAAGAATCCGCCAATCATGTTCGAGAAAACTTGGATGCCAAACAAAAGGCGCCCGTCCCCGATTGAACAACTATTTGACGTCCTCTCTGAATTAAAGCGTAATGTTATTGTTGAAAAGACGGGTGGAAATGAATTGTCCCGATGCAAAATCGTATGCAAATGGAAAACGCTGTAATTGTTTGGCCAAAATATTCCTCGTTCCGAATAAAGTGAACTGTCCCTGGTGGGGATGTCTGGACGCGAAATCCCCACCTTATGAGCAGTGGTTCAGCGGTCTCCCCTCTCATGTATTAAAGGCCTTAAAGCAAGAAAAATACAGTGAAAAACAACGTTAATAAATAGTAGGTACCTACTTTCCTTTTTTAGCTAGTGGTACACAAGTGTAGAAAACCTGAAGATTTCAGTGCCTAATTTGGAAACAAAGTAGACTAAATCAGCACCACGTATAGCGTTAAATTATGGCTTATTCTCAGTTTTAGCCGGGAATCAGCGCTTTTTCCACATTTTATTCGCCGATTTGCGCTTTTTCTTAATTTGAAGCTCAACATTATCACATTTTCTTAATTTAAGCCGTGAATTGGATATTTTTCTCCGTTTACAGCCGCGAATAAACATTTTCTTCATTTTAGCTGCGAATTATTGTTTTTACTAACTTTTCGTTAAAACTTTTATTTAACCAGAAAGCCGCGAATTCCCATTTTCTCAATTTTAACCGCGAAGCCGCGATTGAGTGGTTTTCTCCATTTTGACCGTGAATTAGCGTATTATCTTAATTTTACCTGAATATTTGAGCTTTTTCTCAATTTTAGCCGCAAATTAGTTTTTTTCTTCATTTCATCCGCAAATTAGCGATATTTTTAACTGCTCAAAGTCATGAATTACCGTTTTGCCAGTTTTAGGCTCGGAATTGCCTACGCATCTGACTGGCCGAAAATAATCGTTTTCTCAATTTCAGCGAATGTGCAATTTTTCTTAATAGTTGCCGCGAATGTGAGATTTTTCTTAATATTTGGCTCGAATTAGCGACTTTTTCCTCTCTTGGCCATTAGTTAGCACCTTTTTTCAATTTAGGCAAAGAAGATTCCTTCATCAGAGAGTTGCGCATTGGCGTGTGAATTGGCGTTTACTTAGTGGTAGTCGCGAATTAGCGTTTTTCTCCATTTAGGCAATGAATCGACCCTTTTTATGAATTTTACCGCGAATTAGCACTTTTCTCCATTATTGCATTTTTTTTAAATCGTGAATTAGCGCTTTTCTCAATTTAACCGTGAATTTGCGTTTTTCTCAATTTTAGCCGCAAATTAGCATTTTTCTAATTTTAGTGTTTTCGCCAGTAATAACGCGAATCAGCTCTTTTTATAAATGTTTTCCATGAAGTGGAAGTGAAGTTTGCGATATTTCTCAATTTTAGCGTGGTCGAGCGCTTTTTTTCAGTTTCAAAGGCGAATTAGTGCGCTTTCTCACCTATATCTGCGAATTAGTGCGCTTTCTCACCTATATCTGCGAATTAGCGATTTACCTCAATTCTCGACGCGGAATTGGTTCAAGAGCAGCACATTATTCTAATTTTTAGCTATATGTAGAATGGCTTTATACTCAGCGATTTTTTGACAATTTTGGTCTGGAAGCTGCATTGAGAAACAGCGAACGAGCGTGTTTTTTTTTCTCCCATTTTTAGCCACAAATATTTGCGCTCTTTCCAGCCTTCATGCTACGTAATTGCCCCCAAGAACGGCATTTCAATACGCCTTCGCAATTTTAGCCGCCTAAGTGCCTTCTAGAACTACAGGGATCATCAAATCAAATCAGGGATCATGCTGTATTCTGTCTATTTAAGCCACAAAGTTGCCTCCGTAAGGCGCGAATTAGTTCATTTCTTAATTTCAGCTTCCAGAATACAAGCACTTGCGTGGACTTAATCGAATATTCAGCAAAAAATTTGGTGAGCATCTTTCAACGCTCTATCCTCCAGGTCGGATGGCCTGAAATTCATCGAAAGGAGCCAAATCTCCGTCCAACCGGATACCAAGGCTCCTTTTCACGTACATAACTTCATCAATGAGCATAAAACCTAAAAATCATAAATTTTCCATCTTCAAGCTATTTGGGGGAGATGAACCGCCCTGTTTACTCGCCACTACCTCGGTACGCTTACTGAATGGGTCAGCTGTGGCGCAGAGAGAGCCACACCCGCGAAGTTTAGTAATTTTCCTGGAGGTAACCACGCAAAAGTCATGGGTCCTAAAAGATCCTGATTCGCGATATAAGAGCCAAATCTCGCTCAATTTTGCATTTTCAACGCAACCCTAAAACCTCAATTGATTGGCATTTTTTGTCACCCCCAAATTCACGGCTAAGTAAACCTCGAAACTTGGATTTGGAGGCTATTGAACTGAACGCGGCAAACTGAAAGAAATATATTGCCCCTACCATCTGTAGGGGCGGTAATATGAAGCTTGCCCCCCTGGTAAAATCCCTTGCGTTATTGTATGCTACATGTCCTGGATTATTCCCCCTCCCGGCGTCCACCTTGTCCACACACTAATCAAGAACTTTCGGACAGCATCCCCCTTTTGTGACTTCTGGACGCTCCCCCACAACCACGAATAACGTGCAGTGCCCCCCCTCCACCATCACTGGTGAAGTTTTGAACTCCCCCCCCCCCTAGCTTCAGATGGACGCCGATGGCCATTATTCAGCCTCGTCAGTTTAACCATTTATAAACTGCTTTGAGCGTGAATAGCCGATGTTTGGCAATTTACATTGCGCAACCTGTCAGCATGGACATTTCTAGCAGGAGTGAATAGTCAGTGTGATATTTTCAGGGCACACGAATCCGTCTTTTTAGTCTAAAATACGAACTCAGCCTGCCATTACCAAGGCCCGAATCGTTAATTTAATCATTTTGTAGGTGCAAACATTCAGTTTTGCCATTTGTATGGTGCAAATAGTCCGTCGTATAGGTGCGAATTGTCAGGTCGTGTATTATAAGGAGTGAATATTAATTAGCCAGGGCGATATAGGGCAAGAATCGTCAGTTTTTCCCTTTTATGGTCCGAATGGCCAGTTTTGCCGTTTTAAAGCGCAAATTGCCAGTTCGGCCATTTTTACAGCAGGCATTGCATCAGTTTTCTCCGAACGGCTATTTTCAGGCCAGGAATCACCTGTTCAGGCATTTTTAGGACGAGAGTTCGGGGCTCGTCAAGTCAGTTTCACTGTTTTTAGGGCGTGAATCGCTAGTCAGTATAGCCATTTTCGATGCGCGAATCGTCAATTTAGCCGTTTTTGGGACGCGAATATGGTCCATGAAGACAAAAAGGCGTGAATGGTCAGTGTTGGCCCTTTTTAGTGCGTGAATTGTCGATTAAGCCACTATCAGGGCTGCAAGAATTGTCAGCTTAGCCGTTCTTAGAGCGCTTGAAGTCTGCTTGGCTATTTTTAGTGCGGAAATTTCCAGGTTGGCAATTTCGAGGGTGCTAATTCCCCTCCCGCAAATCCTGCGTCGTTTTTAGAGCGAAAATCGCAGTCAGTTCAGCCATTTACAAGGTGCTAATCGTCAGTTTTACCACTTTGGTGCGCGATCACACCCAGTTCAGCCTTTTTTATGGTGAAAATAGCCATAGTTTGGCTGGTCAGTGATTGGCTGTCAAGCCATTTTTAGTAGAACGAAACACACAATTTCCCAAGCACCTCCTAGATCGGCAGTAATTGCCACCGGAAATCACGACTTGGCGTTTTCTCCATTTTAACTGCGAATGATTCGGCGCTTTTTCCAAAATTTTGAGCCTCGAATTAGCGTTTTCTCAATTTGCGATGCGGATGAGTGCACTTTCTCAATTTCACCCACGAATTAGCAATTTTTCTAAACTTTAGCCGCCTACGAGCGTTTTTTCCTTTTTAGCGGCGAATTAGCGTTTTTCTCTATTTCACCCGGGATTTGGAGTTTTCTCAATTTTCGTAGCGTTTTACGCAATTTTAGCCGCGAATTATATTTTGTATTTATTTCATCCCCGAAAGAACGCTTTTTCTCAATTACAGGATAATAACGTAGCCAGCCCGTGAGCAAGGGGTGGGCCGCTAGCCTGGCACGAATACGGAGTTTGAGGGGGGGGGGAGCAAGGCTTGAGAATGGCTCGTTCGTTGATGAAATCTGGAAACTGAGCAAAAACATCCACTCACGGTTAGAATTGAGAAATAGCGCTGATTCACGTTAAACTTGAGAAATAAATCTCATTATCCCCGGTTGTAATTGAGAAAATACACCAATTTGCGGTTTCGCGATGCAAAGCTCAGGAAATTAAGAGAATGCACTAATTCACAGTTTATAGAGCTCTTTTCACAGCTAAAATTGACAAAATAAATTATTTTGTAGAATTGAGAAAAATCACTCATTTGCGGCTAAAATTGAAGTGTGCAACTCCTCTTGAGGAAAACTGGATCCACGCGTGTGGGCAGCTTCACTTGCTAAAATAACAGATGCACCATTCAGTGGCGGATCTAAGGGAGGGGCCATGACCCCTGTGGCCCCTCCTTTGGAGTCGAGGTCACTTGCGCAAAAAAAAATCATCAAAACCTTCTCCAAAATCCCATCGAGGAGGGGCGATCACCTCTATAATTTTAGTGTCATTTTCTCACAGGACCCCCCCCCCCGATTATTATGAAGCTAAACTTTAAATTTTAGACCTGAGACGGTAAACAGAGCTGGCATTTCCTCTCCTACCATAAGTATGGGTGGCACTGCGGGCTAAATACGGTTTGAGCTAGCCAAAACCCACGAAAGTTCATGTAGAGCCTACAAAAATGGGATTTTATTGCGAAAACCCAGCAAAATCGGTTTCCAAATAAAGCCGACCCTCGAAATCGGTTTGTCAGCTTCAAACATCCGCGAATTTTTGGTCAAACCGATATGCGAAAATGTGTTGTTTTTTTAGTGAGAAAAATCCTCAAAACTGGTTTTATGGAACAAAATACAAGAAATTTGTGTTTCTGTTATGGCGTTTTCCATTTGCATAAAATTCCATTCTGGAGACGAGCATTTCCACCCGTCTTGTCCGTTACCATATGATATAATTCAGAGAAGACGGGTGGAAATGCTCGGCTTCAAACGGGAATTTTATGCAAATGGAAAACGCTATTAGCTACGTAGATCTGAGGATTTTTTTTTTTTTTTTTCAAGAAATATCAGTGAAATTGATGTCTTACAAGTGGTCGAAATCAGATCAGAGATGCTGATTGCTTAGTGAGGCAGAGCTTGTAATGTGCGAAATTTGGTTTTCACCACAAAAACAAAAATTGGTGTATGTATTAGTGAGCGAAATTCGAGGAATTGGTTCTGTTTGCTGGGCAAGTCCTACGAAAGTTTTAATGATTAAATAGTGCACTTTTTAAATGAAATGCACTAAACTGTGTTGGATTTTGACTTTTTCATGGAATTTGGGGGGTGGGCAGCTGCCCCACGAAATCTGCGCTTTTAATTCTAGGGCTTTTCCTTAATTTTAGCAGTTTATCAGCGATTTTTCTAAACTTGAGCAGCAAATTAGCGCTTTTTTGCAGTGATTTCAACCACGATTTCAGCCACGAGTTAAAGTTTTTCTCCTCTCGATCCGTGAATTAGCGATTTTTTTCAATTCGACCACGATTTAACACTTTTCACAATTTTATCAGCGAATCATCGTGGTTTTGTCAAATTTAGCCATGAATTAGGAGTTTTTCTCAATTTTATATTAGTGAATTAGCGCTTTTTTTGGTTAATTTCTGCAATAAAGAGGGACCAGAAAAAACTACTTCGCGACGGGAGGATCAGCACCGTTCCGAGTGAAGTTAGGCAACAGAACGCAAGACTCTTGTTTACTCCAAACGGCCAAACAATTTCTCCTCCGCATTTCCTTAGTCCGCGAGAGTTTTTAACTTCATTCCGCGCATAATGAGTGTCTCTGGGGGTAAAATTTGAGTTGGAATCTGGGTGCTGGTTGCTCTGCGTAACTATACCCGCATCCACAACGCTGAAGCCTCGCTTCTATCACAAGATCTCCGTCATTTCCGTCAGTTTGGATATGACCTTTTTTATTTATGTCACCATTGATTGGTTGAAATTGGCGGAAATGGGTATCAGACAGGTCCTCTAAAGGCATACCCGCTTTTTTGGGCTTGAGTCCTGTCATTCAATTTGTCTCTCTTTCTTGTCAAAATTCGCGAAATTAATAATGGAAAAGGATGCGAGATATGACGTTATAAACAACAAAATAAAAGACGCGTTAGACAGTTTTTCAGAGATTTTAACGAACTTTTCCCATTAAATATTTGGCACGGTGTCGCTAGAAAAGGCAACAAAATATGCATCGCAGACGTTGCCTTCGCTTGCTCTGAGTGATTTTTCTCTCTCTTCAATCTCAACTCAGCCATCCTGTTGTAGCTCTTGACGTTGAAACGGGGACGAGTAAAAATGATGGAGAGATAGAACCAGAGAAAGAGAGAGAGAGAGAGAGAGAGAAGAGAGAGAGAGAGAGAGAGAAAGATTGTGTAAAAGAGACAAGGCGGGGAGAAAAAATAAGTGCAAAACGCGAGATGTGTGTCACACTGTCTGGGATGCTTCTATACGGCGAGTCCTGAAAGGTTGTCGCGGGGGAGAGGAGGTTTTAAATCCCTCCGGTGCTGTGTCACGCGTGGTTGGGGGGGGGGGGGATTGTGTCGTGAGAGGCTGGTGTATGAAGTGGGTCGTCAGTGTGGAGGGGAAAGGGGTTCCATGTCTGAATCGATACTTGCATGTCAAAATGCACCTATAAAAGACTACTGCTCAGAAAAGCTTGAAAGTTAGAGTAGCGACACTATGTGGATATTTTGGTTGATGTTTAGTTGGGTGAAGTGAAGAAGAAGGAAAAGAAAGTATTTTCGAGTCAGTAGAAGTTTTTTTGATGTTATATGTATTTTTATTTTTACCCCCCTCCCCCCTTTACCGTTCCACCATAACCATCACAGTCACCCACAGTAAAATTTCAAGTTACCCGAGATGCTCCTGGGAGCAACTGATGAGAGCTTGATGTGAAACTTTTTGCAATGTTTTATTCATCGGAAGGCTAAAAAAAAAAAAAAAAAAGTAGGAAATAAGACCGAGACAGTGGAGTTGAAACCTACGGAACTTTTTTTTTCTCGTTCCAAATAGAGGAAATTTCGCCAAGTGTTGGCAGTGCAGAAAAGAAGAAAAAGTGTGGCATACCCAGGGAATGAAGCGAGACGGCGATGAAGGGAAAAAAGGAACTAAAGTTTGTCTAGAATTGTATAGGTGGGGGGGGGGGAGTGAGATCTCTTGGTCAATATTTGAATTGATCCTCGTGCTTCGTATTAAAAATAAACAACATCCTCCGCCTTTACTGTTTTCCCATCTCTTCACTTAAAGGGTTTTTTTTTCTTTAGTTGAACCGGGAAGGGTGTCTTGAAGTGAACCAGATGGTAAGAAAGAGCACGTAAAAAGAATCTTACCCTCAGTACCTTGCGCTCATAGTCTTATCCTCTCACATTAGTATCGTCTAGACCCCGGTGTTTGTATGTCTGCATTGAACACAATGAAACTAGGAAATCAGAAAGAGTTTTCAATTGAGAAGAACGGAAATGTGTGCCCTGAGAGTGTCAGATAGAAAAGAAAAAAGAAATGGACGCCGTTATTTACAGTTAAGCTGGGGGAAAGCTAGTTGCAGGACCTCGTGGTGCGAAAAATTGGTGGGATTAGTGACGTGAGGTCACTGGAAAAGAATGGTTGATAGTGAGGCAGTGGCGGATCCAGGATTTAATCTCCCGGAGAGTTCTACAATTGATGAACTCTTTCTTTTTATGTAACAATGGTCTTCCATGTGGTTTCCACGCGCGCCCCCTACCCTACCGCATCACCGTATTACAATGGCTTTTTATGATTCCCTTCAATGTCCTTTATGAAATAACACTAAAACCCCCTTGAGTTTTTACCTGGTTCACGTTCTTCCATTGACTCAAAGGCGAAACCATGATAGGGCAAGGGAGGGCGAATCGAAAGCAGTTGCCATGCTTGGAAATCCAAAACTAGCTAATTGACATTAAAACCGAACATTTAGCCCCTGAAAACCCAGATAATCTTTAAATTCCTCGCAAAAACTCAGATTTTCCACAGAAAGTGGTCATTTTCCACAAAGTCGCTTCACGGTTAAAATAGGGGTAAAATTGTTCATTCATAGCTAAAATATTTATAAAAAAAAAAAACGCTAATTGGAGTCTAAAAGTGAAAAATCGCCAATTCGTGGCTAATAATCTATTATTATTCGCGGATAAAATTGGGGAAAAGCGCTAATTCACTGCTGGAATGTAGGAAAAATCGAGAGAAATAGCAACAAAATTACATCATTTTCAGCTTAATTTCCGTGACATTGCAAGTTTCGTATCAAAATATCCGCGAAATTGCGAGTTGCGGTTCTTCGGACCGGAGCCCTTTTCTAATGACGACGCCCAGACGAAAAAACGCAAAATAGCGACATTTTGGAGGCAAATATCAGTGAAATTATGAGCTTCCTGTCCAGGGTTGCCAACTGACATTTTGATTTTCCTGTCAAGTCAAGAAATCCGTCGAAATGTATTCAATTCCGTTTAAAAATAAGTAATAATCAATAGTGTGAAAAGTTAATGGTGAGGGAGGGAGGACAGACCCGGGTCTCTCTTCTGAGGAGGCCTCTAAAAAGTTTATAGATGGTGAAACAGGGATTTTAAAGTATCATTTTAATGACGAAAATCAAAAGAAGCTCCGAAAAAAGCGCTTATTTGAAACTTAAATTGAGAAAAATTTGCGAATTCTTGGATCACAGTGGCAATTTTATGGCTAAACTCGCCCAACGTGGGAGAAGCATTAAGAATCCCATCTCTCGAATCAAAGACCGGACTCCGTTAGAAAATCGGAGTGGCGTGTACAGGCTCTCGTGCGGTAAGGTAATTGCCAGATTCCGGGAACATCTGAGGAGGACGGACTCAACTTTCTTTGCCCAGTAAGGGATTGTGGTGGCACAGACGAGCACTGCGCTGAGGTGTTGACATGTGAGGGACAAGGAAAGAGGCTGGATCACTTGGAGAGCCTCTTGATGTACAAAGAATTCAAGACAAGTCAAGACGGAGTCAATGTTTAAATGAAAGGAATAAAACTTCCTACTTCTCCCCCCCCCCCTATTTGATTCCGCCGATTATCTCCCGAGAGATAAAACTGTAAAGTTCTTTTTAAAATTGTAGATAGTTTAGTACTGCATAGTAGAAAGTGACGACGGGATCCTCTAAACAAAACAAAAAAATTTCACTGAGTTAATGTTATTGTTATTGCCCTGTTCCCTGTAACATTAATTTTAACTAATGTTGACTTTTCTTTGTTATTAGAATTTTGTACATAATCTGAAGATGGTCTGGTAGAGACCAAAACCGGTAATTAAGAATAAAAATTGTGAAGAGTACTACAACAATACTTTTTTCGAAGCGTATAACTTCAACTCCACTACGTCTGCCCACCTAAAAGTAATTATAACAATATATTGATGAAAAATGTGCCTGTGCTGCATTCACATACGACAAAATCAAAAGAACAACAATTGCATCAGGGATGTAGTTTGAATCGATCCCAGCTCATCTTTGGCGTATACAGGGTGGTCGGTTTTGAGTAGCAAAAAAAAAATTGGGTAATAGTACACCGAAAATGGGATAAAAAAGTCCTATTCGGATAGTGGCCTATCTCTTTTTGTTTTCGAGTAATAATTTTTTTAGTGACTTTTAGGCGCAACTGTATTTTTCGCCGAAAAGCTGTTATTTCTCAGCTTCTACTTCACTTTTTTCCAAAAGTGATGGCAGTTTCGTAATCTACGGAAAATTTTCTACGGGATGAACGCAAAATCAATATTCTAAATCGTCAAAAACGCCTAAAAACGTAACGTATTCGTTGCGTTAAGGCAAAAAAAACAATAATTTGACTTCACAAAACAATTTACTGTGTCACTAAAAATATCTTCACACGTTGTCAAACGACGTAAAAACTTCTCTGTTTTTCCAGCTTTCCAACGGTGTACTCGAAAGTACAATTATCTCCCTCCTTTGACGAGAAATTTCGAAAAGAAGCGAAAAATTCATACATTTTGGGCTAAAAATGTGAGTAGTAACAGGTGCGAAAATTCATTTGTTTGGCTCTCTTTCTTGAGAAATCCAAGCGCTGGCACAGTAAAAATTAAAATGTATTGCATTTGAAGAATAAACAACAGACAAACAAATTAATTAAAAAATGGACGACGAGGTGTGCGAATTTAGGGCGTCTGCTGGTTTTTTATTTTTTTATTTTGTTTTTATGTGTTCGACATGGTCCATGAACACCCTCACATTAGCAACGCCGAAGATGTCGACGTAACTTGCAATTCCACGATGGAAACTCAAGTTCCGTCGACATCTTCGGCTGCTAATGTGAGGGTATAAAAGAGGATAAAAATAAAAAACCAGCAGACGCCCTAAATTCGCACACCTCTTCGTCCATTTTATTAAATTTTTTATTAGTTGTTTATTCTTCAAAGGCAATATTATTTTAATTTTTCTTGTGCCAGAGCTTGGTTTTCTCAAGAAAGAGAGCAAAACAAATGAATTTTCGCACCTGTTATTATTCACATTTTTAGCCCAAGATGTATGACTTTTTCGCTTCTTTTCGAATTTTCTCGTCAAAGGAGGGAGATAATTCAACTTTCGAGTACACCGTTGGAAAGCTGGGAAAACGGAGAAGTTTTTATGACGTTTGACAACGTGTGAAGCAATTTTGGGTGACACAGTAAATTGTTTTATGAAGTCAAATTCTTGTTTTTTTTTGCATTAACGCAACGAAACGTTACGTTTTTAGGCGTTTTTGACCATTTAGAATATTGATTTTGCTATTTTCCCATAGCAAATTTTCCGTAGATTACGAAACTGTCATTACTTTTGAAAAAAAGTGAAGTAGAAGCTGAGAAATAACTGTTTTTCGTTGAAAAATACAGTTGCGCCTAAAAATCACTAAAAAAATTATTACTCAAAAACAAAAAGAGATAGGCCACTATCCGAATAGGACTTTTTTATCCCATTTTTGGTGTACTATTACCCAATTTTTTTTTTGCTACTCAAAACCGACCACCCTGTATACCCCTGTACTTTGTCATCTTCTTCAAATGCTCCAACACCGAAAGCCTTAAATAAACAATTCATAACATAAGTACACAGGGTAACCAAAACTAGATGTTTCTACAAGAAAGGTGTATTACTTGTCCCTTGATCGCCAATTTTTTATTGTTGTCAAGCAAACAAAACGTGCCCTTCTCTTTTTCAAACAGCTCAAAACGTGTACGTGATAGTACCTGGTGATTCTTATCCAGTCCACTGTAGCCCATGCCGAACTTATCCACTTTTGGTTTCGCGAACCTCGTTTCAACGTCGTCAGGAGCGAACATAGCCTTGACGTTGATCTCATCCGGTCCATCGTCATAGTCGCGGTACGACGAACCTCGCATCCGTACACTTTGACCGATAGACTTTCTCGTTTCTTCTTCTGTTTCTGCATCTTTTTCTGGAAGCGAGTTACAGCGGTCCAATCGCTTGGCCGGGCTTCCAGCCCATTTTCATGAGAAGCAGAACTCCAATGACCAGGCCCAGGAAGGCCAAACCATGGCCAGGAAGGTGAAAAGAAAAACGTTTTTACGTGCGACGAAGACAATATTTTTTTGAGCAACTGTACTTGGATGGTTCAAGGATGGAACGCAATACGGATCCGCCAGGTATGGGGACGACGTTGAAACTAACTTTCTCTCGTTTCCTTTTATTCGCTCCTCACCATATTCTGGTTTGGCTTGAAGGACGGAAGGTGCAATACCAAACTCATCAGTATCCTGAAGAATGAAGATATAAATAAATTAATAAAATAAATAGAACGATATATGTGCCCCGAATAAAATGAAATTCAACCGCGAATTAGTAGAGTCTTTTAAATTGTTCCGCACTCCGATCATCGCCGATACGAAGTTTACGATTGTTTAGCCCAAATTTTCGTTTTTTTAGTCCTGGAAAACATTTATTTATAACAAAATGCATCATGTGTGCCGCAAGTTCACGCAACGGCTAAACAAACAAAAATTTTGGCTAAACAAACGACTTTCTGTCGGAATATGTAGCGAAACAAACGATTGGGGTCATGTGTGCCGTTGCGTGAAGTTGGCAGCACACATGATGCATTTTGTTATGAATAAATGTTTTGCATGGCTAAAAGAACGAAAATTTGGGCTAAACAAACGACGTTCTGTCTGATATGTAGCGAAACAAACGATTGGGGTCATGTGTGCCGTTGCGTGAAGTTGGCGGCACACATTTTGTTTTTTAAAAAAGTGTAGCAGGGCTAAACAAACGTAAACAAACGGTAAACAAACGAATGGCGCTATTTTCGTCGTGTTTAGTGATATTATGTGTTCACGTACATGGAGGGACTCCATTAAAAAGAAAATATTGTGTCAGCCTAACAATACAGCCTTTAAATCTTATTTTGCTAAATACTATAAATTATTCTAATGATAGAATTAACATAGATAGTGTTAACAACATTAACATAGAATTAACATAAAATTGAATGGTATGATTACGTCATAATTATTTTAACGAAATGGTTGGTGCGGCAAAGGTGGTAAAACGCGGTTTCCGGAAGACATTTTGGCAAACAATTTTAGAGCTCCTTCAAATCATACACAGCTAAAATCGAGTTTTCCAAGCATGCTGTTTCTGTCGGAAATTCACTATATAACTGCAAGTTTCACGTCTTAATTTCGTAAATTTGAATGTCTCGGGGATTTTTCGTTGTGGCCTTGGATGCCGGACCCTGACTGCGTTCAGAGCCTGGAATTTTCCTGGGTTTTCAAGTAACTGGCTTTCCTGGTCTAAATCAAGCAACTTTCACGGCTTAATTCAAGCAAAATTTTAAGGGTTTGAAGATCACGTGTACAAGCGCCAAGCATAGAGTTGAAAAAAACAAGTGCCGGCGTGACTTAATGCCAGTTTGGGGTTTTAATGTCAGCAAAATTGCAAGTTTCTAGTCTTAATTTCTAATTGCAAGCTTCGGGACAAGTTTGCAATTTTTTTGACAATATTTTGGCTCCAACAGTGGCACTAAATTCGTGACTTTGCGAGTTTTTAGCCCCTTATTATCTTCCCCATCCCCCTAAGGGAAAGAAAGTGGAACCTGGGCTAGCCGGCCTCGACCGCGCCAATACCCTGACAAATAGCCGTGCAATTGCAACATTTAGAGATAAATATTTGTGAGTTTGGAATTTCGTGTCCGTTGAGCGAAATTGTTGGATGAATATCCGTGAAATTTGAAGTTTCGGGTCTTAACTTGAGCAAAATTGCAAGTTCTGCAGGCTTAGTTTGATCAAAATTGCAATCAACTGTGCAGCTCTTTCTTCAAGTCCATAGATAAAAGAAGAAAACTTTTGAAAGAATATCAACAATAATTATTATAGAACACGCCGTTTTCCTAGGGGCGGTTTAAACTCCGAAAAGCCACCCCGTAAATCTGCCACTGCGGTGAGGTAACCTCAAGGCAACCTCTAAAAGATGGATCCGACATAAATCTTCTAATTTAAGGAAGGAGAGGATCTGTCTTCCTAATTGGCAGTTAATTGATGATTGCCCATTTGTAATTTTTCTGTATAGGAATAAATAACTATAACTCCCTTTACCTCTTCTTTTACATTGTTTAATCTTAAAACACGTTCATGAAGAATTATTAAGTAGGAACACGTGTTGCTATTAAGTGCCACCACCTCAATATGTCCTTGTTTCCCTCACCGTTAAGAAGGAAAGGCGCTCCGTTTAAGGAGAAAAGGCGGCCTACTAATTAGTCTCCACGCCTATCATCTACCATCTTAATTACTTTTTTGCTTTCATTTTCAAGCCTTGAAGAATGAGAAAACGTATTTTTCTACAAATATGTCTGGCAGGAACGCGCCCACGTGCGTTCCAAAAGGGATTGGGGCGGACACCGAGGTTTGAAGAAAGTATTTTCGGATTTAGGTGGCCAATTTTTTTTATTATTTTCTATTTTTTTTGCACGAGGACTTAATTGGAATAAAATGCGATTGAACGGCGAACTAGCTCTTTGGCTTTTTTCCGCTCGAGTGTTTTTCTCTATCGTATTTACGGTCGAAGAAGCCCTTCCACGAATTCACCCGTATAAACTTCGAAAAACCCCCGCGCTTGGTCTCACGATACTCTTCATCACCAAGCAAAAAAAAAAAAAGTAAACCATGAGGAAAAAGGATTCCTTTTAGTCCACAATTTGCTCGTTCACGCTTGAACTGACATCAGGAAAAGAGCGCAGGCTGTCAACCAAACAGTCAAAGTAAACTTTCCTAATAATTCAACATGAGACCCGAGCCGTTCACCACCACACTCTCCTCACTAACACGCCCACACTTTTATTCTTCACGAGTAAGCAAACAAATTTGGTATGAATAAAAAGGGGCGGGGTATGGAAAAACAGGTAGATTTAAATGCATGTAGTAATCCTTTCGACTCTCCCCACCACCACCCCCTTTCATAACCCTCGGATACATTAAAATGGTCGAAGTTTTTCCTCCGACTTCGAACACTCCAATGCAAATCGTTACAAGGCAAGAAGTGAGTTTTTTGAGGGAACGAAGAAGGAAACAAGAGAGAATAAGGAGTTTGTGGCGATGGTCGGGGGGGGGGGGGGTTACATGAGAATAACTCGCCCTATGAATTCGCAAGTAGTTTTGAAGTTGTGGGTGGAGGGGCAGACGGTAGTAAAAGAACGGGGAATGATATTTTCGTTGAAAAGAAGAAGCGTGTGTGTGTGTGTGATGGGGGGGGGAGGGTGTATAAACCGTCACAATACGAAATAGGGGAATCGTTCAACCCTTGTCAGTTTTCTTCAAGTAACTAATCAACCTCCGGTGGGCAAGGGAAAGGGTGGGGGGCGGGTGAAGAGCAAAGAGAAGCGTTAAAAAATGGGTTGCTCCTCAGGGAAATATACGTCCGCTTTTCAAAATCCCGAGCCTTTCTCCCCCCCTCATCATCATCATCATCGTCGTCATTATTTCTGGTCTTCTCTGATGTTATGTATTGTCCTTCCACACAAGCACCGTCTGTTGTATAACTCAGGCTGGAAAACAATGCCGGGACAGCACAGCGGCTGTAAGGAAAAAAGGAAGGCTGAGAATCCTCGACATGTGAAAAGCGTGTGATAGTGGTGGTTGAAGGGGAGGGAGTGAAGGAGGGCGACTAGGAACGCTAACGATCAGAAGAACCCCCTTCTGTTTTCTAAAGCAGCTCGTTTTCTGAACATTGTTTCCACTGTCATTTCTGATTCTTTTATTCCCTTCATCCATGATGCGGAGCGTATAGGAGACTGGTTATGGTGGATGAGGAGAAAAGGGGAAAGAGAAATCACTCGTTCAACAATAGTTCGCAGTGCCTTTGAAAATTTAATCCTTGAAAACCCGCGTATAGTGTCACGTTTAAATTTTCATGGCCTCCAATCTCCTCCGTCTCTCCACTCCATTCCCCCTCCCACCACTCGGGCACATACACAGCACCAGAGGATTGAATTTGATACTATTTCAAAACTGGCAAAAGAGCTTGACGATGATCGCTCTCGCTGTCAAGGCAAGGCTCACACATGGCTCACACTCCTAAAAAATAACGCGTGCAAGGGACGTATCCTACAAAATTCGATTCCATGCGAGAAAGGCACAAGCAAGGGCGTAGCCATGACGAGGCAAAGGAAGTAGCACACTGAAGTAGGGGTAAGGGCCCCCCTGGTATGGATGTTCTCTGGAGGAGGGTAGGGGATGAGGTTTAATTGACCAAATGGTAACAAGGAGGCAAGATTTTCATGCAAAGCTGCAGAAACTTCAAATTTCGAAGGACAAAACCGACAAAATCGAATTTTACGAAGATAATTAGACGCGAAATTGCATGTTCCATGGCCTGAGAGGTATCCACCAAACTTCCTGGTTGGGAGAATCTGTAGTAGCTGTGAAAGTTTTAAGATGATTTTTAAGTGTATTACAGCTAAAAAGCCACGACATTTGAAGTTTTAAAGGATAGATAGCCGCGAATTGCAAGTTCAGGGGCGTTTATCCCCGGGCCCGGCCTTCCATGGGGGGGGGGGGCGAATTTCAAAAAAGGAAGAAAAGAGAAACAGGAAGCTTTTCTGAGGTTGAAACTCTACTGTATGTACCTTTGCTGTGGTAGGACCTTTGCTGTGTTTGGACCTCTGCTGTGGTTGGACCTTTGCTATCGTTGGGCCTTATTGAACATCTTTTCCGTTGGGCCATTGTTGGAGCTTTACTGATGCGGCTTTGCTTGTGTTTCGGCGTCCAGTGAACACCAGCCAAACAGCATTGCCAATTTGACGAATTTCCTGTCAGATCTGACAGCTGACTGGAAAAAAAATCTGTTTAATGGATGTCGGATTTTTCAAGGGATTTTCGGAATCGCTCAGTGATTCAAGGATGGAAAACTCGAATCTAGGCGTGAATGGCCACTTTTTATCAATGTTAGCCGTGATTTGGAGCTTTTTCTAGATTTGAGCCGCAAAATTGTGGCATTTTTCATTTGGATAAAATTCATCTCTGGAGCCGAGCATTTCCACTCTTATTCTCCGTTACCCTCTAACGGAGTTATGCTAAAATACAAATTCACAGAGCTAGGCAGTTACTCGTTTCTCCGTTACTAACTTACTTTTTCAGTAACTTCGATACTGCCAAACTCGTGGCATTTGTTTATGGAACCTGGTGTTTCACGAGACTTGAGTGGTCGCAGTCTCGGTTCTGAAAAGTTGGTATCAGTATCGGTATTGGTCTCGTAAGTCTCGATTTCGGTCTCTAAAGTCTCGGTATCAGTCTCGAAAAGTAAAAAATCTGAGGGCTTCGTATGCTAAATTTCAATGTAACTATATCTACGAAATATTCACAGTCAACTGCGATAGAGTCTGTAGGACATATCGTTTGCGGGGGAACGAAACAATCGAATAAGGAAAGGAATCAAGGGATAAGGGAAGTAAAGGGTCGATCGCGTTGAGAATCGCATAGAAAGGGGCAAGGGAATTCATCTTTATCTTCCCTCGCACTTAGCTCTTGGGCTTTCAGGTTCTTGGTAACCTCCCTCGAATTCACTGCAGGGTGACTAGAGTGGTGCGGTGAGGGGGGAGTAATCCCTTGAAAAGTCCTAAGACAAAGGTCGTCTAATTTGCAATTAATTAATTGCTGGGACACATAAAGAAAAAAGAACAGATTGACATTGTACCGTCGGAGAACTCGCTTGAGCGCAGCCGACTGTGAACCAGTGTAGGGAAGCGAAGCCCATTGTGCACCACCTTGGTCATCTAAGCCTTGGCGCTAAAGCGAGTTCTCCGACGGTACTCTACAGTTTTTAGCATTTCGGACTTTGGGTAAGACTTGTCTTGGACCATGTGGTTGTTTTCTCATATTTGTTATTCAAATTAGTAATTATGTGTAATTTTTTACAATGTTTAGAGCCCTGAGGATGCTAGGATCATAGCGAAGCGTTTAAATTTTAGCCGCTAATTAGCACTTCTTATCCATTTCAGACGTGAATTTGCGTTTTTTATCCATGAAAGCCCAAGAGCTAAGTGCGAGGGAAGATAAAGATGAATTCCCTTGCCCCTTTCTATGCGATTCTCAACGCGATCGACCCTATTCCTTGCGATTGTTTCGTTCCCCCGCAAACGACATGTCCTACAGACTCTATCGCAGTTGACTGTGAATATTTCGTAGATATAGTTGCATTGAAATTTAAGCCCTCAGATTTTTTACTTTTCGAGACTGATACCGATACTTTAGAGACCGAAATCGAGACTTACGAGACCAATACCGATACTGATACCAACTTTTCAGAACCGAGACTGAGACCACTCAAGTCTCGTGAAACACTAGGTTCCATAAACAAATGCCACGACGAGTTTGGCAGTATCGAAGTTACTGAAAAAGTAAGTTAGTAACGGAGAAACGAGTAACTGCCTAGCTCTGTGAATTTGTATTTTAGCATAACTCCGTTAGAGGTCCCCACGATAGAGCTCGCCTTGTCGCCTAAGGAGCCCCGCGAGGGCTAGGAACAGCCCTGGCTGCCGTCATACCACAATTAGCTTTAATCTCAATTATTGGTTCCAACCACAATTTGGTTCTAATCACAATTGGTTCTAACGACATTTGGTTCTTACCACAATTGGTTCTGGCCCCCATTGGTTCTTATTAATTTCAAGTTTCCGGGTCTTTCTTGGGACGGCAGAACCCAGGCCAGTCTAGCGACCAGCGAACGCCTGCGAAATTGTAAGCTTCCCGGTGGAATATTCGTAAAATTTCAAGTTTGGCAGCGAAATTCACGCGAAAATAAAAGTTTAGAGTCTCAACTTCAGCGAAATTTCAAGTCTTAGGTCTTAATTTTAAAGCTAAATTGCAAGTTTCGGGAACATTTTTTTTTTTAAGAGGACGTAGTCCTTCCAAGCCACAGCCGGTCCCGAGGGCGCCCAAATCTTGAGAAATAGCCAAAAAATTACATCGTTTTTTGATTATCTCCGGATAAATATGAATGAATTAACGAGTTTCGGGATAAATATTCGCGAAATTTCCACCTTTTGAATTGTTTTCTGCGGCCTCAGACACCGGGTTACAGTCGGCATTGATGGACAGTGTCCCACTAAGTAAGGAAGGGCCGGCCATCCTTTTTTGTTCGTGGTCCATAAACCTGGGTTGTAAGAACTCTGGTGAGCCCCCCCCCCCCCCCCATCGAGCACAACACTTTGATCTTAGCGAAAGGCCGTGACGCTCTGAATAAAACGCACCTGAGGCCTATTCAATAACTTGAACAACATTTGTTAACGACAGTGTAATAGCGTTTTCCATTTGTACAAAAAATGTGCCCTGAGGCAGCCCATTGCAGTGCGCCGGCCTTAGACATTTAGCGCTCCCGGGCGAATCTTTCACCAACGCCTCCGTGATGTCGCCTTCAGGAGCCGCGAATTAGCGTTTTTTCCACACTTCATCACTTCTTCTCAATTTCACCGTTGAATTAGCGATTTGTCTCCATTTCAGCCGTGAACTAGCGATTTTTCTTGCAATGAATTTGTTTTTCCTGATTAGAGCTGCTAATGAGTGATTTTACCCGTTAATTAGCGATATATTTTCTAATTTTAGCCATGAAGTTGTCTCCGGAAACCAAGTGTTCTCAATTTGACCCCATAATTAGCCATTATTCCTTATTTCAGCCGTGAATTAGCGTTTCACCTAATTTTAGCCTCCTAGAGCGAGCCATCAATGACAGCTTTGTTTCCATGTTTCCGCTGTGAATTAACGCTTTCTCGAATTTTACCCGCGAGTTATAGCGCATTATAACTTCATTTATAGCCGTGGATTATAGCGATTTTGTTCACTTTTAGCCACAGAAGCCGCATTGGGCGTTTTCTCCATTTTAACCACGAATAAGCGTTTTTTCCACATGTCACCGCTTCTTCTCAATTTTATCGGTGAATTTCCGATTTTTCCCCCATTTTAGCCGCGAATTTTTTGTCATTTTAGCGATTTTTTACTATTTTAGCCGTGAATTAGCGCCTTATCTGATTTTTGCGTTGAATTCGCTTTTTCCTTATTTTAGCTGCGAATTAGCGATTTGTTTCGCTTCTAGCTATGGATTAGCGTTTTTCTAGTAGTTTGAGCCACAAACTTGCCTTCAGAAGCTGAAAATTGTTGTTTCCAAACTTCTAGCCTCTAAGTAGCTTTTTTTTTTACAATTTTTTCTCCGCTTCAGCCTTGAATACCTGATTCTAGCTGCTAAAGAGTGATTTTCCCCCATTTTTCTTTATTTTCCCAGCGAATTAGCGTTTTTTTCACTTTTATTCATGAATTAGCGTGTTACGTAATTTTAAACGCGAGTTACTGTTTTTTACACTTGATCCGCGACTTTAGAGCTTTTTCTCAATTTTAGCCATGAAGTAACGTTTTACCTCGCGAATTATAGCTATGTATTTTTCTTAATTTTATCCGTGATTTAGCACTTATTCTCTCTTCTTTCCGTGAATCAGTTACTTTTTTCAATAATTCCAGCCGTGAATTAGCCATTTACCTCAATTTCAGCCCCAAATTAGTAGCGTTATTTTTAATTTTGGTCTGGATTAAGTGGGCATTTAGCGGGGCATTAGCCGCCAACGAGACGAGGAGGCGCGGTTTGTAGCGTTTTCCATTAGCAAAAAAATCCTGGGGGCGCCAAAATCAAACATTAAAAATGATAATTTATACCACTGTAGGCCACGGGCGGGCCATTGCGAAAGGCTCAGCAGGCAGGGGCAGGCAGGCACTGCGGGCTGGCCACCCCTGCACTTAAACCCGTTTTACACGAGTAAATTTTTTGGTCAAAAATGTGTTTAATCTGATCACAACCAGACGATTTGAGGACTAGCGTCTAAAGAAAACTCCCCGTGGGATTCTCGTAGTTCACCAAAAAGCCGTTAGTTGTGCTGTGAAATTTTTAGTTTAGGCGTTAAAAGGTTTAGGTTTAGTTTAGGGAATAAAATAAGTTTATTTTCTTCAAAAGATTTCGGGTTGGACTTCATAAAGATAAAAAATAAAAAAATATACTAGAACTCTAATCCTCGGTTTTTAAAAAAAGAAGCGGAACACTACACCTCCGTACGAGCTACGGCTTTCTGGTGAACTACGAGAATCCCACGGGGAGTTCTCTTTAGACGCTTGTGATTTGAGGCAGGGAACATCTTTCAATTTTTTTCAAAATGGCTAATTTGATCAAAAAACTTATTCGTGTAAAAGGGGCCTAAGACGTGTATGATGCGCATTTCATCACTGAGCTGTACCCGCCTTCAGCTACCGGCCTGCCTGCCTTCTGTAACCGCAGTGCAGTTTCTGAAGCTCTATAATTGCCTTTTTTTGGGCTGAACAAAAAACACTTCTGATAGTCAAATGATTGACTCAGCTTCAAAGGATATTAGGAACGGAAAAACACTTTGCCTACTTATTGGTAAATTTACTTTTTCAATAAAAAATATCCCCGAGGAACCTCACTGTATACTTGCCAAAGCACAAGGCACCTTTTACCCCCCCGAGGGTTTGTTAGACCTCTAAAAAAATTTATATAGCACCTCTTTTCTCATTTTTAGTGGTGGTGGGTGGGTTCCAAACTATGAAACCTTGTACGTATTTGTAAACTGTAAAGTCACTCTTTACGCTCAGCTGAAATTTGAAGGAGGCACATAAAAACTTTTATTCGTTCGAGGGATTCCCCCCCTCACCGCACACACACAACCTCTCCGAAAACCTTCATCCGTATACCCATCACCCCTTTATCAATTTATAACTGAAATAGTAGCGCCATGGCCTCATGCTATAAAGCTATATAAGTACAAGTTTGGAAAGACACTATAACTCGAAGAGGGGTTATTGGAACTGTAATTACAGCCCCGAGGGGTCAGAGTCAAGAGAGTGATAGGAGGAGGAGGGGGGAGGTTTTCGCGGTAGTCAAAGTTTTGCTTTATTTAAGCTTTCCGCGTAGATTGCCTCCGGAGGGGGGGATACCCTCCTCCACTTCCTCATCAGTGCTGTCGTCCTTTCCAGCCGTCCCACCAATCTCATTTCTCCGAACACTTAAAGAGGCAGACAGTCTGTGGTTAAACCATCTCGCGGGCTTAAGGTGGATTTTAGATTATTATATTCGCGTGATTACGCGCCTGGCGACTGACTCTGTTCATAATAACTCGCCTCGTCTGTTGGCTAGGGACGAGTATTATTTCTTTAATTTCATCTTATTTCTTTCCTTTCTTCTTCAAATGTCTATAGCCAGAAGGAAAAAAAACCACCGCAATCCACCCACAATCTTTAAAAAATTGTCGACGCGTGGGTAGAACCATCATTAAGCCCCCTCCGGACTGGGAGAGAGGAGAGAACAGGACGCATCGGTTTGTACCGATCGGCTATATAAAATTCTGTCAAGAGTACTTTGTTCAGAGTGTCAAATACTCGAACATTTGCTCTTGTTAAGCTTCACACAATCCACTATTTACTGCGATAACTCTTTGTCACGAGGGTAGGAGATAAATGTACAGATGGGAAGGAGTTAATCACGGTGTGGGTGAGGTAAATCACTGAAAACATTTATTAACGCAATATTTTGGATGGATAAAAGAGAAAAAACACAAAAGAGACACAAGGTAGTTACTGTCCAGCCGTGTTCAGAATGCCGGATCCTCCTTGAAGGTCTCAGATCCCTTCATTACTCGTAAGAAAACCCAAAGAAAGGGCCCCTGCGGATACAACGGACATCTGTCTCGGTTGCTGAGCTGTAGTAGCACCCTCAAGCTCACGCCTTGTGCAATGACCTTCCTAGGCAACGATCAAAGTACGAGGTTGCCATAAAAAATAAAAATGTATCGTAATGACCGTGACCCGACTACTGCGCTTCTGAGTAGGTTGAGTGCGTCAGCCGGCTCCATCGGGTATTCTCAAGTGTCTGTCTGCGTGACGCCGCGGGAACGCAATTGATTACCGATCAAAGCAATTATTTAAAGTTTAGCTATCAAGTCCCACTCATTATTTCTCTCGAGGACTTTTGAAACAATTGTTTCATCGCAGCTAACTCGAAGTTGATGAGGCGGAAAAAGGTCTACGCCATTCATCATTAATCAAACTGAAGCGGCCTTTGATTAGAAATTCTTTTTGTAAGTCATTTTCATCCGGAACCTTAATTTCATATTGATGAGGCAAGAGATTGTTAATGCTAACACATACAATTCAAAATGAAACCTCTAGCGTGACATTCGAGGGTGAAATGACCAATAATATGCCACTCCTTATAGTGGACCATTGCGTTTCAGTGGAGGGAAGGGAGGAACGGAGTATTTTTTATTACTAACAGAGAAAACCAATAAAATATTTAATGAAATTTTCCGCCGAGTTAATGGTACGATTAAGCTCGATAGTTCGCGAAATTAAAAAAAAAAAAATGAAAGAAGTGCGCCTGCCCTTTATAATCGATGGCTAACACTTTAGCCGCCCTACCAATGCCAGGACCATACTCTAAAAACACGATCATTTTCTCCCCTTCCTCTTACCGCTTTTTGAAAGCCGGTGAATCTAGGCCAGCTCGATCTCCTCCCCCACCCTCTTTTCACTCATTAGAAAAGCCAGACGTTGACTCATACCCACACCCTCCCCCCCATCCTCGAAAACACAAGAGTTGAAAAGGAAAGGGGAGGGTTTTCGTTTCAGTCTAGACGACGACCAGACATATATACAGGTGCCTTTCTCTCGGTCTCACTCCCTCTCCACTCCAATGGTGATTCCTCCCCCTCCGACGAGCCACCAAACCAGTATCAATTCATCCCTTTTTAGTTCTTGTTTACATTTTCAAACACACCCCTCCTCCTCTTCATAGCCAGTTAATATCCGGATTTGACTTGAAGGGGGGGGGGGCTGATTCTTCGTCGTTTGCCCTTTTATTATCATGAAATTCTATCAGGGTGCTGGTTAGTAAAAGCAAGTCGCTTCATCTTATTCTAAATAGAATCAATGATTTACATTCTAATAAATGTGAAAGCAAAGGAACTAGGGGACTACATGGGTTCAATATAGCCTTAAAAATTCAAGTATTCTAGATCAGTTTAACGTGAGCATTGCCAGAATTATTAACAACGGAAGCTTTTGACCTTTCACCCACTCAATCTCACCAAAAATTGCAGAGTGTGAATTAACGATATGATATGGTTATCAAACAATAAATAATTCTGATTCTTCAAAATAAAGATTGGAACAAGGTTTTTACGGGACGTTTTTGCCCGAAAAAGAATCATCGAAGGAGGTTTTGGGGATATGCATACCCGGAAAACCACCTGTTTCATAAGTGCATCTTTATATGTATAACTCTCCAACGCATTCAATTTTATCAACCACACCTCCACCGGTTAACGGAATCGCTTAAACGAGATCACGTTATCGCGTTCAATAGCGGAACCTGTGCGCTAAAAAATCCACGCTCTTTTAAATCAATTCCTCTTTCCTTGCCCCCTCACACCACCACCAACCACCAAGGCAGAAACACTCCACGTGAAAGCACCGTCCCCCTCGCCATAGCCACCGCCTCCACCACCACCACTCCGCCATTACTTAACACACCCATGGGTGCAACTTGCATTCGAAGTGCAATGAACGCAAGGACCACTAAAAAGAAAGAAAGACAAAAAAGGAAAAAGAAGACTATACACGAGTATTTTCCTCCTCCTCTCACCTCGTCAGACCGCACGAGTCACTATATCACTTCGGCCAGGGTCCGTTTCCCTCTGCCCCCTGTGCTCCTTTGAGAGGTCATTGAATTTGCCCGACCTCAAAAGCTCCCCTCCACCCCCTCGCCACACATCACCACCTCACCGTCATCCCAACAGCGCAATCCACTCGACAAACTCCAAGTACCAGCGCCATATACTTCGTCGTATATAGCCGCCATAAAACAAAAAAAGAAGAAATGGGCGGCAATATACTTTTTTTTTTAAGTTGTTTTAATTGCTTCGTATTCCGTGGATTGGCGATTTTGACTAGAAAAGAGTTTTTAGAAACACCTAAACTCGGTTTAAAACGCATAACAAGGACCTAGCAAGGTCGGGACAAGGAACTCTGGAACCGAAAAAATCGGCTGGAAACCACGACTATATGTAAAACGCGAAACGCTTGTTTCTGGCAGGGTTCGCTTGTTTTCCGCAATTTTGATATTGATATTATTGACAATATTGATATTGTCCAAGGGACTTATAAGTTGCGTCCGGCTACTTATAAGTTGCGTCCGGCTCAAATCGAAGCATTTTGAGAAAAAATGGCTCTATTCGCTACAGTTCTGACGAAAATGACCAAAATTTGGGAGTTACTCAACACGGGGGTTAATTTGAGTCTTAAACCCAAATTAACAAGACATGATTTTGCGCCTATTCTCGGTTTTAGTCGAAATGTCTCCATAAGCAACTAATTTGTGGATAGATACTTGGGGATAATTCTGTCGCACCTAACACAATTCGAGCTTCGAGAAAAAATGGGCTCTCCGAGTCGTCCGGGTAACATCAGTTTAATTAATTTATCATTTTAATTAAAATACCGGTGACAGAATTATCCCTCTTATCTATCTAACAACATCTAGATAAGATAAAATTTGGCGTGGATTACCGATCAGGAGAGACGCCCAGAGTTTCGAGAAACAATGGCCCTGGGTCGGTTTTGGCTGTATGCTCACTCCTCCCTGCGTCTCCCAAGGGCGTCAGCGTGGAGTAATTGGCAGCGCATTGGACTAGCATCCCAGAGGTCACGGGTTCAAATTATGGGGTTCGAATTATGTTAGGCTTGACCTTTCCGAGTCGTCCGGGTAACATAAGTTTAGTTAATTCATCACTTAAACTAATTTGTGCTTTTTCTCAAATTCACTTGAAAGACCGATTTGCGTAACATTAGCAATGAATTAGGCATTCATTAATGTAATATCACGATTTACAGATCATTGAACAAGCAAGATATTTCTCGTATTTATTTGTCAAACAAAACTCTCAAAACTGAACAATCAAAAACAGTCTGTTAATTTGAAATATATTTTTAGTGGACTCCGTTCCACTATATTTCTCTTTCCTCTTTTAGCATATGCTCTTCGGATTTGGTTGGCATGTTTCCTCTCTTCTTTTTCGTTGATCAGTACTCTGTACGACCATCGCCCGGTTCTTCTGATTATCTTCCCTTCTGAATATCCACGGCTCTCTGGTGTCTTCAGAACCCATACTTTTTCCCCCTCCTTGAACTCTCGAATTTGGCTTCTGTCATTATGTCGAATTTCTTGTCTAATGAGGGATTTATCTATTTTGTTGAAACAGACCGGCTTGAGAAGTTGAGAAGGTCCATTTTCCTATTAACATTTCTGCTGGAGGTTTCCTGGTCGTATTCCGGTAGCTCACAATAAAGTCTTGTAATCGTCTTTGCCAGTGACCGAAATTCTTTGAACTCTTCATTCGTGATTTAAAAGTGCGTACTACTCGTTCAACGAGACCGTTAGTGCGTGGATGATAAATATGCAAAATATTAGTCTCCTCGCAGTATGACTTGAATTCTGCTGAGGAAAATTGTGGGCCATTATCAGTTAACAGACGCTTTGGCTGACCGTAACGTGCAAAAACTTCTCGGAGAACTTTGATCGTAGCGTAACTTCGTTGTTGAATTCATCCTAATTACCTACATCCATTTTGTATGGGCGTCGGCAATGAGCATCCATGTAGCTCCTTCGAACGGTCCAGCGAAATCCACGTGTAGCCTTCTCCATGGATCCGCAGGAATATTCCAAGAATGCAAAGGAACTTCCGGTTCTTTAGCTCTGTTGGTTTGGCAAGGCACGCATTCTCTGACATAATGGTCAATATCCCAAAAAATGCCTGACCACCATGCGTATGTCTGTGCCAACGATCTCATGGCTGTAATGCCTGGATGCCCTTCGTGAAGAATACGCATGAAATGACTTTTAAATTTTGCTGGAACGACAATTCTTCCTTTCCAAAGTAGAATTCCTTCCTCTGTAGTCAGTTCGTCTTTTTTTTCGAAAAATGTGTATATTTCTTGAGAAATCTGTTTCTTTTCAGGCCAACCATTTAAAATGTAATACAAGACTTTCGACAACTGTTGATCTTTGGCTGTGGTGTCTCGTAAAGATTGTTTGGTTACCGGTATTTCTTCCAACCGGAGCTGTAATAATTTATCCGTATCTGGATTAATTTCTTCACCCTGAGATGAGACAGGAAGACGAGAAAGTGTGTCGGCAACTCCGTTTTCGTGACCTGCGTATGTGTACGATAGTGTATGAATATGAACTTAGTGTCACAGCCCATCGTGCAAGCCTGTTTGCTGCCATCTTGGGTATTTCCTTGTCTTCACTTAGTATTCTGAGCAGTGGCCGATGATCAGTTCGAAGTATGAAATGTTTCCCATACAGATACTGGTGAAACCGAGTGACTGCAAATATTAATCCCAACGCTTCTCTGTCGATGGAAGAGTATTTCGGCCTGATTCAAAGTTCTTGATGCACACAAAACCTGCCGCTCAGTTCCGTCCGGGTATTTATGCAAAAATACCGCCCCAAGGCCCTTTTCACTCGCGTCGGATGCTACAATTAAAGGTAAATCACTTCTGTAATGAACCAATGTGTCAGATTCTGTTAATTTTGTCTTCAAGGTCTTTGAAAAACAAATTTTTGCCGCGAACTGGAGCTCTTTCTCTTTTTTTAGTCGCGAATTTTCTTATTTCTCGAGTTCAGAGTCAAACTAAGCAATTGTTTTCACTTTTAGCTATGAATTAGCGCAAATTCTCCACTCTATCCCAATTGCAAAAACCTCGAATTAGGAGCGCTCTTATTCTCAATTTGAGCCGCGAATTACCGTTTTTTTTAATTTATTGCAGCTCTTTCTTCTTTCTTACTCGCGAAATTGCGTTGTCCTCCCCCAGAAACCGCAGATTAGCAGGTTTTCCTAATTATTTTTCATCTAATTTTAGCTGATAATTAACGGTTTTTCTCAATTTTAGTCTCGAATTAGCCTTTTTTCTCAATTTTCGCTCTGAATAATTGTTTTTCTCGATTCTAGGCGCGATTTTTTTCTCCCTTATAGTATAGGGCCATGAATTAGCGTTTTTTTGTCTATTAGGCGGGGACTCGGCCTATGATCAGCACATTATCGATGTTTTCTTATTTTCACCGCAAATTGGCCCCTGAAACCTGGAATCTGGATTTATTCTCAATTTTATCCGTGAATCACTAATTATTGATGGCCAGAATTCAATAATTCTCTTATACAGTTGGAGAAAAACACTAAATCACGGCTAAAACTTAGAAAAACGCTAATTCACGACTTGAATCGAGAAGACATTTAATTCGCGTTGTAATGAAATGATGAAATCGCTAATTCTTGGCTGTAAAATAAAAAAAAACTCCTAATTCACCGTTAAAACAGGAAAAAACCGCTAATTCGTGGCTAAAATTAAGAGAAAGCTCACATTTACAGCTAAAATTGAGAGGAAAATGATAATTCGTGGCTGTATTCGAGAAAATTCGTTAATTCGCTGCTGCAATTGTGACAAAACGATAATTCACTGATAAAATGGAGATAAAGCGCTAATTAACGGCTAAAATATGAATAAAAACGTAAATTTGCGGCTAAAGTTGAGATGATGCGATAATGCTCGGCCACAATTGGGAAAACCCGATTCAGATAAAAAGTGCCAGTTCATGTCTAAAAAGCTAATCGCAGGTAAAACCGGGAAGAATCGCGACTAAGCTAATAGAAAAAGCTCTCATTTGCAGCTATAATTGGGAGAAAAACGCTTATTCATGACTGTATTTGAGTTAATTCGTTGATCGTTGATATAAGGAAGCGCGCTCGTTCACAGGGAGAATTTGAGGAAAAACACTTTTGCGGCTAACATTGAGAGAAAAAATTCGCAGTTTGTGAGAGCATTATCGTTACTAAAATCGAGAAAAAGTCATAATTTGTACACATACACAGCCTTATTTAAAAAAAAAAAAAAAAAAAAAAAAAAAAAAAAAAAGAAAGTAAGCCAACTTCCCAAAAATCAGCAATTTTCTCAGCAAACAGGAATGTTATCCGAAGCCGCCATTTTTTATACAAATCAGAGTTTTTTTTTTGTACAAAATCTGTCATTTCTCCACAAATCAGCCATTTTATCGAAAATCTGGACTCTTTCGATCAGTTACTTGTCATCAAGATGAGCCATTTTTCCAAAAATCACGCATTTTCCTCAAAATCATTTGTTTTATTTCATTAATCAGCAATTTTTCTCAACATCTGCTAATTTCTGCCCCAAATCCACCATTTTTAGTTCAAAATCAGACATTTCAAAAAATCAGTCAATCTCTGGCCTTTTCCTCGAAATCTACCATTTTTCTCATATCAGTAACTTTCTCGAAAACAGTTATTTTCCAAAAAATCGGGAATTGGTCTCAAAATCAGCCTTTTTTAGCACAAAGATACCAATGTTTTGTATCAGCCATTTTTTGTACAAAATCTGCGGTTTTGCCACAAATCGGTTATTTTCCAGAAAACCTGTCGGTTTCACCAATCAGGTATTTTCCTCAAATCAGGCATTTTTCTAAAAATCTGTCATTTTCCTGGAAATCTGTTGTTTTTCTCGAAATAAGCCACGTTCACACTAATACACTGATTTTGGCTATATTTGAGAAAAACCACCGAAACGACGACTCTGTCTTGAAAACTATGACGATTTTAACACAAAACTGACGATTTCTTCCCAAACGAGACGGTATTAACTGTCGTAACCAACCCAAAACTGGATATTTCACTCCAAAACTACACACCATACTTACGCTTTCCGCAAAATGGATAATTTTAAGCCGAACTTAATACTCTGACGATTTTTTTAACACAAAACTGACAGTTTCTCCACAATAACTGACGATTTCACCACGATACTGACGATTTGTTCCCAAATGAGACGACATTATACCAAAACAGGTGATTTTGCGCCAAAGCTGATGAAAAGCTGTCACTGCAAAACTGGCGATTTTGCCCCAAAACTTTTATGGTTCCACCTCTCAAAATTGAATATTTTTCCCTGAAAAGGTTTATTTTACCAAGAAAAAAAAAACTTTGTTTCAACCGAAAAGGGAAGATTTACCGAAAATTTACGTTTTAATCTCAAAACTCACGATTTTACCCCCAAAAAAGCACGTTACACGTTACATACCTAAACTGATGATTTTCCCTATAACTGGTGGTCATTCCTACCGAAAGTGATTATTTCGCCCCAAAACTGGATATTTTACTCCAAGACTGATAATTTCATACCAAAACTGACGTTTTCCCCAAAACTCTGACGAAATTTTTGGTTTTGAGGTACAACCACTATTTTTTTCAAGGGTGACATTGGCAGTTTCGTAGTGAAAACTCAAGTTTTCTGGGGTAGGTATACAGGGTGTTTCAGGAGGAATGATCAGGACTTTAACCGGGCGTAGTACTAATGAGGACGAACCAAAATCACCATGTGAACGTAGGGTCGCAAACGCTTCATTTCCGAGTTAAAGGTATTTTTGTCATTTTTCGGCCAAACGCGTTCTTTTCGCCAATAATCATTTCTAGCGCCCTAGCCATTACCGATATACAATACCGCTTACATTTCTGAAAAGAGCAGACATTTTTGGTTTAAGAAACGCTGTTGCTACTACCCGAACTAATGTTTGAGTATTTTCTTTTATTTCTTGAAAAAGCGAAAAAGTGATTTTTACCGTTTTCTGCAAAGACGAATCTTCCGAAGTCTTCGGTGGTAAAGGTACAGTTAAACTATTGGAAAAACATGCCATTGTTGTAAGCTACAAAATGGCTTTTTAAATTTTAAAATCGACGCATTTTTGACTGAGATACGGCAGCGAACGTACAGAAATTCCTGGTCAGATCGTCAAATTGAGCCACATTTCACCAAGCATAAAACATTGAAAACAGCTATTTCCGCGTCAATCTTTGATTGTACACATTTAATAAAACGAATACCTCATGTTTTTGCCAAATAATTAATTTGTCCTCCCCCCCCCCCATCACCTACACCTCAACAGTAACCAAAATCTTCCCGAAATGATAGAAAATGTGTAATTTACCCATCATAATACATCATGTTATTTTGTCTTTTTGTCAAATTATTACTCCCTCTCCATCCCTCCTCCTCACTTACCCATCAGCATATCCAAAATCTCATCAAAATCATGGTGAGTTCCAAAATCATGGAAAAGTTGTACTTTTGTTGATGGGTAGTTGAGGCCGATGGTGGGCTGTAATGGGAGGGGGAGTAATTTTCAAACTAAATAACATTACAGCGTATTACAAAAGTATTGACGCGGAAACAGCCGTTTTTTTGTCTATTAGGCGGGGACTCGGCCTATGATCAGCACATTATCGATGTTTTCTTATTTTCACCGCAAATTGGCCCCTGAAACCTGGAATCTGGATTTATTCTCAATTTTATCCGTGAATCACTAATTATTGATGGCCAGAATTCAATAATTCTCTTCTACAGTTGGAGAAAAACACTAAATCACGGCTAAAACTTGAAAAAACGCTAATTCACGACTTGAATCGAGAAGACATTTAATTCGCGTTGTAATGAAATGATGAAATCGCTAATTCTTGGCTATAAAATAAAAAAAATCTCCTAATTCACCGGTAAAACAGGAAAAAAACCGCTAATTCGTGGCTAAAATTAAGAGAAAGCTCACATTTACAGCTAAAATTGAGAGGAAAATGATAATTCGTGGATGTATTCGAGAAAATTCGTTAATTCGCTGCTGCAATTGTGACAAAACGATAATTCGCTGATAAAATTGAGATAAAGCGCTAATTAACGGCTAAAATATTGATAAAAACGTAAATTTGCGGCTAAAGTTGAGATAATGCGATAATGCTCGGCCACAATTGGGAAAACCCGATTCAGATAAAAAGCGCCAGTTCACGTCTAAAAAGCTAATCGCAGGTAAAACCGGGAAGAATCGCGACTAAGCTAATAGAAAAAGCTCTCATTTGCAGCTATAATTGGGAGAAAAACGCTGATTCATGACTGTATTTGAGTCAATTCGTTGATCGTTGATATAAGGAAGCGCTCTCGTTCACAGGGAGAATTTGAGGAAAAACACTTTTGCGGCTAACATTGAGAGAAAAAATTCTCAGTTTCTGAGAGCATTATCGTTACTAAAATCTAGAAAAAGTCATAATTTGTACACATACACAGCCTTATTTAAAAAAAAAAAAAAAAAAAAAAAGTAAGTAAGCCAACTTCCCAAAAATTAGCAATTTTCTCAGCAAACAGGAATGTTATCCGAAGCCGCCATTTTTTATACAAATCAGAGTTTTTTAAAATCTGTCGTTTCTCCACAAATCAGCCATTTTATCGAAAATCTGGACTCTTTCGATCAGTTACTTGTCATCAAGATGAGCCATTTTTCCAAAAATCACGCATTTTCCTCAAAACCATTTGTTTTATTTTATTAATCAGCAATTTTTCTCATCATCTGCTAATTTCTGCCCCAAATCCACCATTTTTAGTTCAAAATCAGACATTTCAAAAAATCAGTCAATCTCTGGCCTTATCCTCGAAATCTACCATTTTTCTCATATCAGTAACTTTCTCGAAAACAGTTATTTTCCAAAAAATCGGGAATTGGTCTCAAAATCAGCCTTTTTTAGCACAAAGATACCAATGTTTTGGGTTATATCAGCCATTTTTTGTACAAAATCTGCGGTTTTGCCACAAATCGGTTATTTTCCAGAAAACCTGTCGGTTTCACCAATCAGGTATTTTCCTCAAATCAGGCATTTTTCTAAAAATCTGTCATTTTCCTGGAAATCTGTTGTTTTTCTCGAAATAAGCCACGTTCACACTAATACACTGATTTTGGCTATATTTGAGAAAAACCACCGAAACGACGACTCTGTCTTGAAAACTATGACGATTTTAACACAAAACTGACGATTTCTTCACCACAATACTGACGATTTGTTCCCAAACGAGACGGTATTAACTGTCGTAACCAACCCAAAACTGGATATTTCACTCCAAAACTACACGCCATACTTACGCTTTCCGCAAAATGGATAATTTTAAGCCGAACTTAATACTCTGACGATTTTTTTAACACAAAACTGACAGTTTCTCCACAATAACTGACGATTTCACCACGATACTGACGATTTGTTCCCAAATGAGACGACATTATACCAAAACAGGTGATTTCGCGCGATTAGTTCGGTTAGTTGCAACAGCGTTCTTAAACCCAAAATGTCTGCTCTTTTCAGAAACGTAATCGGCATTGTTCTTTTACGAATGGCTAGGACGCTAGAAATGATTATTGACGAAAAGAACGCGTTTGGCCGAAAAATACCTGTAACTCGGAAATGAAGCGTTTGCGACCCTATGTTCATATGGTGATTTTGGTTCGTCCTCGTTAGTACTACGATTGGTTAGAGTCCTGATCATTCCTCCTGAAGCACCCAGTATAGAAACTTCAATTTTGGGTTAAAAAACTTCCGTTTTGTAGTAAAATTTACATTTTCGGGGTAAAATTTAATTTTGAGAAAAAAATTATATTAGTTTAAGGGTGAGATCACCATTATTGTAGTGAAATCTTCCGGTTTTTTTTTTGTTTTTTTTTATGTCAGCTTTGGCGTGAAATCTTTATTATTTATTTATTTATTACACTGGTCGTGCACTAAGTGCACATACAGGCGAGTTTGGTCAGACTTAGCGATCTAATAGTTGGCTTCTTAATTTTAACATGTTAATGGTATAAAGGGCTACATTCTTCACTTGTTCGGGGTCATTAAGGGCAAAAACGGATTCTAAATTTTGAAAGTTATATTGAGACAAAAATGTTTTCCTAAAATGTTCAAAAAACGGGCAATCGAAGTACAAGTGTATCAGACTTTCAGAAGGGTCGCGACAAAGCTGACATATTCGATCGAACTCAATTACATACTTGGACCTATTATAATATAAAGTGACACTCAAGGTGGAACAAACTCTAAACTGGCTAATTAACCGAACCATGTTAAAGGGAAATGACTTTAGGGAGTATGCACCAGACAAGTGACCTGCAGCAAGTGATTTATGTACAAAGCAATAGCCCGAACGGTTCAGTCTCTCCAAGTCCTCCTCGTGACATTCACCCTTGATTTTTTTTATAATATCCTCTCTATGTTGCCTGACGAGGCTAATATCCTGCGTGTCCCAAAGGAACCCATATCCCAAATTACACACTAGCCTCTTAACTTGAGATGCCCAGTTAAATTTGATATTGGAAGACATGGAATCCAGTGACACCAGTTTTTGAAAACATATTTTTGCCAAACGGTTTCCGTTCATGTCCAATAGATCGATCCACCAATTAATTATCGTTTTACAGATGTGAACTTTAACATAGCTAGTTCCAGTCTCTAATCTAACCACGAGACTCGGCGTCCTGGAGGGCCAGAAAAACACAGATTTAACAAACCTACTTTGAATTACCTCGAGATCGTCTAGGTACCGGGGAGCCCAAATTCCACTACAATACCCCAAAATCGAACGCACGAGGCTATCGAAAAGCTGTTTTTTCCTTGACCATGATTCGATTCTTCCTTTGTTCATTACACTCCTAAGACCAGCTGAAGCCGACGCGGCTTTAGAAATCAAGTCTTTAGCCGCCATGCGAAAAATCCCCGAGCTCGAGAATACCACCCCCAAGTACCTATATGACTTGCAGACCTCTATCTCCCTCCCATCGTAAAAGAATTTATCCTTTGCACTCTTGCTTCCTCCGCTTTTGAAAACAACCATTTTCGTTTTCTCTACGTTAATTTCCAAGCTGTTACTCCTACAGTACTCGTACAAAACGTTAAGCTTGCGCTGCGCGTCGACCCTTGTATTCGAGAGGAGAACGGTATCATCCGCGAATAAGAGTGCGGCGATTCCACATCTTTCGTTAATACTAACTGTATCACACCCATATTTAATCAAATAGTCCTCAAAATCGTTCACGAAAATGGCAAACAATAGAGGTGAGAGGGGGTCACCCTGCAACACCCCGGTAGTTACTGGAATGTCTTCTAGGCAGTCTCCATTTATTGCGGACGAAACCGTAGCCTTCGAGTACAAATCCTCAATAATTTTAATTATTTTTCGACTTACCCCAAACGAATAAAGCTTGTTCCACAGAAAAGAGTGGTTGATTCCGTCAAAAGCCCTTTTAAAATCGACGAAAAGAGCGTAAACTTTTCTCTTGGGTTTCCGACCGACAAGGTGAAGGCACTATCTCTGCAACCCCTATTTGCACGAAAGCCGTTTTGATTTTCTTTTAATAGATTACAAAATTCCGACCAATTCGACAGACGATTGTAGAGAACATTGGTAAACAGCTTGGCCACACAATTAATCAACGATATTCCTCTAATTCTCTGGCCTCCCAGGATCGCCTTTCTTGAAAATAAAAAACAGTTCGGCTCTAGCCCATGATTCTGGGACAGTTTCTTCAGCCAGGATTTTGTTGAACATGACCTGAATTAGTTTTAACCCTTTGTTTGGCAAGTTTTTTAGGAATTCATTCTTAATACAATCGGGACCCGGTGCTTTTCCGCGCTTTAGTCTATTTATGGCATTACTAATTTCATTAAAACTGAAGGAACCATCGAGGAGAGGGTGTGCAACGTCATGGACACTAAATTTTGTGCTAGCCTTTGGGGGATAACACGTCCTCAAAAATTCTCTACAGGCGTCCAAATATAAACCAACCTCCCTCTTGGAATACTGATTCCTCGCCTTTCGAACAGCCTCCACAAACGTACTTGGGTTACAATCATAGTTTATTTTATCATTTAAATTTTTAAAATACAATAATTTTTCACTTTTCACTATTTTTTTGTAATGTTTTTTAGCTTCCAAAAACAGGAGGTATAAGTCAAAATTTTGGGTGGAATCTTTATACTGTTGGTGGTTTAGCCTCATCATCTTTCTTGCTTCTTTACATCTATCGTTGAACCAAGGTTTATTATGACTATTTTGATTTGTGCCCATATTATTTAAAGTTACCTTGCTTAGCATCCCTAGTTGAATCGATACATTTTTTATTTTGTTTATTAGCTCGTCGTACAATTGGTCACAAGTATACGAATTCTTGACAATCAGGTTTTCTTGTAAATAACATCGGAATACTTCTTTGTGAACTTCTCTCCACACTAACTTTTCTTTAATTATCGTGCTTTTCGTAGGTTCCTTGCCTTCCCGGGTTAATGGTAGGGCGCCGAATTGGAGACTGCATGGAAAATGATCTGAGAGGCAGCAGCTTTCCAATATCTTAAAATCTACCACAGAGGATAGCCCCTGCGAATTCACCCATACTAAGTCGACAACGCTACGCCCTTGGTGGCCTAGAAAAGTGAATTTGCCAATAGCGTCACTTATAGATCTACCATTTAAAACATAGAATCCATCACGACTTTCCATAAAATCCAAGAGCGTTTCCGCCCTGGCATTAACTTTCTTGTCCTGGGAGCATCTGATTTCCGTTAAACGTGAACCAGCGAAAATAGACGGATCCCCCGAGTTGGCCAATCCTATCCTGCAGTTTTGGTCACCACCAATATAAATGTCCAATTCCGAATAGTTTATAGCTAGGTCTGCAAGAAGAGACTCCAAATCCCCCATTACTCCCTTGATATCTTCGCCTGGTTTAAAGTATACAGTGCCTAAAATGAATTCCTTATTTGACGGGGTGGATTTTAATAAAAAAATCCAGAAGGGGGAAGAGTAAAGGATTTTATAATTATATTGCTTGCTTATAAGGGCTTAGATACCTGAGCTTGGGCGGCCTTTCTGACCTGGTTTTATGGCATTAATATGAATTCTTAGGAATTTTTCTGAAAATTGCGAGTTAAAATTATAATTATAAGTTAACCAAGTTTCACATAGAAAAATGAAATCGAAGCTAAACAGTGATGAAAGATTTTCATTATCCAACAAAGAAAAATTTGACATTCCATTTACATTCCAGAACACAGCAGAGAACTCACAGGGAGGAGAGACGTTCGGGGGCGACGAGATGGATGAGGGGATTTCGGGACGAAAAAATCCTTAATTCGACGAGTTGATTTTTGGGCCTCGTCAACTTCCTGCTTCTTCTTGCGTTTCCTCGCGCTTCCCGCGGTACTTTTAGAGTTTTGAGATGCATCTGTAGTCACGTCATATTCTTCGCCACTGGAGTCATCTACGAGGTTTTTTTCGCCCGGGCCGAACATCTTGAGCAGATCCTTTTCTGAATTCACGACGATTATCGGAGCCTCTGCAGCGCGCTTCGCGAGAACTCTTCCGTTTTGGAACCAGAGAAAGTTTATTTTGCCTTTTAGTTTATATTTTTTTGCTTCCGCGAAAATCCTGAATTGCTGAGGTGACATGAACTCGGAAATATAGATTTTTCGTGTCTCATCGGAGGCCTCCATGACGTCAAAGGCGAATATATCCTTCTTGGCCTTTTTTAGTGCGAGGAACTCTTTCAAGTGTTGGTTGCTGACAAACTTCATAATTATGAACGTCACCGCGCCTCGAGATCGTTTTCTTCTTACGAAGTCGATTTTACAGGGTGAGAAATGAAAGTCAATGACAGACGAAATTTTCTGTACGATTTCGAGTAGATTCTCCCCTCGTTTGAAAGGCACGTTTGAAATTTTTACCATATTGTTGTACAACCCCTGTTCGCTGATGGCACAGATCGTCTTAAGAGATGCCACTTCCTCTTTCAGTTCCTTGTTTTCTTTCTTTAGCACACCAATGTCAGCCCGTGACGGACTTGATCCGTGTGAATGGCTACAAACCTTTCACGGGGTTCGTTTCCCCTATCGGGCGCGTCCCCCGGGTTGCGGATGGGGGACCCCACCATTGGGCCGACCCGCTCCCTGATACGGTGCGATGGTGGGTTGGGTCGGAATAAGGCGCACCGTGTGCGGTGGGGAGTCCGTTATCGGACACACACATTGGACATGGGGGCCGAATACGACCCCGTGGACAAACAACGGGTTAGGGGCTGTCCTGAGTCCGGGACAGAAGGGGGTGGCGTCTCCTACCTCCTCCAGCTATTCCTCCCCCCCCCCCCAAGACAAGGTGTTTGGTCCGTACCTAAGGTCTGCATGGCACAGGGGGCAAAGTGTGCTTTGAACAGACCCCCAGAGCACCGGCCGATCCCCTGGTGTAATAGGCTTACCGCTGGCCTCGGCGCTTACGGCATGCAGGGCTCTGCCGGCGGTGGACTTATATTACCCTGGCTTCTGGCAGGACCTTCAAGGGCTCACCCTGAAATTTATATGAAGAACTCGGAAGGGGCTCGAAGAACCTTCCGTGAACGCCGCAGTCACCGGCTGCTCCGTCCATGGATACCTCCGAGGTCAAACACGACATTGATGGGACCAGGGACGTACCTGTGGAGGGCAGTTCTAAGGAGCATACCCGCCGTGGGGAGTTTTTAAAAAACATACCCTCGGCGGGCCGTTCTAAAGAACACACCCCGGTGCAGGGGCTTATCTCTTCGAGTGCAACGCACTCGGCGCGCGCTAGCTCATCATTCTTGTCACTCTCGTGCTCAAAGGTCCAGTTAGCGATTATCTCTTATCGCTTCTAAGAAGCGACGACCTTTAACCTTATTAAGAGGAGAGAGCTATCTTCGCAGGATCAGCATTTTCGGGCTTCACACGCCTGATATTTATGTTCCGGCCAGCGAGACACTAGCTGAGGACCTCCTCAACCTCATACGGTGAGAGGGACTCTAGACTAGATCAACCGATCCAAGAGCGGCACAATAATCCACTTAGGATTCCGTGCCTGGGGCGTGTGCCATGCCCCTGCTCTTGGATAGTGGAGGAAAAAAAAAAAAAATACGCTTATGGTGACGTCACATAACCGTAAACGATAAGCGTCAGACGGCTATGCAATAACTCCCTATTACCTATGTATAGTTGTAGTAAAAACTTAAAATCGTTCTCCTGTAAAATTTTGTTTTTTGGACATACGTGGTAACTCCCAGAGGCCAGCCAATCATCCCTGCACACAAAACCGATTTTTCCGCTTACATAACGCGTAGTTTAGTACAAGAGGCGGACAATCCGTAAGAATTTCGAGAATTTCACGCTCAATCGCGCCTGCAAAGAGCCATATCTCCGCCACCGCTAAACATGGTGGTGCAGACTCGCTGGACCTCATAATCATGAATATTTTAAATTTAAAACTGAAGTGGATTTTTTTCAAAAGTAAAGTATCACGCTGTTTTTTTTTTGTTTTTTTTTATACAACACTGCGGAAATAGTTTATTTGTTATGAAAAATACGCAAAATTAGACGTTGGACTAGGCAACCTCACAAAATTGATTTTCCAGCCACGGAATCTCGCGGCATTCGCGAAACAAATCCGCGAATTGATGGTTCTTAGATAGCGAAATTTGAGTGATTGCTTTTAAGTGAGCAGTGTGCCAAACGCGCTAAAATGGAGGGCAAGATGCGCGAAATCTTTTTTTTTTAATGTGCTAATCCCGCGAAATTAAGTAGTCAGTGAGCAAGACCCGCAAGGAAATTTGTTTCCGAGAAAAATGAGCAAAATTGGGGTTTTAAAGCTATAAATCTGAGAAATTTGCGTTTAAGTTGAGTCAGATCTGCGAAAATGTATTTTTGGGGCGCAAAAATTCTCGAAATTGGTTTTTTAGTGAGTCAAATTTGAAAGATGATTTTTTTAGTGAGCGACAACGTAACAAAATGTGGTGACCCTGAAGGAATTTGTATAGAAGTCCGAAGGGGGGGGGGCAGCTGCCGCCCCACCAAGTCTTCAGTTTCGCGTCTAGGGGAGAGCAACTGCCCCCCCCCTGCCCCCCCCCCTATGGCTACGCCCATGCGTAGGAGCCTACGTCGTCAGTCTTCCCTCGCGTCTTGGTGCGGTGGTTGGGTCGATGACGATGGAAGACTGACAGCATAGGCTCCTACGTCTACAATTGTTTTCATGCATATATGTACGAGCGCAGAATAAGCGCTTCACTAACAATTTAATATCATTTTCATTTAATTTATTTAATTAAATGGGTACCGGCGACAATATCCTTCCCATCTATCAATCAACCCAATGTGATATTATCAGTGGCGCACCAAAGGGGGCTTTAGGGGTTACACTCCCCCTTACACATAGCCTCGAAAAAATACACAATGCCAAATTTAATTGAATCACGGGAAAAAATCCACTTTGGAGAATCGCCTGAATGTGTTAGCACAGGCTTTCGTTCATAAAGATATTGACGTCTCCACAGAAGAGAACTTGGAAATAATTGTCGAAAAAACCAAGACGCTTCGACACATTCGATTGAAATGAATTTCGATTTTTAGTTAACTGTGCCGTTCGTCTTTTTCTGCAGTGCACGGAACATTCTGTCGATACAATGGGCCAGTTTTGTGTTTGTGTTTCAACCCCTCCCCCCTTCCACAAGATCAGAACCGATTCCTGTGTGCGCCACTGGTAATGTGAATGTATTCACTCTCATTTATTGTAACCAATTACAATTCCCCTTTCAACAAGTTCAAAGTTAATAAATTAAATGGAATTCATAATAATATAAATACTTAATTGAGCGATTCCGAAATCCGTTTTAAAAGCCGTCATCCGATGGACATAATTTTTTTCCCGTCACCCGTCAGGGAAATCCGTCAACTTGGACGCTCTTGATGGGTGCGGCCAACTTCACTTAACCCCTTTGCACGTCTGATTAACCAGACGTGGTAGTGAACTCCAATAAGGAATTGGTGATTTACTTAAATTATTCAAATCCGCCGAATCCAATTTTCACATATGCGTATAGCCAAATACGCGAATTCGGGCTTTAAATGAGCCAATGTTCACGGTTTAAATACATACTTGGTTATAATCGCACAATTGATAATAAGACGCAGTTAATTACGCTACTGGTTTGCGTGAATTCAGTAAAGAACTGGTCGAATCACGCGACACACTTTGGCTGGTATCTGGGAAAAAGCAGGTAAGTCGACTTCTGGTGAAAAGTAAGGTACTTCATAGATTTGTCTTGAGCTCCTCTATCCTTTGCGAGTAACAAGGCATCTCCACAAGCAGTAGTAAGAGTTTGGTTAAGGTTTTACGTAACCAGGTATTAGGGAGGTATTGCATAACCGTCTGACGGTTAACGTTAACGGTTATGTGACGTCATGATAAGCGTAAAATCCAATTTCGAGTTTAAGCGTTAATAACAAACGTTTAAAGACCAGAATGAAGAGGTGTTTTATTAATTTATTTGAAGAAATTGCATCTATGCCCTACCATGCGTTCATATTTTAGCGCAACTATTATTTGCAATAACTCTTTTTCCACCGACTCAAACGGCTACGCTTATGGTGCCCGTGACGGACTTGATCCGTGTGAATGGCTACAAACCTTTCACGAGGTTCGTTTCCCCTATCGGGCGCGTCCCCCGGGTTGCGGATGGGGGACCCCACCATTGGGCCGACCCGCTCCCTGATACGGTGCGATGGTGGGATGGGTCGGAATAAGGCGCACCGTGTGCGGTGGGGAGTCCGTTATCGGACACACCCATAGGACATGGGGGCCGAATACGACCCCGTGGACAAACAACGGGTTAGGGGCTGTCCTGAGTCCGGGACAGAATGGGGTGGCGTCTCCTACCTCCTCCAGCTATTCCTCCCCCCCCCCCAAGACAAGGTGTTTGGTCCGTACCTAAGGTCTGCATAAGGTCTGCATGGCACAGGGGGCACAGTGTGCTTTGAACGGACCCCCAGGGCACCGGCCAATCCCCTGGTGTAATAGGCTTACCGCAGGCCTCGGCGCTTACGGCATGCAGGGCTCTGCCAGCCAGCGGTGGACTTATATTACCCTGGCTTCTGGCAGGACCTTCAAGGGCTCACCCAGAAGTTTATATGAAGAACTCGCAAGGGGCTCAGAGAACCTTCCGTGAACGCCGCAGTCACCGGCTGCAACGTACATGGATACCTCCGAGGTCAAACACGACATTGATGGGACCAGGGACGTACCTGTGGAGGGCAGTTCTAATGAGCATACCCGCCGTGGGGAGTTTTTAAAAAACATACCCTCGGCGGGCCGTTCTAAAGAACACACCCCGGTGCAGGGGCTTATCTCTTCGAGTGCAACGCACTCGGCGCGCGCTAGCTCATCATTCTTGTCACTCTCGTGCTCAAGGGTCCAGTTAGCGATTATCTCTTATCGCTTCTAAGAAGCGACGACCTCTAACCTTATCAAGAGGAGAGAGCTATCTTCGCAGGATCAGCATTTATGTTCCGGCCAGCGAGACACTAGCTGAGGACCTCCTCAACCTCATACGGTGAGAGGGACTCTAGACTAGATCAACCGACCCAAGAGCGGCACAATAATCCACTTAGGATTCCGTGCCTGGGGCGTGTGCCATGCCCCTGCTCTTGGATAGTGGAGGAAAAAAAAAAAAAAAAAATACGCTTATGGTGACGCAGTGAAATAGTTTGGGTCCAGTCACCCCGGGCGCGTAGAAAATCTCGTTGGATTCATCTTTTAGTGCGCCCGCTCGGGTGTCATTATGTATGTATGATGGTGCGAGAAAAGGGTGGTGGGGTTTGGGGCATGGAAATTAGGGTTAGACGGTTGAGGAGAAACCTGGTTTTCGCAATGAATATTCAGGGATGGGATTTTGAATAACTTTAGCTCGCAGAGTGGGGGAAAATGCGAGTTCCCTTAAAATTTAAGGCCTACTCTGTGTTGGGGGGGGGGGCATCCCTGTCTCAGATAAAAAATTCGTCTTTGAATGATTCACTTATGTCATTTTGCTAGAAACGTGCTCTGATTGCAATAGAGAATTTCTGTAGTATATTAAATAAAATTTTAGCCAACATTTTTTATCCAACTCGAACCACACAAAAGAAAGACTGTGGAGAGGACTGTACAGAGGGCGAGGCAGCTGCACTGGAAGAAGATGCAAATGGGCTTCAAGGTCGGTGTACCTCTTCATAATATGCACGCCTCGTTTTTTTTTTTTGTTTTTTTGGAGCTCCGTCTCACTTTTAAGACGCGTTGCGATGTGGGCTCTTCAATTTTTTGTTATTATTTCTCTCTCTCACACTCTATCTTTTTTTCTTTCTGTCTCTCTCATGCGTCTTTTTTTCTTTTTTTTTCAACGATGCTTCGCTCCACCTTAATGCATGCTCTTTTGGTCGTTGCTCTCAGTGTCTTGGTTCTCTCTCGGAAATATTTTTATTCAACCTTCGTTTTCCAAGCCTTAGGCTCAGAGCAAAATAAGTACTAGCCACGTATTAAAGTAGCGGCTATACTCTTCTAAAATCTCAGTGTACAATGTTTAGGAATCTTTTTTTTTACCCCGAGGGATTTTTTAGAGATTAAAGGATAGGGAAGGAATCGTGAACAATAAGCTAATGATTCGTAGTTACCTAGTACTAAACGCTTTAATTTTTTTTTTCAAGGGGAAAATAGTAATTTCCAGGGGGCGCATTGTCCGCATCGCAGGGGCGTTTCTACTAGGAGTGGTGTATAGGGGCGAAACACACCCCTCCCGATCACAGCCCGGTAGGAGGACTTTTCCTACACTGCAATGGCGCGCGAATGATCGCCATGCAAAGAAAAGTCTACGTCCTTCGTGGACGTATATACAGGGTGAGTCAGATAACATGGATCAGCCACTTTTCTCCGTTATTTTAGCTGATTTTAAATGTTGCTGGGGGGGGGTGACCCCCCCCTCAATTTTATCGCGAATTTCAAATTTAACATTAAAAAATTTTTACGGTATCCTGAAGTACCTTAAATTGGACTCAACTTTCTTATTCTAAATTAGAAGTTATATTTTTTAATTTTTATTTGAAATCCTCGTATTTTTAAATGACTTTTCGCTTCGAGCTAAATTTTATTTGACGGACGATTTACGAGATACGTGAGCTTTTTGATGCATTTGATGAAATGTTTTTATTGCATCAATTGACAATGCTCAGACTCACTGCAGTATTCGAAAACTCCTCGGAACCTGCGCATTACGAAAAAATGAGCATCGCCTTCATTCCTATCCCGGGTTGACTGCAATTTAATTGTTTTTTTCTTTTTTCGTTATTGTTTCTCCCCCAAAAAATTGCGCTCTACCTTCGACTCACTAACGGCGGACATCTATCTACCAGTGCCGGCTCGTGGACAAAATTTTGGTGAAGTTGTTTAAGGCCCGTTCACAAGCTCTGTGCTATGCTTATGTGGAGTCTTCGCGACCAATCAGATTAGTTCCCTCGAAAAATGAAGCATTTTCATAGGTTACGAAGACTACACAGACGCATAACATAGAGCTTGTGAACGGGGCTTTATACACAGTATCACAAACCACATGCTATTCGTTTGTGGAGTTTAAACAACCTATCAAAATGCTTCATTTTTTCGAGGGAATAAATTTGTTTGGTTGCCAAGGCTCCACAGGACGCATATGTAGAGCTTGTGAACTCTGTGTATAAACAAGTTCACCAAAATTTGTCCACGAGCCGGCGCTGCTATCTACAGTTTCTCTGGCTGAGCTGGGTTTTACACCGGGGCACGAAACACGACGGAATTTGAAGTTGAAATTAAATTGTTTTGTCAAGAAAATGGATGGAAAAGAATCGAAATAATAAAAAAACATTCTATCAGTGAAAATGTCCAAAATCCAGCTGTAATTTTATTTGCTCCACATGCAGCTGACACTTAATTTAAAAAAGTTGAGAACAAACGCAGGAAGAGCGCTCTGGCGGGATCAAAATTTCAAATTTTATAAATGACCACCGTTACCATAGCGATCGTGATGAGTGGAAGAACTTGGGTTCTATACATAGAGATAGTATAACATGGAGGGAGACTTGCTCCATGTTATATGAATAGGTTATAATATGACTGTCCATTAATATAAATAAATTCAAAAATGAAAACCTCCCTTTCTGGTCAGTGAGTGAACTTTTTTTTAGATTTATCTAACGATAAAACCCTACTTAGAATTCCCTACTTTGAAAATTCATATCAATTTAAATTTTCGTTGATATTTTTAAAAAAATGCGCCAACCCTTTTCTATTTTTATTACCTTTAAGGAAAAAAAAATTCCAAAAAATGTGCAAGTGGCTCATTTTGTTTTTGGGCCAGCAAGATGTCCGTTAGATTCATGAGTGTGCAGGCTGGGTGGAATGATGGCTAAAATGTGAAATAACCCCCCTCCTCACCCTCTAACGAGATTTTACTCTGGGACAATCCCCCAAGGGGACAATTGTCCCCTTAGGACAATGCAACTGCAGGAGAATATTATAGTGTGCTTGAAGCTCAGCTTCCGTCCTAGGTCCTGGTCCTGGTCATTGAGAGCCCAATCTTGTCAAAATAGTATATTACGATCCAAGGGCGGTATGATGCTCATTACGGTCAAGGGCGACGGGAAGTGCCCGAGGTGAAGCCGAGGGCAGTTGTTGCGAATGGAAGGATGACGTAGCTGATACAGAGAGAACTTTAATCGCCTCTCAGCGTAATTTGCAGTGCTTACTCTTGTGTTTTTCTGGCTAATGTACAATTTAAAAACAAAATTAGGAAAAACTATTTTCAAAAAACCAACAAAAGACCTAAAAGAAGACGTAGCGGGCTGATATTTTTCTTTACGCCCGGCGGGCGGAATGAACCTCATGTCACCCGCTCAAGACTCTCCCGAATTTCGAGTCTTTACGCCCGGCTGTACAAAAAGAGAATTTCGCCTCTTTTTACCATTGTAATGCGGCGATTTCAGATCTTTCGTATCAGGTGAATATAATGTGCTTGGAGCTCGGCTTCTGTCAAGTTCCGGCTTTACGTCAGAAAGCTCCCAGCACATTCTATTCTCCTGATCATTGAGAGCCAAACCTCGTCAAAAAATACAATTTTGCCCCTTTTTCCACTGTAATACGGCAATTTTCAATATTTCGTATCAGGTGAATATGTTCTAGGAGCTCGACTCCAGAAAACATTTTTCCATCTTGTTTGATCTGAATGTCTGAATGTGCATAAAATTCCCAGTTTTTCTTGTTTGCAGCAGTGAATTGACGCACTTTTTCAATCTCAGCTGCAAGTGAGAGCTGTTTCTTAATTTTAGCAGCAAATTAGCGCTTTTTCCCGGTTATAGCAGCGGTTATTGCTCTGAATTAGCGTTTCTCTTCATTTTAGCCGTGCTTGAATGAGTTTCTCCCCCTTTGGTCATCAATTACCGTTTCTTTCATCCGGGAACTCACCCCATGAACAATGCGTTAGTGGTTTTTCCTAAATTTAAGCCGTAAAAAAGCTTCCTTTCCCCTAGAATACGCGATTTTCTCTCGATTTTGTTCTTAAAATTGCATTAAAAAACGAGATATTAGCGGGTTTCCTGGTCAGCCGGCCACGACGGAACGCATCTTATAGTATAGGCTGACGAGGCCCATGCGCAGCATTCAGGAAGCAAAAATTTGTGCAATTTGCGCCCTTTCTCAATTTTAACTGAAAGTGAGCGCTTCTTTTTCAATTATAACCGCAAATTTGAGCTTTTATACCATTTTAATCATGAATGAGCGCTTTTTCTCTCAATTTTAGCAGCGAATTAGCGCCTTGCTATTTCAATTTTAGCCGCGAAATATCCCTTTTACTCAATTTTAGTAGTGAATGAGCGCTTTTTATCAATTTTGGACGCTAATCAGCGTACTTCTCGGTCTAAAAGCTGCAGATAAGGTTTTTTTTTTGTTACTGTTAGCCACGAATTCGCTCTGTTTTCCATTAAAACTGTGAATGAGCGTTCTTATATCTCAAGTTCAGCGCGAATTACGAATTAGTGCTTTTTCTTTAATTTAGCCGCGAGCTAGCGCTTATTAGCCGTGAAATAGCCTAATTTCTCAATTTCAGCCGTAAAATAGGCTTTTTATTTTAGCCGTGAATTAGTGTTTTTCATCAAATTTAGCTGTAAAGCGACTTTTCAGTTTTAGCTGCAAATATGGAGTTTTTCTTTATTTTAGTCACAAATTGGCGCTTTTTTCCATTAGAAACGTGAATGAGCGCTTTTTCTCTATTTTAGCCGCAAATTAGCGCTTTTTCCCTATTTTAGCATTGCATTACATAGCGATTTTTTCCCCCGTTTATGCCATGAATTATAGCGCATTATTTAAATTTGAGCAACGAAGTTGCCTTCTGGGAAATATAAATTTTACGTAGCGAGGAATCATGGTTTATTCTAATTTTTTTAAACCAAAAATTAGCTCTTTTTCTACACCTTATCCGCAGATTAGCAAATTTTCTCAATTTTAGCCACGGATTAGCGTTTTTCTTCATTTTAGCCGCGAATTAGCGACTTTGTTCACTCGTAGCTATGAAATAGCTTTTTTCCCAATTTTATGGCCTCGTAGTTGCCTTCATTACAAGCTGCAAATTGTCGTCTTCACACTTTTAGCCGCGAATTCGATTTTTCTCAATTTTGGTCGTAAATTATTGTTTTTTCTCGATTTTATCCGTGATTTAGCGTTATTATCTATTTTTATCCAGATATTCCAAATTTAACCCGTAAATTGTAACGGGAGAAAAAATAGACAAGAAGCCTAATTATCGGCTAAAATTGAAAAAGCGCAGATTCGATGATAAAATTGAAAAAAAGCGCTAATTAGCGGATGATAAATTGAGAAAAGGCGCTAATTCACAGCTATAGAATCGAGAAAAAGTGCTATAACTCACATCTACAATTGCGAAAAGGTGCTAATTCGCAGCTAAAATATGGAAGAGGCGCTAATTCACGGCTAAAATTGCGAAAAACGCTAATTCGTCGCTAAATTGAGATAACTATAATACGCAGTTTCTGGATGCAACTTTGTGGCTGAATTTGATGGAAAGGACAAATTCATTATAACAGAATGTGAAAAAATTACAAGGGCGAGAAAAATGCTAATTTGCCGAAAAAAAAAAAAAAACTAAAAAAAAGGGGGTAAATCGCGTATAAAATTGAGAAAAATGGGTCAATTCGCGACAGAAAATGAGAAAAAGAGCTTGATTCCTTGAGAAATTCAGAAAATGCCTAATTCACGGGTCAAATTGTAATAAATCGCCAATTCGCGTGCTGATTTGCGGCTAAAATTGATAAATAACGCTAACTCGCGGATAAATTTAAGCAAAAGAGCTAATTCGCGGCTAAAATTGATAAAAAGAGCTAATTCGCGTGGTTAAAGTTGAGAAACTCCCATTCGTGGTTTCTGTTGAAGTCAATGTCGTGGTGGCGAAAAGGCGCTAATTCGCAGTTTGAATTGTGAAAAAACGGCTAATTCTCGGCTGAATTTGAGAAAAATGGATAATTCACGAAAATCAAAATACTGCGACTCAACAGCGGAGGCAACATTTAACCGTAGCTAAAAACCGAGAGAAAGCAATAAGTTAAGGCAACATCAATTTTATATTCTATGTTCGTTCAGATACTTAACGGGGGGGAGGGGGCCACGTGTAGATATTTCCGCTCTTGACCCTGATATGTGTAAACCCACCATTGTTTGCCAACTATTAGGCGTTGGGATGAATTCTCCGTAACAAGCTTGGTAAATTGCCTTCTCAGGGCCGCTGTATCCGCCTGTAAGCACAGTCAAAATTATTGGGAGTATTCGTCCCTGTATATATTTCCCGTACCGTCCTTTTGATCATGAGTCCCCCCCCCACCTTACCCCTTGATCTTGACCATGGAAGGGGCTACAAATTATAGTGCACTTGACTATAATTGTATACAGCATTATTCCGATGAAATCGGGTTAATCAATGGAAATGGATAACAGCTGGCTATATTGCAGCGCAATAGAATTAATGATCCCTCAGCATTGATAATTGCTTTCAAACTTCATTAAATCATCCTCAAATTAAACGAGTTGTTACGTCTTTAAACATCAAAATAAACGGAGGCCACTTGTGAAGTTTTTGGCATTTATAACTTAACAAATACGACGAACTATTTGAAAATGGTCGTGATGACGATCAAGCCTTGCCTTCTCTCTCCTCGCGTGGGTGATAGCAAACAATTTCCGGCATTAAACGAAAGACGAGAGGTATGCAGTTTATAGGAATTACCGGGTCATTAACAACCCTCATAATCACAGCCATTTTGCATTTCAGCACTAATGACTGAGCAGTTTCAAAACTTTGGTCCTCCGGGCTCTACTTCCAGTGTAAGGAGGTGAAGGGAGGGAGACGAAGAAGCTGGAAAGCATCTTTGAAGGTGGAGGGGCGCTTTTCCTACGAGTCTCTTGAAGAGAGTCACGACACCGTTACTATTTTCCTCCGTTTAACGTAGTACATTTTTACATTATTTTCTTTTTGAATTAATCTCGTTCGAGCCGAGGAAAACAACTCCCTGCTGGCGCTCTGTCGGAGGGAATAAACTCGGTTGGCACGGCCAAGCTTCCGACTCGGACAAGTAGAAGGGGCGATGTGCTCCGGTGGGAGCCTTTTTTTCCCCGAGTTCCACACCCACCCGGGAGACCCGGACTCGGTGCTCATTCTCTCTGTTTCAGACAGTTTTTGTCGGACACGGCACTTGAACGGGTGGAGACTACGACTTCGCTCTTCGTCTCACCCATTTTTTTTTTGTTTTCTTTCTAGAAAAAACTTGATAAGGCGTTGTTTTTATTTTGAAATGTTCGCCTAAAACTATGGTAATCATGCCGTTGCCGTACGAATTCGATCTAGAGCTCATGTTTGCCGCTATCGAGCACCGACCTTGCCTGTGGGACAAGTCAGTGGAGGGCTATAAGAATCGTGAAACAACGCAGGCGGCGTGGAGGGAGGTGTGCCGCGTGCTTAAGTCCGATTTCGATTACAACAGTGAAGAGGAGAAGTCAGTGTTTGGTAAGTATTAAAATGCAACCTTCTTCTTTATTATTAATACGCTCGATTAGTGAGCGGTCGTAAAAGAAGCGGTTAAGACTGAAACATTACAATTTTCTCGACTTCATAAGCTATTCATAGTTTTACCATTTATTAATTCGAATACCCCTCCCCCTCCTTCCATTCTTCAAATTAAGCGACTTCAAGATAAAACCATATCTCTTTTTTTTTCTAGCGAAAGAAGTAGTGAAAAAGTGGAACAACGTCCGCGACTGTCATAGGCGTTACATGAAGCAATTAAAAGAGAGAGGAGGCTCGGTAGGGAAAAAATATCTTCACTCCGACAACCTTCAGTTCTTGGACAAAGCGTACGATGACTGGCAATCGGCCTATGTCAAAGAGGAGAGCAACAGTTCAGCGGGAGCCTTTCAACACACGTCGGCAACGATGGACAACAATTGTGACGACGGAGGCGTCGGTAGCGACGATATTGCCGATCCTCTGTCGTGGGAGAGCGGTAATGGCGGTGGTGGTGGCGTTCCATCGCCGTCTTCGCCTCATATCATAACAAGTCAGCCGCCGTTGTCGAGGAAGCGAAATAGGAAAATAATGCTTGAGGGATGTTTGGAGAATAGGCCGAGTATTAGAATGCACCGCGATGACAGTGACAATCCCCATATATCTTTTTGTAAAAGTTACATTCCGTTCCTGGGCCAGTTTTCACAAGATGAAATTATTGACTTCCAAATGGGAGTTTTACAATTGATTAGAGACATAAAAAATAAACAATAAACTCCCCTTTCTGCAGTGCACTCGTACTTGACATAAATTATTGTAAATAACGCGTTATCTATTATTTAAATAAATTTAATTTTTTACCACACTTCCAAGGAAATAATTGAATAATCCTTTCTTCCCCCTAAATCTGGAGATTTGTCTGCCGGATATAATATACCTATGAATAGGGCGTGCAATAATCCCAAACCTTCCCAGACAGGGACGGTATGGGGGGGTGCGAAAGGGGCGGTCGCCACCCCCGTCAGCTCAGCCACCCTCAGAGAAATGAGGGAGGGGCGAATAAGGAATGAAGGATAAATAAACAAGAACCAAGAAGGTGTATTTATGAAAGATGTCAATACGGAGACGACTTGAGTTGGGATCACAGCTTTTCCTAGTGTTTTTGAATTAGCCACAATAAAATTAAAAAAAAAAGCCTACGCGTTTATATCAAATTCAGCATGTCCCAACGAACACCCCCCTCGATCCCTTTACGATGCCCACTTGAAGACTTGCCGCCTTTAGGCGGGGCCCCGGATTCTTCAGTTTTTTTTGTTTTTTTTTATAATATAGGAGAAAGGTATCTACTCGTCTTCTATCAATAGGTGACCAGCGTGGATCTAACTTTGGTTAGAATATTAATTTGCTTTTGATCCGGAACCTGTAGCGCAACGACGAAGGGTTGAGGGAGCTAAAAGTAATGCGTGGGTGGGGGGGTCCTTAGCTAACCCAAGCTCAAAATAGGGATAAATCTTGATTCTCGGTTAAAATTGAGAAAAAAACGCTGCCTAATTCGTCGATATTATGTGGATAAACAGTTAGAAAATTATGTAATTGTTTTTTCGACACGAATTTGCAATTTGTTCACATTAAACCATGATTTAGCACTTTTTCCCCATTCCATCAGCGAATTAGCAGCATAAGTTCGCAGCTTGCTGCTAAAGTTGAGAAAAGTTGCTAATTCACTGCTAAAATGAAGAAATAGCGCTAACTCGCATGGCTAAATGTGGCTAATTCACAAAAAAACAAACAAACAAAAAAAGAGAGAAAGAAAAAGTGCTCAAATTTAAATATTTAAAGCTGGAATTGATAGAACGCCAATTCGCGTGTTTTGGAGACAGCTTCAAAGATTGAGAAGAAGCGCTAATTCGGGGTTAAACATGAGAAATGAGCTAATCATTGCTACGTTATGTGAATGCATCGCCAATTAGCGCTTTTTCTCTATTTTAGCCGCAAATTAGCGCTTTTTCTCTATTTTAGCCGCAAATTAGCGCTTTTTCTCTATTTTAGCCGCAAATTAGCGCTTTTTCTCTATTTTAGCCGCAAATTAGCGCTTTTTCTCTATTTTAGCCGCAAATTAGCGCTTTTTCTCTATTTTAGCCGCAAATTAGCGCTTTTTCTCTATTTTAGCCGCAAATTAGCGCTTTTTCTCTATTTTAGCCGCAAATTAGCGCTTTTTCCCTATTTTAGCATTGCATTACATAGCGATTTTTTCCCCCGTTTATGCCATGAATTATAGCGCATTATTTAAATTTGAGCAACGAAGTTGCCTTCTGGGAAATATAAATTTTACGTAGCGAGGAATCATGGTTTATTCTAATTTTTTTAAACCAAAAATTAGCTCTTTTTCTACACCTTATCCGCAGATTAGCAAATTTTCTCAATTTTAGCCACGGATTAGCGTTTTTCTTCATTTTAGCCGCGAATTCGATTTTTCTCAATTTTAGCCACGGATTAGCGTTTTTCTTCATTTTAGCCGTGAATTAGTGTTTTTCATCAAATTTAGCTGTAAAGCGACTTTTCAGTTTTAGCTGCAAATATGGAGTTTTTCTTTATTTTAGTCACAAATTGGCGCTTTTTTCCATTAGAAACGTGAATGAGCGCTTTTTCTCTATTTTAGCCGCAAATTAGCGCTTTTTCTCTATTTTAGCCGCAAATTAGCGCTTTTTCTCTATTTTAGCCGCAAATTAGCGCTTTTTCTCTATTTTAGCCGCAAATTAGCGCTTTTTCTCTATTTTAGCCGCAAATTAGCGCTTTTTCTCTATTTTAGCCGCAAATTAGCGCTTTTTCTCTATTTTAGCCGCAAATTAGCGCTTTTTCTCTATTTTAGCCGCAAATTAGCGCTTTTTCTCTATTTTAGCCGCAAATTAGCGCTTTTTCTCTATTTTAGCCGCAAATTAGCGCTTTTTCTCTATTTTAGCCGCAAATTAGCGCTTTTTCTCTATTTTAGCCGCAAATTAGCGCTTTTTCCCTATTTTAGCATTGCATTACATAGCGATTTTTTCCCCCGTTTATGCCATGAATTATAGCGCATTATTTAAATTTGAGCAACGAAGTTGCCTTCTGGGAAATATAAATTTTACGTAGCGAGGAATCATGGTTTATTCTAATTTTTTTAAACCAAAAATTAGCTCTTTTTCTACACCTTATCCGCAGATTAGCAAATTTTCTCAATTTTAGCCACGGATTAGCGTTTTTCTTCATTTTAGCCGCGAATTCGATTTTTCTCAATTTTAGCCACGGATTAGCGTTTTTCTTCATTTTAGCCGCGAATTCGATTTTTCTCAATTTTAGCCACGGATTAGCGTTTTTCTTCATTTTAGCCGCGAATTCGATTTTTCTCAATTTTAGCCACGGATTAGCGTTTTTCTTCATTTTAGCCGCGAATTAGCGACTTTGTTCACTCGTAGCTATGAAATAGCTTTTTTCCAATTTTATGGCCTCGTAGTTGCCTTCATTACAAGCTGCAAATTGTCGTCTTCACACTTTTAGCCGCGAATTCGATTTTTCTCAATTTTAGCCACGGATTAGCGTTTTTCTTCATTTTAGCCGCGAATTCGATTTTTCTCAATTTTAGCCACGGATTAGCGTTTTTCTTCATTTTAGCCGCGAATTCGATTTTTCTCAATTTTAGCCACGGATTAGCGTTTTTCTTCATTTTAGCCGCGAATTCGATTTTTCTCAATTTTAGCCACGAATTCGCTCTGTTTTCCATTAAAACTGTGAATGAGCGTTCTTATATCTCAAGTTCAGCGCGAATTACGAATTAGTGCTTTTTCTTTAATTTAGCCGCGAGCTAGCGCTTATTAGCCGTGAAATAGCCTAATTTCTCAATTTCAGCCGTAAAATAGGCTTTTTATTTTAGCCGTGAATTAGTGTTTTTCATCAAATTTAGCTGTAAAGCGACTTTTCAGTTTTAGCTGCAAATATGGAGTTTTTCTTTATTTTAGTCACAAATTGGCGCTTTTTTCCATTAGAAACGTGAATGAGCGCTTTTTCTCTATTTTAGCCGCAAATTAGCGCTTTTTCCCTATTTTAGCATTGCATTACATAGCGATTTTTTCCCCCGTTTATGCCATGAATTATAGCGCATTATTTAAATTTGAGCAACGAAGTTGCCTTCTGGGAAATATAAATTTTACGTAGCGAGGAATCATGGTTTATTCTAATTTTTTTAAACCAAAAATTAGCTCTTTTTCTACACCTTATCCGCAGATTAGCAAATTTTCTCAATTTTAGCCACGGATTAGCGTTTTTCTTCATTTTAGCCGCGAATTCGATTTTTCTCAATTTTAGCCACGGATTAGCGTTTTTCTTCATTTTAGCCGCGAATTCGATTTTTCTCAATTTTAGCCACGGATTAGCGTATTTCTCTATTCAATACCTTACGAATTAGCGCTCCTTCACAAGGTTAACTGCGATTGAGCGCTTCAACTCCAGGTAATCCGGAATTTTAGTGATTTTTCTCAGTTTCGCTCAAGTAGATCCTCTTGAATTAGCGTTTTATTTGAATTTTTCCACGAATTACTGATTTTTCTCCACGATTACTAGTTTTTCTCATTGATTCGCGAAGTTGCCCCAAGAAAACCAAGAGTTGGGGTTTTCTCAATATTAGCCGGGCGTGCTGAGCTTTTTCTTTAATTACAGCCATGAATTAGAGTTTTTCCTCAATTTTTAGCCGCCAATAGGTGATTTTTTCCGCCGTCTGCCGTGAAATAGCGCGTTTTTGCTATTTAGCGGTGAAAACACGTATTCGTAACTCTTTGCCGCTTACTTCCCCCCATGTTAGCACATTAGCACGTCTTCTCAATTTTAGATTAAGGGCTGTGATAGATTTGAAGTTGGCGTATTTTCCCTAATTTAGCCGCGAAGTTTCCTTCAGATTCATATTAACTCATATTTGTCTATTTTTTGTTAATTTTAGCGGCAAATGAGGACACACAGGATTTAAGTGAGCATTTCTCTTATGGGTGTGTGGTTGGGGATGTTCCCCGGTTTTCTGCTGATGGGCTATTTCTTGTATTGAGGCCAGTCAACCCGGATGAGGTCAGAACGGCCCTATAGGACTTTTTTAAACCTCACAAGCGTTTTAACGCACACCTTCACGGGGTTTAGGCTGAGTTAAGTCATCGGGCGGGGCACTTGGCAACGATAGAACGCTAGCAAGCAGGGGATCTAGAGGTGTACAGAAAAGAGAGTGAAAAGAGTGTAAAAAAAAGAGACAAAGAGCTGATTCGCTGCGGAAATTGGGAGAATGCGTTAATTCGCGGATAAAGCTGACAAAAAGCGCTCAATCAATTACCGCTGTTTGGGTAGACATAAACAATGGCGTGGGGTTTCCACCTACAAGAACATAAAAACTTTTAAAAAAGTGGATTTAAAATTGTTAAAGTGTTTTTGTGTGAAATTAGCGGATTTTCTCAAATTGATCCGCACATTATCGTTTTTCCCATTATAGCAGCAAATGAGCGCTTTTCTCAATTGTGGAAGCGATGTATTTCCTAATTTTAGTCGCGATCTATTTTTCAATTTCAGCCGCAAATAATCGGTTTTAATCGCGAATTACCAGGTTTTATCTAATGTATCCACGAATTAGCATTTTTCTCACTTTTAGCATCACATTCGCGATTTGTCTTCATTTTAGCCATGAATTAGCGTTTTTCTTCTCTCCTTAGACTGGTGGATTAGCACTTTTTCCCTATTTTAGACGCGCGTTACCTCGCTTCCAAATTTTTTTCCGCGAATTAACGGATTTTCTCAAATTGATCTGTAAATCAGGAGTTTTTGCTATTTTAGAAGTAAATGAGCGCTTTTATAAAATTGTGGATGCAACTTACTTCCTAGTTTTAGTCGCGAATTATTTCTCAATTTCATTCGGCAATCACCACGCCTCCTCGATTTCAGTCGAATTAGCACATTTTCTCAAATTATCCGAGATTTATCATTTCTCTACATTTTAGCTGCGAATGAGCGCGTCTTGTCAACTGTAGCCGCGATTAACGCTTTTTCTGATTTTGGATGCGGTTAGTGGATTTATCCGGGAATCGACTCGCGCTGGGTTTTCAAGTTTTAGACGCGAATTAGAGGGTTTTCTCCAATTGAACCATGAATGAGCGTTATTCCCATTTTACCAGCAAATGAGCCCTTTTTTTTTCAATTTTAGGCGTGAATTATTTCCTTTAGCCACGAATTATTGCTCAATTTTAAACGAGAAATTACCGTTTGTACTCAATTGTAGCCGCGAATCTGCGGATTTTATCAAATTGATTCGTGAATTGGCGTTATTCTTCATTTTAGACGTAAATTAGCGCTTTTACTCAATTTTGGCCGCTTTCTTATATTGATCCACGGATTAGCGTATTTCTCTATTCAATACCTTACGAATTAGCGCTCCTTCACAAGTTTAACTGCGATTGAGCGCTTCAACTCCAGGTAATCCGGAATTTTAGTGATTTTTAGTAGATCCTCTTGAATTAGCGTTTTATCTTGAATTTTTCCACGAATTACTCATTTTTCTCCACGATTACTAGTTTTTCTCAATTGATTCGCGAAGTTGCCCCAAGAAACCAAGAGTTGGGGTTTTCTCAATATTAGCCGGGCGTGCTGAGCTTTTTCTTTAATTACAGCCATGAATTAGAGTTTTTCCTCAATTTTTAGCCGCCAATAGGTGATTTTTTCCGCCGTCTGCCGTGAAATAGCGCGTTTTTGCTATTTAGCCGTGAAAACACGTTTTCGTAACTCTTTGCCGCTTACTTCCCCCCATGTTAGCACATTAGCACGTCTTCTCAATTTTAGATTAAGGGCTGTGATAGATTTGAAGTTGGCGTATTTTCCCTAATTTAGCCGCGAAGTTTCCTTCAGATTCATATTAACTCATATTTGTCTATTTTTTGTTAATTTTAGCGGCAAATGAGGACACACAGGATTTAAGTGAGCATTTCTCTTATGGGTGTGTGGTTGGGGATGTTCCCCGGTTTTCTGCTGATGGGCTATTTCTTGTATTGAGGTGTAATTTTTTTTTTCTTTTCCGCGAATTAACGGATTTTCTCAAATTGATCTGTAAATCAGGAGTTTTTTGCTATTTTAGAAGTAAATGAGCGCTTTTATAAAATTGTGGACGCAACTTACTTCCTAGTTTTAGTCGCGAATTATTTCTCAATTTCATTCGGCAATCACCACGCCTCCTCGATTTCAGTCGAATTAGCACATTTTCTCAAATTATCCGAGATTTATCATTTCTCTACATTTTAGCTGCGAATGAGCGCGTCTTGTCAACTGTAGCCGCGATTAACGCTTTTTCTGAATTTTGGATGCGGGTTAGTGGATTTTATCCGGGAATCGACACGCGCTGGGTTTTCAAGTTTTAGACGCGAATCAGAGGGTTTTCTCCAATTGAACCATGAATGAGCGTTATTCCCATTTTACCAGCAAATGAGCCCTTTTTTTTTTTCAATTTTAGGCGTGAATTATTTCCTAATTTTAGCCACGAATTATTTCCTAATTTTACTCGCAAAATACCGCTTTTACTCAAGTTCAGCCCCAAATTAATGGATTTTCTCAATACTCGCGAATTTTTTTTTTTTTTTTTTTTTTAGTGCATTTCATTCTGAAAATGCACTATTGGTCTCGTCGTGATGGTGGCAAACATGGGTCATGTCATGTTTTTTTCACGTTTCAGAACCTCTAGAACACGAATTCAGTGGTCTCCGGAATTCATATATATATATATTTCTTTATATATATAGGTTTATATATTTATATATATCTTTATGGCCGTTTTCTTGTTAGCACGATAACTCTCGTAGAAGTTAATTTAGCGGAACGCGCTTTGGCACAAAAATCAGTAGTCATAAGACCTCGGTCGGTATTGCATTTGGGCCAAATCGGTCGAGGTGGAGGGGGGGAAAATAGGGGTTGAAATGGTCAAAAAATCACTATAAATCACCAGTTGATTCTAGAAGCATCATATTCGGTACGTATACTCCATGTCAGAGTAGCCTTTGATTCCCATTTTAATTTTTTGAAAAAGTCGAGGGGGAGGGGGGGTTGCCCCCGGGGTGGAAGTTAGCATGTGGTCTTGTTAGCAAGATAACTCTCGAAGAAATCAATTTAGCGGAACGCGCTTTGGCAAAAAAATCAGTAGTCATAAGACCCCGGTCTGTATTGCATTTGGGCCAAATCGGTCAAGGTGGAGGGGGGAAAATAGGGCTTGAAATGGTCAAAAAATCACTATAAATCACCAGTTGATTCTAGAAGCATCATATTCGGTACGTATACTTCATGTCAGAGTAGCCTTTGATTCCCATTTTAATTTTTTGAAAAATTCGAAGAGGAGGGGGTGTTGCCCCGGAGTGGAAGTAAGCATGTGGTCTTGTTAGCACTTTTTCCCCATTCCATCAGCGAATTAGCAGCATAAGTTCGCAGCTTGCTGCTAAAGTTGAGAAAAGTTGCTAATTCACTGCTAAAATGAAGAAATAGCGCTAACTCGCATGGCTAAATGTGGCTAATTCACAAAAAAACAAACAAACAAAAAAAGAGAGAAAGAAAAAGTGCTCAAATTAAAATATTTAAAGCTGGAATTGATAGAACGCCAATTCGCGTGTTTTGGAGACAGCTTCAAAGATTGAGAAGAAGCGCTAATTCGGGGTTAAACATGAGAAATGAGCTAATCATTGCTACGTTATGTGAATGCATCGCCAATTACCTCTGGCAGTAAAGAGAAAAAGTGCTTATTCACTGCTTAAATTGAGAAAATCACGGCTAAAATTGAGAAAAAGTGCTTATTCACTGCTTAAATTGAGAAAATCACGGCTAAAATTGAGAAAAAGTGCTTATTCACTGCTTAAATTGAGAAAATCACGGCTAAAATTGAGAAAAAAACGCTGCCTAATTCGTCGATATTATGTGGATAAACAGTTAGAAAATTATGTAATTGTTTTTTCGACACGAATTTGCAATTTGTTCACATTAAACCATGATTTAGCACTTTTTCCCCATTCCATCAGCGAATTAGCAGCATAAGTTCGCAGCTTGCTGCTAAAGTTGAGAAAAGTTGCTAATTCACTGCTAAAATGAAGAAATAGCGCTAACTCGCATGGCTAAATGTGGCTAATTCACAAAAAAACAAACAAACAAAAAAAGAGAGAGGAGGCTCGGTAGGGAAAAAATATCTTCACTCCGACAACCTTCAGTTCTTGGACAAAGCGTACGATGACTGGCAATCGGCCTATGTCAAAGAGGAGAGCAACAGTTCAGCGGGAGCCTTTCAACACACGTCGGCAACGATGGACAACAATTGTGACGACGGAGGCGTCGGTAGCGACGATATTGCCGATCCTCTGTCGTGGGAGAGCGGTAATGGCGGTGGTGGTGGCGTTCCATCGCCGTCTTCGCCTCATATCATAACAAGTCAGCCGCCGTTGTCGAGGAAGCGAAATAGGAAAATAATGCTTGAGGGATGTTTGGAGAATAGGCCGAGTATTAGAATGCACCGCGATGACAGTGACAATCCCCATATATCTTTTTGTAAAAGTTACATTCCGTTCCTGGGCCAGTTTTCACAAGATGAAATTATTGACTTCCAAATGGGAGTTTTACAATTGATTAGAGACATAAAAAATAAACAATAAACTCCCCTTTCTGCAGTGCACTCGTACTTGACATAAATTATTGTAAATAACGCGTTATCTATTATTTAAATAAATTTAATTTTTTACCACACTTCCAAGGAAATAATTGAATAATCCTTTCTTCCCCCTAAATCTGGAGATTTGTCTGCCGGATATAATATACCTATGAATAGGGCGTGCAATAATCCCAAACCTTCCCAGACAGGGACGGTATGGGGGGGTGCGAAAGGGGCGGTCGCCACCCCCGTCAGCTCAGCCACCCTCAGAGAAATGAGGGAGGGGCGAATAAGGAATGAAGGATAAATAAACAAGAACCAAGAAGGTGTATTTATGAAAGATGTCAATACGGAGACGACTTGAGTTGGGATCACAGCTTTTCCTAGTGTTTTTGAATTAGCCACAATAAAATTAAAAAAAAAAGCCTACGCGTTTATATCAAATTCAGCATGTCCCAACGAACACCCCCTCGATCCCTTTACGATGCCCACTTGAAGACTTGCCGCCTTTAGGCGGGGCCCCGGATTCTTCAGTTTTTTTTTTTTTTTGAAACAACACCCACGGGTAGGAGGGTTGCCCCCCCGGCACGGAATCCTAGGTGGATTATTGTGCCCCCCCTGGGTCTGTGGATCTAGTCCAGGATCCCCTTCCCTCTGACGAGGTTTAGGAGGTCCTCGGCTAGAGTTTCGCCGGTCGGAGCACCCTCGAGTTGGTCGGCCCCGAAGATGCTAAGCCGGCGGCCCGCGAGCGCCTCACATTCGAACACGATGTGATGGGCGGTCTCGTCTTCTTCCCCACACAGTCTGCACACCGGGGACTCTGTGGTTACCCGGATGCGGTGTAGATGATAACGGAGCTGGCAGAATCCTGTGATAAGGCCTACCACCGTTCTAAGGTCTCTCCGGCTAAGTCGGAGCAGTTTGCTCGTAAGCCTCCTGCACGGTCCTTCGACCATGCGCTTACTCTGCTGATGTCCCTCCAGTCTCTGCCAGCGAATAGCCGCCTGGGCATTAACCCACTTAGCTATCGCCATCCTGAAGGTCGATGGCGGGACGCCGAGCGCCGGCTCCGGGCCAGTGAAGTCTCCATTCGAGCCCTCCCTGGCCAAGGAGTCCGCCTGCTCGTTCCCGTAGATACCCTTGTGTCCCGGTACCCATTCAAGGCTTACCTTGTTATCCTGGGCCAGCAGACTAAGGCTTTGGCGGCAGTCCCATACAAGCCCGGAGCTCACTATCGGAGCCGTTAGTGCCTTAATGGCAGCCTGGCTATCCGTGAGGATACGTATATGGGCATTTTGCACGTCCCTACGTATATTCTCAGCAGCACAGGCCTTAATTGCGTAGACTTCGGCTTGGAATACCGAGGTGTATACCCCCAGAGGTGTAGACAGCCTCCATTCGGGTTCCACCCCGTACACCCCCGCACCAGTCCCGTTATTCGTTTTAGAGCCGTCTGTAAACCACAATCGCTCTGAGCGCTTTTATAAAATTGTGGACGCAACTTACTTCCTAGTTTTAGTCGCGAATTATTTCTCAATTTCATTCGGCAATCACCAAGCCTCCTCGATTTCAGTCGAATTAGCACATTTTCTCAAATTATCCGAGATTTATCATTTCTCTACATTTTAGCTGCGAATGAGCGCGTCTTGTCAACTGTAGCTGCGATTAACGCTTTTTCTGAATTTTGGATGCGGGTTAGTGGATTTTATCCGGGAATCGACACGCGCTGGGTTTTCAAGTTTTAGACGCGAATTAGAGGGTTTTCTCCAATTGAACCATGAATGAGCGTTATTCCCATTTTACCAGCAAATGAGCCCTTTTTTTTTTCAATTTTAGGCGTGAATTATTTCCTAATTTTAGCCACGAATTATTTCCTAATTTTACTCGCAAAATACCGCTTTTACTCAAGTTCAGCCCCAAATTAATGGATTTTCTCAATACTCGCGAATTAGAATTTTCTCTTCTGTATTTCTTCTATATTTCTCTTCTATAAACACAAGGGCATGTGCGCGGGGCGTTTGAACGGGACCACATGACAATTTCACAATTCAGCTTGGTCCGAGGGACTCATAAACGCTCGTTCGGCTCGGGTCGGAGCACAGTCTTTGCCTTTGTTAGCCTTTTACCCAATTTTTAGCAGAGTATTAGAGCATTTACCCATTTCCGATCCCGAGTCATTGCTCTTTTTCTCAATTCTGGCGGCGAATTAGCGATAATTCTCCATTTTAGCCGTGATTTACCGTTTTAATCCAGCAAAATAACGATTTTTCTCGATTTTTAGCCTTGAAATTGGCGTTTTACCCAATTTTAGCAGCGAATTAGCTCATTTTCTATGCCTTATCAGCAAATTAACTATTTTTCTGTTTTAGCAGCGGATGGAGTTTACTTCAATGGCGGGTTGAACCCACCAAAAAATCGTGAACATTGTCTCCACCGAGATTTTTTTTTTTTTTTTTTTCATTTTTAATCCCGAAGCATCATTTTTACACAATTTTGGCCGTGAATTAACGATTTTTCTCCATTTCAGGCTTTCCGCTGTGAAGTCGCCACTCATTTCCTTCCGCTGTGAAGTCGCCACTTTCTCAGTCTTGTAGCCGCGATTTGGCACTTTTTCGTCATTTGACATGTGCTAATTAGTGATTTTTCTCAATTTCAACCGCACATCCAGCGTTTTTCTCCAGCGAATTCACGATTTTAGTCAAGAATTGGCGTTTTCCTCTATTTATAGCTGTGACTTTGCGATTTATTTCAATTTTAGCAGCGAATTAGCAATTTGTGCAAAAGTGTGCATTTTTCTCAAAACCCGCAAATCTGCGATTTTTCTTAATTTTATCCATGGATGAGCGATTTTCCTCAATTATAGCCGGGAACCAGCAATTTTTCTCAATTTACGCCTGAACTAGCGCTTGCCCTTACGTTAGCGGCTGGTAGCGATTTTAGTGCATTTCATTCTGAAAAATGCACTATTGGTCTCGTCGTGATGGTGGCAAACACGGGTCATGTCATGTTTTTTTCACGTTTCAGAACCTCTAGAACACGAATTCAGTGGTCTCCGGAATTCATATATATATATGTCTTTATGGCCGTTTCCTTGTTAGCACGATAACTCTCGTAGAAATTAATTTAGCGGAACGCGCTTTGGCACAAAAATCAGTAGTCATAAGACACCGGTCGGTATTGCATTTGGGCCAAATCGGTCAAGGTGGAGGGGGGGAAAATCGGGCTTGAAGTCGTCAAAAAATCACTAAAAATCACCAGTTGATTCTAGAAGCATCATATTCGGTACGTATACTCCATGTTAGACTAGCCTTTGATTCCCATTTTAATTTTTTGAAAAAGTCAAGGGGGAGGGGGTGGTGCCCCCGTGGTGGAAGTAAGTGTGTGGTCTTGTTAGCACGATAACTCTCGTAGAAATTAATTTAGCCGAACGCGCTTTATGTAAAAAATCAGTAGTCATAAGATCCCGGTAGGTATTGCATTTAGGCCAAATCGGTCAAGGTGGTGGGGGGGAAAATAGGGCTTGAAATGGTAAAAAAATCACTAAAAATCACGAGTTGATTCTAGAAGCATCATATTCGGTACGTATACTCCATGTTAGACCAGCCTTTGATTCCCATTTTAATTTTTTGAAAAAGTCGAGGGGGAGGGGGTGGTGCCTCCGGGGTGGAAGTAAGTGTGTGGTCTTGTTAGCACGATAACTCTCGTAGAAATTAATTTAGCGGAACACGCTTTATCAAAAAAATCAGTAGTCATAAGACACCGGTCGGTATTGCATTTGGGCCAAATCGGTCAAGGTGGAGGGGGGAAAATAGGGGTTGAAATGGTAAAAAAATCACAACAAATCACCAGTTGATTCCAGAAGCATTATATTCGGTATGATGATTCCCTTTTGAAATAGCCTTTGATTCCCATTAAGTTCAGCTTAAAGCAAACCTGGCAGCAAACAGTACGAGGGAGGGTCAAACATAAACGAAACAAATCATGGTCTCAACATTACTACTTCTGGGACGGCGTAGGGTATTTCCTAATTTTAGCCACGAATTATTTCCTAATTTTAGCCACGAATTATTTCCTAATTTTAGCCACGAATTATTTCCTAATTTTAGCCACGAATTATTTCCTAATTTTAGCCACGAATTATTTCCTAATTTTAGCCACGAATTATTTCCTAATTTTAGCCACGAATTATTTCCTTTTAGCCACGAATTATTTCCTAATTTTACTCGCAAAATACCGCTTTTACTCAAGTTCAGCCCCAAATTAATGGATTTTCTCAATACTCGCGAATTAGAATTTTCTCTTCTGTATTTCTTCTATATTTCTCTTCAATAAACACAAGGGCATGTGCGCGGGGCGTTTGAACAGGACCACATGACAATTTCACAATTCAGCTTGGTCCGAGAGACTCATAAACGCTCGTTCGGCTCGGGTCGGAGCACAGTCTTTGCCTTTGTTAGCCTTTTACCCAATTTTTTAACTATTTTTCTGTTTTAGCAGCGGATGGAGTTTACTTCAATGGCGGATTGAACCCACCAAAAAACGTGAACATTGTCTCCACCGAGATTTTTTTTTTTTCAATTTTAGGCGTGAATTATTTCCTAATTTTACTCGCAAAATACCGCTTTTACTCAAGTTCAGCCCCAAATTAATGGATTTTCTCAATACTCGCGAATTAGAATTTTCTCTTCTGTATTTCTTCTATATTTCTCTTCAATAAACACAAGGGCATGTGCGCGGGGCGTTTGAACGGGACCACATGACAATTTCACAATTCAGCTTGGTCCGAGAGACTCATAAACGCTCGTTCGGCTCGGGTCGGAGCACAGTCTTTGCCTTTGTTAGCCTTTTACCCAATTTTAGCAGCGAATTAGCGCATTTTCTATGCCTTATCAGCAAATTAACTATTTTTCTGTTTTAGCAGCGGATGGAGTTTACTTCAATGGCGGATTGAACCCACCAAAAAACGTGAACATCCCATTTTTAGCAGAGTATTAGAGCATTTACCCATTTCCGATCCCGAGTCATTGCTCTTTTTCTCAATTCTGGCGGCGAATTAGCGAGAATTCTCCATTTTAGCCGTGATTTACCGTATTAATCCAGCAAAATAACGATTTTTCTAGATTTTTAGCCTTGAAATTGGCGTTTTACCCAATTTTAGCAGCGAATTAGCGCATTTTCTATGCCTTATCAGCAAATTAACTATTTTTCTGTTTTAGCAGCGGATGGAGTTTACTTCAATGGCGGATTGAACCCACCAAAAAACGTGAACATTGTCTCCACCGAGATTTTTTTTTTTTTCCATTTTTAATCCCGAAGCATCATTTTTACACAATTTTGGCCGTGAATGAACGATTTTTCTCCATTTCAGGCTTTCCGCTGTGAAGTCGCCACTTTTCTCATTCTTGTAACCGCGATTTGGCACTTTTTCGTCATTTTACCTGCGCTAATTAGTGATTTTTCTCAATTTCAACCGCACATTTGCATATTTATCCATTTTTATCGCGAATAAGCGTTTTTATCCAGCGAATTAACGATTTTAGTCAAGAATTGGCGTTTTCCCTTGACCTTTGACCTTTGGGATATTTGAAGGTATATTGAAGCGGAGAGGGTAACAAAAAAAATAGAGAAAAGAAAAAGTTCTCTTTCTCGTCCTGTCAGCTTGGAAAATATCACCACGTGTAGTTTGAGACCCGGAGGAATGCGCTACTGTCCTTCGGTATTTCTCTTGACTAGATGACTTGTAGCCTATTGACAGTTTTTATCGCTGTCACCACCCCCTTCTTGTTTTATTCTCTTTTAGTTAAAGCCCCCATCCCCACCATCCATTCCAGCCGAACAACACAAACTAGAATATCGGTTTTGTGTACTGCGACTGGTCCATTTTATTGGACCAATGATTTATAGAAGCTTAAGGCGAAATAACACTTTTTGTTTGTTATGGGAGGGATTAAATTGAATAATTATTATTGTTTTCGTGTGGTTATTGCCCCGTCAAGTTTACATCCAGCTTTTCAATTTATTGATTTTGCCTTCCGAGACACCACAAAGTGTCCGTTTCGAGGAATAGTGCACGGAATAAATTTAAAATCAGCATATATTTCTGATTTATCAACGAGAAGAAATTGATTTTTATTCTCGCTTATTCTATGTAAACCCCACGGCCTTTTCACTATGTCATCCAAGTAAAGATAACCATTTCGCCATTCTTCGTCTAGCCCCCTTTTGTTCCTAGCAATAAAGAGAATTTATCGCGAGGTTTTTATTAAATTCGTGGAAAGTAGCGTGGAAGCCCAGTTTAAATTGATTTACTGCGGAGCTTCCCTTCTCCACCTCTCCAACCCCCCCCCCCAAACCAATAACCCACACTTTAGTCTAACGCCTCGTACTCCACCTTGTCGTCACGACGTGAAAATGTACTGTTCTCCTCCCTCTGCTCTTACCCTAACCACACTTTTCACATTACTATTTCAGAAGCGGTGAACTGCAAGTTTCCTTTTAAAACACTGCGGCACGGCATTACAAAACTTTTCGATTGTGTGTAAAATAAATGTTGGCATGTTATGTGGGGGAAGAGTTTCAGTGGTTACCGGTATTTCTGGAAAAATTGCCCTCGTTTATTGGTGGTGGACGCGGCAGATGATGGGTAATGGAGAGGGAGGGGATAATGTAGATGAATTTTGTTGTTTTGGGAACGTGTTGCTCATACAAAACCTGCTCATACAACTGCCAAAATTGAGACAGGGAGGAGACCCGCGCGGCCACAAAGCAAAGACCGAAAAGTAGAACAAAAAAAAAAGGACAATTTTGTCCTCTCCCCGGACTCCAGAAAAATGAGCTCGGACGTCCCCGGATGCTCTAAAAAGTATGACATGTACGGGGAAAGTATAGGACGTCTCGTCTCCCCATGTGAAATAGTCACGAAACTGCAAATATTCAGGGCTAAGTAAATATGACATTTCCATTTTCGAGGCTAAACGTCCACAAAATGCAAGTTTGGGACTGTATAGCCACGAAACTGCGTGTTTAGAACTATTAACAGCCGCAAAATTGCTATTTTAGGAAGAGAACCAGCGAAATTAGAAATGTCAGCAAAATTATACGTTCCGGTCAGTAGCGTGCCGAGGTAATGGCGAGGGGGGCGGACCGCCCCGTGCCCCCTGTCAGATATGGCCCCCGAAAAACTTGAATACGGAAAAATGAGGATTTTTAGGTTTCTATACATATTTATGGATGTTGGCCCGCGGCTAAAATTGAAAAAAACACTCTACTAATTCAAGGCCGTATGAGTGAAAAAAATCGTGGCTAATATTGACAAAAGAAACGCTAATTAGATTAAAATTGGGCAAAAATGGAAAATTCACAACTGAAATCGCACATAAAAGTTCACATAATTATTTCGATAATTCGCATTATAAGAATAAAGAGACTAGATGCTAATTCACTGCAAAAGTAGCTGAAAACGCTATTTAACAGCTAAAGTGGAGAAAAATCACTACAAATAGCCGTAACCACTAAAATCGGACGCAAATGAAAAAAATTACTAAATCGCAGCTAAAAATTAGCGGGAAAAATCCGTTGGTTCTGAAAGCTTCAATGCTCAAACTGAAAAACAGCACTGATCCATAGTAGAAAGTAAACAAAACTGGTAATGCGGGGATAAAATATAAAAAACAACGCGGCTAAAATAACTAAAATAGCTCAGCCAAAATTAAGAAAAACTATGAATTTTCAGCTCAAATTGAGAACAAGTGCTAATTTGCGGCTGAAATTCCGGAAAACGCCAATTCGTGGCTAAAATTCAGAAAATTCACGGGTTAGAAGCGCTACTGCGCATCACCCGGAAAATCACCCATTCGCGGACAAAGTGAGGCAAAATTTCCAACCTAAATACTCGCCTTCGCAACTTCTGAAGGAAACTTTGTGCCTGAAATTGAGAAAAACGGCCAATTCATGGCCATAAGTTTAAAAACACCACTGGTTCGTGGCTAGAACTGAGAAGAAGCGCTAATCTATATCTAAAAGTAAAACAGAATTGCTAATGCAGTGCTAAAATTTTAGAAAGTACTAATGTGCGGCTTTAAAAAATCAATTTTTAGCCTGGCTAAAATTAGGAGAATTAAGGCTCATATTCAATGGATGTGATGAATAATTCTGTCGCCGGTATTTTTAATTAGTAAATTAATTAAACTGATGTTATTCGGACGACGATGGAAGGGCATAGCCCAACACGATTCGAGTTTCGATAAACAGTGGACCTGGGTGGGGTTCGGCTTAGCTTATCCCTCGGAATTCGACTCCCAAAAGCGTCTCCGTGGCGCAATTGGCAGCGTGCTGGACTGGCAATCCAGAGGTTGCGGGTTCAATTCCCGCCGGGGAGCTATTTTTTCTCGAAACTCGAATCGTGTTGGGCTATGCCCTTCCATCGTCGTCCGGATAACATCAGCTCATATTCGACCTAAATTTAGAAAAAATGCTAATTAGCTGCTGCTATAAATGAAAAAATGGCCAATTTGGAGCTAAAATTACGGAAAACGCCAAGTCGTGTATTAAAATTGAGAAAAATCACGAATTAATTGGCGACTGAGAAAAATCGCTAATTCATAGCGCATGGTGAACAAAAAAATGCGATTTGTGGCAAAAATTTGGGAAAACCTGCTATTTTGCTGCTAATATTGAGGAAAATACGTAGGAAAAACGCTAATTTTCAGCTCAAACTGATAACAGTGCTAATTCTCCGCTAAAATGTAGACATAATTTCTAATTTACTGCTAAAGTTGAGAAAACTCAACTTGGGGGGAGTCTCCTTGAGATTTCCGCCCCGAGCCCCGATAGGTGCTGGTCCGCCAGTGGTTCCGGGTCCAAAAATTATAAAAAATTGCGAGTTAGCAGTAGCAGTAGCGGACCAACGGAATTCGGGGACTGGGGTAAAAATCTCGCCCCACCACCCAGAGCGCGTAAATTGACGCAAGGACTGTGGTCCGCCATACACAAAAGAAAATCATGGCCGCGAAATAGCGAATTTCCCCTTCTTAATCCGCGAATTGGTGTTTTGTTTCTACTATATCTGCGAATGAGCACTTTTGTCAGCTATATCCGTGAACTATTTCCATTTTAGCTGCAAATGAACGTTTTACCTCAATTTTAGCCGTTTTTCACAATAGCGGTTCTTTCAGAATTTTTTGAAATTTTAGCCGAGAATGTCCGCTTTTACTCAATGTTAACCGCAAATTTTCTCAAATTGATTTAGGGAACTAGTGTCTTTCTCCATTTTAGCTGCGAATGAGTCCTTCAGCTTCCGTCTCCTTTTTTTCTTAATTTTAGCCGCAAATCAGGGTTTTTCCTTGATTTTGGCCGCGTATTATCTCTTTTTCTGGAAAATTATTTCTTAATTTCAGCCACCAAGTACCGCTTTTACTTAATTTCAGCCCCAGTGAATCAGCCGTTTCAGTTTTTCTCAAACTGATCCACTAAATGGCGGTTTTGGGGGTTTTTTCAACTGTAAATGAGCACTTTTTGGCAACCGTTGCCGCCAATTAACGCCCTTCCTTTATTTTAGCCATAAATTAGCGAGTTTTCTAAAGTGCATCCTTCAAGTTTTGGAAAGAGGGGGACTCACACTTTGACGAGAGGGACTCAAAGCTTCACGAACGCCCATGGGCGTAGCTCTAGCTCTAGACAGAAGAGTGTGGGGCAGCTTTTCGCATTCCCAAGAGCCCTCGAGAGTATTCGTCTCAAGAACAGATGCGACGCGTCGGATATAAGGACAGAATGAATCACGGGGTTCCATCAAGCCTAGGGCGCTTGAAGGTGTAATTTTACTCGTCGCGCCGGTCGCACGTACAGATTCCTTGACCACTTGGAAAAAAAAACCGAAACTGACAATTTCAATTAAATAAAGACCATAAACGTGCAATTTCGCAAATATTTAGACAAAAGACTAGCAATTTCGCGGATAATTTCCCGTAAAATGTTGCATTTTGTGGCCGTTCGTCAGGGCGCCTTCGTAGCCGGGTCCCATGGTTCAAAAATTAAAAATAAAATAATTCCTAATAATAATAATAATAATAATTGATTTTTTTTAAAAAGTCACGCAACTTACCATTTCGTGAAATGAAACACCGGAAACTACCAAATTCCCGGATAATTAGATCCAGAAGTTGCTGTTTCAAGGGTATTTCGACTTGAAATTTTGCTGAATTGATGGTCTGAAACTGGCAATACTGTGAATATTCAGCAATTTCCAATTTTCCGAATATTTGCCACTCAAAATGTTGCAGATTTGCGGCTATTTAAAGGCTACGGACACCGCCCGGCTAGCCAGGGCTCTGCGAAGCCCTGAAATTTGTAATTTTGTCAAATAAAGTCCACAAACATTCAATTTCGTCAAAATAAAGACCCGAAACTAGCAATCTTGCGGATATTTAGAGCCGAGAAAATTTCAATTTTGTGTATTTTTAGCTCCATAGCGAGTGACGTATAATTCTGTGGCTATGCATGTATTTTTCAGGTTTTGGATGCTCTCCAGCCTGCTATCCCTTATTGGTCCATAGCAAATTTATAAAAAAAAAAAGGCCGGAAACTAGCAATTTCGATGAAATAAAGGCGCTAAACGTGCAGTTTCGTTGTAATCGAGACCCGAAAGTTGCATTTTCATTTTAAAAAAGGTCTGAAACGTGCATTTTCACAGAAATTAAGACCCGAAACATGCATTTTCATAGGAATTAAGGCCCGAAAATTGAAATTACTGTGAATATTCGGCCATGGAACTTTTAATTTCCCGGGTATTCTTCAGTCGCTGGGCTCTGTTGGGGCTAAGGCCCTGAATTTGTATAATTTCGAAGACTCGAAACTTTCAATGTTGCGAATATTGAGGCGGAAAACTGCCAAATTCGTACATAACTTCAGTTCCAAAAACGTGAAATTTTCGTCCGGTCCGGCACATCCAGATTCCTGCGCAGCTTTAAATGATTCCATTTCGTGGGCTATTTATCAAGCTTTGGGAGCTCTTGGGACCAACTAGACTGGACTCCACGCGCTCTATATTTTTTAAAAAGGGCCTCGGAAGTTGCTATTTCGTCAAAGTAAAGCCTGAAAAGTGATGATTTTGCTTATATTTATACCCGAAACGTACAATTTTGTAGATTTTCATCTCAGAATGTAGCAATTTCACGGTGCCTGTGATCCAATGCTGCAATTCAGTGGTTGGAGTAATTCATAGATCTTATTGATTTATTGCCTTTGTGTGTGTGTGTTTTTTTTTTTTTTTTTTTTTTTTTGTTTGTGCAATTTTTATGCTAAGGTTATAGGTTTATGCTTAAAAGGCCACCTCAAACTCTGGGTCCTTCTTTCAAAGTGGAAAAGTGTGGTCACAGTATTGCACATGCTGAATCGTGACTATCCCCGAGGTAGAATCCTTTAGATAATTGACAACCGACGTCATTGACGTTATCAAGCCTCGAAATCATCCCCCCAACCCCACCCGCACACTTATTCCTGAAAAAAAGATGACGAAAGGGAGAGAATATCGTTCAGTATTAAGTACTTCACATAAAGCGGTTTCGTGAAAGAGCTAGCTAGCACTCACCTTTTTTTCTACCCCCCCGCCTCCCATCTTTCTTCCCAATACCCATGATCACGCCTCTGCCCAACCCATTTTCAATCTCATCCTCGAAAATTCGTTACCTTTCCAAGGGCTAAGGGTGGCGGTGGGGGGGGGGGGGTTTGAAGTTGAGTAAAGGGGCGGTTTTATGGCTCGGTAATAGGAATTTTCCTTTATCGAGAGGAAAAGCGAAAGAGAAAGACTTGTAAGGTGGTTGTGTAGGTGCGGTAGTGGTGGTGGGGGAGGGGATTGATGGTTGGAAAGGGGGTACAATATCTAGAGAAAATGGGGTGTCTTTTTTCGCTGTCGCCCACTCTTTCTCTTACGGACAGATGTGGGTGGGGGGGGCAGATTGAAATTGAAAACGTTTTAAGATGGGCTCCGATCGATGTGTCAAAGCCAGAAAGTTATTGTATTGTCCTGCTGTGACGTGAGCAATACAAAAAAAAAACCTACAACTTGTGTCTATGAACTCTGAACTTGGTAGGGCGAAATTTTACCGAACAGTCAAGATGAACAGAAACACAAAAAGGGTGGGCAGGAAAAAATATTAAACGTTTTATGTGTGCATGTTTTTTTTTCAGTTATAAGTAATTCTTGTGCATGTTTTCATATACCTACTGATGAGTTACGATCTCCTAGTCAGACCGAATGAAATGCATCCAATCAGGAAGACTCGAGGACCCCATTTGAATTGAAATAACCAAGTACGTGACGCAAGTTGACAGCATCTAAAGATGTGCCACATGACAAGCAGATTAAGGAGATAAGTGGCTGGCTCAGTAACCAACTAGACCAGGCGATTATATCTCACCGATGTTAAAAGAGTACGGTCGATGCTAAAAAAGTTACAGTTTACTCTTACGCTTCTTTTGTAATTCAAATAGATCAAAGTACGTGGCTGAAATACAATCCCAAGTCAGATTAGCACATAGCTGGGCAACTTTTCACAAACCTTTCGTGCGATCGTCTTACTCCGAACCGCCAGAGACAACAAATGCTTCAAAAAATCGTTGGCCTGTAAATACAAGATCGTTTAACGTTCATTGGAATGTAAAACTGCTACTTGCCCGACCCATACATTACACGATGCTTCGTAGCAATCCAGCACGAATACATTGAGAAAAAACAGAAAGACCGCTAGGTAACAAATCGACGAAAATAATTCAAACGTGAAAGAAGTCACAAAAACCATGGCGTACAGTCCAAAACTCAGTCCCCCCATAAAGAAAATAATAACGAGAACTAAATAAGTATCGAAAATAGTTATCAATTCTTGGCAGAGACGGCAGATGAAATTGTGTTTCAACACTAAATGTTCAACTCCTCTAATCGCATGATAATTTGATGTTAGTGATCGATTTAAACTTTTGAAACACTTGCTGAACAAACTTATAAAAAATACAAATTGATAAATGATGAGAAAACATTGAAGATACAAGCTGTTGAAACAAACCATCGATGAAATGAAGGAAATGGGGGTGTATGAACTGTTCTGAACGACCACCGTCACAAAATAAAATGATCGCACCGTGAACGCAATCAAAAGCAAGCAAGTGCTTATGAGTCGCGAGTAACTTATTGTCACCGACAAGTGAGAACTGAATTTCGACGCAGCTATTCGTCCGACAAAGCCAATTAAAGTTTGTCGTTTGCCCGAGAAAACCGCCAAGGTGTAAAACGGAAGGGAGACCTTGTTGAAGCACGTCAGAGTTGAAAGCACTAGAATCATACCTTTACCAGTCATACATTCATTATAGCACCTTACCAAGGACCCGAAAGTTGTTAAGGATAACACGACCACTGAATACACCATACACTTGGGTGAAAACACGAGTCGACCATCTGTGTAATAAAACGGGAAAACCCCGACGAGACGACAAAACGACACGAAACTTTCCAAAGAAACTTCCATTCGAACAATTTTAAATACAGCCCATGACTCTATGGGTGAAAGTGTGGACCTTCCGCGCTATAGAATTGATCTGACAGAGAGTCACTGCGAAAAACGTATCGATTCTTCGTCCACTTTTAATAGCTTGGTAATGTTCTCCTTCTGATAAAAGGTTTTGCGTTTGAGGAAAAGAAAACATTGATCAAACTCCGACAGTTTTTAAAAGACAAAGCGACCCTTTATAAGGAATATAAAACGTTTTTCATCGGAAATTTGTCTTGCCCTAAAAAGGATTAGGCATTGAGTGTTTTGCTAGTATTCAATAAAAAATTTCATGATTTTGTGTAATTCTTGGTTAAAATGGATTTTAGAGAGAGAGTGTGTGTAATATTCTTATTATACTGTCCCCCGAAAATGGCCATTGAACAGAGATAAGGTAGGTCACAAGACGTCCTACCTTTCCCACGGGCATGTCTAAAGTCCGGGGACGTCCAGGTTCGTTTTTCAGGCGTCCATCAGAGAGAGGTCGAAATTGTTCTCTTTTTTGTCCTATACTTTTGTAACGTCTGGTGGGCTAGCTCCCAACATCTTTCACGCTTCTTTTATACAAACAGAGCTGGGTGGGGCAATAGCCGCAACGTCTCCAGGTCCCCGTTTTTCACCCTCGCGGATCTCAACAAATAGACGGGTGCGAATCAAGGCCGTTTTTATACGGGTATAGGCCGGGTAGGCAATCTATTGTCCTTTGGGGCCTTCAAAAGGACCCTAAAAGCTACTACCTTGGAAAAACTACTGTACTTTTATAGAAGGGCCCCAAGAATAAGAGCGGGGAAAAAAAAATTTTTTTTGACAGGCTCTCGGTGAGACCCCGAAGACCGTGAAACGTCATTATCTCATAATTTTTTAAAACATTTTTTCAACAAAATAATCGTTACCATGGCAACGGTCACCATTAGCAATGCATAGCCTTGGCTACCGTTGATATGTGAGCCGTTAACATGGCATCCGTTGCTGTGGTAATTACTGTTACCATGGCAACCATTGCTATTTATTGGCCGTTACCGTGGCAACCGAATGCTATGGTAACAGTTTCCATGGTAAAGCTGCCATGGTAATATAGGGATCGGGGATGGCAACGTTGCCACAGAAATCCCACCCTTACCGATATCAATGCATATGTGGCATCCAAGAATCTACCAATCATGTTCGAGAAAACTTGGATGCCAAATAAAAGGTGTCCGTCCCCTATTCCATAGTAATCGTTACCATAGCAACGGTTTCCATTGCCATGGTAACGGCCATGGTAATGTGTGCCATTTCTTACGACGAAATGGTTACTGATATAACTAGAGAACCTATACTACCAGGTGAGCTCACGGCCATATTGGGGTAGATAAAATTATCATAAATATAATAAAGCCTCGTGGGACACTCCATAGTACTTCAAATTCCATGCACCCCTCCTACCCACTAAATATCAACTTTATCTACCTCAAAATGACGGATGGGTTCACTCGGTTGTATAGTTTCCTTAATATAACATGGCAACTGATGCTATGGTAACCTTCACCATTTTACAGTGACCGTTGCCGTTGCTATGTGAGCCGTTACCATGGCAACCATTGATATGGTAACAGTTTCCGTAGTAAAGTTCCATTGAAATCATTACCACTGAAACAACTACTGGAAAGGATCTCAGTAGAAATAAATAACGTATGGCTCGTACCAGACATCGGTAAAAACCTACTCTCGGTGAGTCAAACGCTGAAAAAAGGAGTAACTTTCAAAATCAATGGTTCTAAATGCGCTTTTATCAAAGCAAGAAATCCTATTGTGGTCGGAAAGCTCAAAAATGGATTATTTGAGCTGAATTTGAAGGTGCTCAAACCTTCGAATTCTTCGGAAGCGCACGTCACGACCGTTAAAAACTTGAGTCTTCAACAATGGCATGAGCGTCTCGCTCACCAAGACAAACGGCTCGTAATGATCGAACAGCGTGACAGATCTTTGCCTTTCACCAATGACAAAGAATTTTGTAAGGGATGTCCATATGGTAAACAACACCGGAAGACCTACAAGCCGAGGACAGAGAGAGCAACATCCCCAGGTGAAATAATCTTAGCCGACCTGTGTGGACCAATGGAAGAGGCATCCGTCGGTGGTTCGAAGAACTGCCATATAGTCAAAGACGACTATTCGCTGTTCCGGCGAGTATTCTTCATCAATCATAAAACCGAAGGGTCTGAATGCATACGCATTTTTCTTGCCGAAGCTAGAAATGCAGGTATCACCGTGAAAATATTCATGAGCGATGGGGTACGGAATTCGTCAATCGTACCGTAAAAAACATTTTGAGCGAATCCGGAATCACAATGAGAACAGTGACGCCGTACACCCCAGAACAAGTTGGTGGGATCGAAAGAGAGATGAGAAATCTCGTCGAAAGCGCCCGTACTATGATTCACGCAAAGAATTTGCCGAAGCGATTACGGGCAGAAGCCATGAACACAGCTTGCCACATAATCAACCGAGCTGGACCGACATCAGTTCCTGGCAAAGCGCCCTTACAGTTGTGGTCAGGAAAATGTCAATTGCCCATCCAACATTTCAGGGCATTCAGGGCACTGCTACGTCCACTTTCCCAAGCCAAGAAGAACCAAGTGGTCAGCGAAAGCTCAGAAAGGCATTCTAGTTGGGTACTGCGAAGAACAAGATGGTTTTTGGGTTTACGTCGACGGACAAGTTATCTCGTCAGCGGGCGTGATTTTTGAATCTGACAATGAAACGACTGTTTCTTCAATTGAAAATGACGCTACACAAAAATGCTCTTCGAAATCTTCGGAAAACTCGGAAATTCCGAGTCGGAATACGCTCAGATACCTCCAGCGTTCAACAGGGACGACACCCTCGACGGTTCAGAGGGAGAAATCGATATTGGGACAGCGACAGAGGAAACAGTGGAGAATGAGCCCACCGATGCGACCGAAATGGAATCAGCTCACTCAGAAAACGCTTCGTGCAGCCTCGATAACTCAACTTTTGCATCCGGTGGAACGGAATCTGGAAGCCCAAGCGAGAACAGGGTTGTGACTCGTTCTGGAAGGCAAATAAAGCCCACCAGAGCACCAGCCACCGGACCACCTAAAATAATTTTTCTGTGTCGCTGAAGAATCGATGAGTGTCCAAGAAGCCCTGTCATCAGCCCACTGCGTGAAGCTATGGATAAAGAAATGTAATCCCTAGTGAAAAACGAAGTCTTCGAGTTTGTAAAGCCGCCTACGGGAGCCAAAATAATCGGAAGCCGATGGGTTCTGCGTGAAAAATTAAACTCAGATGGGACAGTCCAGCGCCTTAAAGCTCGTCTCGCAGCAAGAGGATTTTCTCAGCAGAAGGGAATCGACTATGATGAACAGTTTAGTGCTGTGGCGAGACTTGAGACTGTGAGGACAGTCATCAGTGTTGCTGCTAATCAGTTTTTTCTTCTTTCAGTTCAGTTCGATTTGAACGATTTCACCCTTTTCATTGAAAAATGAACCTAAACTTATTAGTAATGTGAATGTAAGAAAATCAAGGTTGTTTCAATAAGTATAAACTGAACTGAATTACGGTGAAATCGCAATCTACAATTTGTTGAAGCTTGCGATTTTTGGGCGGCTTTTTCGACCAAGTTTGAGGCACTTTCTAGTGAAAAAATTGGCCGATGAATAGCACGTGGAATCGCCAAAAATTCAATTTTTCGTTATGCACCTAAGAATGTGGAACGTAAATTGAATTGAAATGAAAATTTAATAACTTAAAATAATCTGCCTGGAAAAAAAGAACACTTTTTAAATTTTTTATTCACAATAGATAAAAAAAGAAAAATCCATTTTCTTGGGGGGGGGGGGTTGAACCCCCAAACCCTTTCCCCCGTAAATACGCCACTGCTGCTAATGAAGACTTGCACATGCGCTAATTTGATGAGAAGACAGCATTTTTATATGGCTTTCTCAAGGAAAAGGGGTTCGTGAGTCAACCGGAAGGATACGATGATGGCTCTGGGAAGGTGTGGAAGCTTAAAAGAAGCCTATATGGTCTTAAACAATGTTCAAGGTGTTGGAACCACCGATTCCTGCAGTTTCTGAAAAAACAGCAATTCGTCTAGTCGGAATCGGATCCTTGTCTGTTTTCCAATCACCTTAAAAATGGATGGCCTGATAGCTGGCACGGTCAGGACCGACGTAGAACGATTTATTGAGTGTTTAAAGACGAATTGGAAATCAAAGTTTCGACACCTGATTGTTATCTCGGAATAGCCTTCAAACGAAGTGATGACGGAAAAATCACTCTTGATCAAAAGGCCTACACAGAAAAATTGCTCGATAAGTTCGGTATTACCGACTGTAAACCAGTGAGGACACCAGCAGAAACAGGCGGGCAAACGGTTAAAAGGGAAGGAAAACCCTTAAACTGGACGACACCCTACCGAGAAGCTGTTGGCCGCCTCATTTTTCTCGTTTTTGGTACAAGACGCGACTTGGCTTATGCGGTGAGCACCGTAGCGCAAGATGTAGAGAGCCCAACTGATATTTCTTGGAGGAAGGTAAAACGTATCTTCAGATATTTAAAAGGCACGTTGGACTTCTGTCTCACATACGAACGTGGGAGGCCAAAACAGCTGATTGCGTACTGCGATGCTGACTACGCAGCTGACAAATCGAGAAGATCGCGCAGTGGCATGCTTTGCATATGCGCCGGCTCATTACTGACACGGGCTAGTCAAAAACAAAAAAGCATCTCAATCTCAACGATGGAAGATGAGTATATGTATATCAGCTAGAGAAGCAGCCAAGCAAATCATTTGGGTATCACATCTACTCAGGGAAATAACGACTGATATTCAACAGCCGCGCTTAAATGTGGACAATCTGAGTGCTGTTCGTTTAATCAAGAATCCCGAGTTCCACTTCAAACGCAAGCATATTGATGTGAGATATCATTTTGTTCGAGAGAAAGTGGCTAATGGGGACTTCTTGGTGAATGGTGAAGTGAAAAACAACTCGCTGACATTCTGACGAAAGGACTACCCGGTCCTAGATTCTGGGAACTTCTGGACAACATGAATGTGTTAGATTGATATAATGAATAAATCTGTCGCCGGCATTTTAATTAGTAAATTAATTAAACTGATATTATCCGGACGACGATGGAAGGGCATAGCCCAACACGATTCGAGTTTCGAGAAAAAAATGGCTCTCCGGCGGGATTTGAATCCGCAACCTCTGGATTACCAGTCCAGCACGCTGCCATTTGCGCCACGGAGGCGCCTATCGTGTTGGGCTATGCCCTTCCATCGTCGTCCGGATAATATCAGTTTAATTAATTTACTAATTAACATGAATGTGTGTTGTTTCGAAACATGAACTGAGGGAGTGAGTGTCGCAAAGTTACTTATTTTGAGGAAAGTTAGTGGGAGCCATATGAGCTTCACCATGAGAATTGTTGTTTGGTTGTTACCAAGTTAAAAAAAAAATTGGTTTAATTATTTTCGTCTAATAAAAGTTCCCTTAATTTTTCGCGCGTTTCACTAGTTTACCCTTCAACTTTAATTGTTTCTAACGTAACCATTACCATGGTAACCGTTGCTAAAGCTAAAGTAACCGTTACCATGGCCACCGTTGCTATGTGGGCCGTGACCATGGCAACCGTTCCTATGGTAACCGTTACTAAGGTAATCATTACCATGGCAACCGTTGCTAAAGTAACCGTTAACCACGGACACCGTTATAATTGCTATGTGAGCCGTGACCATGGCAACCGTTACTATGGCAACTGTTGTCATGGTAACAGATTCCATGGCAAAATGTAGATTGTGTGGGGAAGAAGACGAGACTGTCTATCATATCGTGCTCGAATGTGAGGCGCTTGCGGGCCGGCGCAGCGGCTCGGCATCTGCGGGGTCGATATACTTGTGGGTACACCGACCGGCGAAACTCTAGCCGAGGCCCTCCTAAGCCTTGTCAGAGGGAAGAGGATCCTGGACTAGATCTACAGACCCGTGGCGGGCACAATAATCCACCTGGGAGTCCGTGCCTGGAGGGGGGGGGGCAACCCCCTGGGGGGTTGTTGGGTTTTGTTTTTAAAAAATGGTATAAAGTTGCCATGGTGCTGTTCCATTGCAATAGGTAAAGTCGCCATTGTACTGTTCCATTGTAATCGGTAAGTTGCCATGACGGTTACCATGGTATCGATTGCTATAGTAACGGTTGGAGTGGTAACGGTTACCATAACAAAGATTTCCATGGTAGCGGGCATGGTAAAGCAAGGTGACTAAACTTCCTATAGGTGCCGCAGATCTTCGGCCATTACTGTCCTTCATCTACGTCACGAGCAGTCCCAAGTGCCTTTGCGCTGGACCCAGTACGTTATTAATTGTTATTGGGTGGTGATTTTTGAGAATTTATAAACTTCAATTTCAAAATTAACTTGCTCTGCTGCTCTAGGGTGAGCAATCGGGAGTAAAGGACTGCTGGTGACGTCAGTCCCCACCCCTCCCGCCAGATGAGCAGGGAGAAATCTGCGGCACCTATAGAAGAGTTTACAGATTAGTCACCTTGTGCTAAAGCGTGACATATCGCCTCAATAAAAAAACGAACAGGGCTCCCTATAGACGTTTCACGTCAAAAGTTTTGTTCCGTCAGCAGCCTGTCGGGAAAAGTGCATTTCATTCATGCGGCAATCGGGTCAAACCTCATAAGATAGAACGATATCAATCAATTATGACGTGAAACGTCTTGGATAGCTCAGTTGGTTAGAGCATCTGGCGCGAACCTAGGAGATCGTGGGTTCGAATCCCACCTGGGGAGCAATTTTTTCTCGGAACTCAAAACAAGTAAGGAAGTAAGTATTTAATTTAAAGATTAATTTCTTTATTTTCAGCCTCCCCACTCCCTCGAATTCTCAGTTATAACTAGGGTGGTGCGGTGAGGAGAGGAGTAATCCCCTAATTTTCCGGAGAATGGGTCTTCAATGTGAATTCAATTAATTCACTAATTGACGGACATATAAAGAAAAAGTGACGTATTACCACAAACTTACATCGTTCAAAGCCAAATAATCTGCGAAATTGCAAGTTTTGGGACGGATTATTGCAAAATTGCTAGTTTCTGGTATTTATTTTCGTGGAGTTGCTAGTTTCTTGTCCTTTTTTCAGAGACCGTGGAACCAGGAATTACGGCATTACGGTATAAATATCCGCGAAATTGGAAGTTTCCTGTCTGAATATCCATGAAAATGCTGAATGCTAAATTACATGATCTGGTCTACATATATTTTCGCGAAATTGTCTGTAATTACGAACAAAAATTGTCTCTTTCTTTTTTTCAATTTTTTCGACCGATCCTGCCAGCGTTTTTGTTTTCAGCGACGTTTCGTCGAGGGATCCTCGACGTCCACAGGCGTCTTCTTTTTGTTTAGCTTTTGTTTGGACGCCTGAAAACAAAAACGCCGGCAGGATCGGTCGGAAAAATTAAAAAAAAGAAAGAAAACAAATCACTCCTGCCTCCAAAATAAAAAATCATTAAAAATTGTCTCTAAATACAATTTTTAAAAATATACCTAAGGCTTCGGTTACTATGCATGCGATTTCTGACGAAAATTTGTTCTGACGAGTTGGTCTCCCGAACGTATTCTGACGAAGATTTCTCTCCCGTCTCTTGAAAAGCAAACGTTTGTTTGTAAGCGAATTCGTCAGAACACATTTTCGTCAGAAATCGCATGCGTAGTAACCTTAGCCTAATGTGTAAGGCCCGTATTCAGAAACCACACTTAACGCAACCTTAACCTTAACAGACCCTCAGGGAAGCATTTCGTATTCAGAGACCACCCTTATCCATGTCTCTTGAGGGATCCCCTAAGAGGACCCTTAAAGGAAAAAAAACTGTTATTCAGAAAGCAACCTTAACCTGCGTGCCCCCTTAAAAAGACGCTATTTCATGGTTATTCGTTAAGGGTGCTCCCGACCACCCTTAAGGCTCCCTTAAGACTTATCATTGTACAACGCCGGCTTTAAAATGTCTGATTTGCAAGAGTTTCTGGACTTCGTACAAATAACGGAATCATCAACTGTTCCAAGGGCCTACATAAGGGGAGCAGAGGACCGGCCCTTTTATGATCTGAGTGACGAGCAGTTTCGAAAAAGATACCGCTTCGAGAAAAACACGGTTCGAAACATCGTAGAATTGGTTCGTGGCGGCTCTTCCGACCGGCGGGGGCTTCCATTTTCACCCTTGGCCAAAATTCTTGTGTCACTGAGATTTTATGCTACTGGGAGTTTTCAGGTACGGACAAACGAAGTGGAAACGTGTCATCATTGTCCCCTTTCTTCAACTTTCGGCGGTGGCTGGAGAGTTTAGGGACTTTCCGAGTATTTCGTGTGAATTCATGTAACTCCGTTCACATAGATAATTTATTATCTGTAGCGTTCGATGAATTTAGCTGAAATATGCATGAAAAATCTCGGAGAGCACTACTCTCTAGTTATCACCTTTCTTTTTGTTGTTCAACGGTTGTCTGGGGGTGAAGCCAGTCCGCAGAAAAAATTAATTATAAGGGATTGGTTGAGTACTTCCTTCACTTTAATCACCTGTGTATATGGGCTTCTTTTTATTTTCCACAATATTCACATATTTTAAAATTGTCTCCTTCAAGAACGCCTTCTCCGCGGCAGAAAAATTCATCCTTTTCTTTCCCGAATCCATTATCTTGAAGGGCTGAAGGCTTTATACAGAATGTTCACTCGTGCCGAAGTGGAGTAATTTCAAACTCGGAGAATGACAACAGACACCGCGAGCCCACCAAACTGACATTTTTTGCCACCGTTGCATTCCTCCCCCTCCCCTACACATTACATTTTCAAAACTCACGGCTAACCTCTGTTCCGGCGGGCGTAAAAATTATGGAGGGAAATGAATCAAACTAAAACATCAATCAAATAAAACAGCTGTAAGTAGCTACAAAAACTGTACAGTCACCTCGAAAAACACAATGTTTATCTCATATCAGCTTAGGGGACCCTTAAGCTTAAGGGTCCCCTTAGGGGGCTCTCTGAATACAATTTCTTAAGGGGTCGCTTAAGTGCACTTAAGAAAGGATCCCCTCAGGGTTGCGTTAAGTGTGGTTTCTGAATACGGGCCTAAGAAGCGCTAAATTTTGGCTTTTCTTACTTTAAGCAGCAAATCTACGATTTTTCTCAATTTTATCCGTGAATTAGCGATTTTTCTCAATTTTGCCCGCGTACCAGGAATTTTTCGCAAGATGTTTGGCACGATTTAACGTATTTCCTAGTATTTGCCGCTAATTAGCTATTTTTATTGATTTCAGATTTAGCGTGATGAAATTGGCTTCAGAAGCCGCTAATTGGCATTTTTCCAATTTTAGCCTCGAAGAAGCGTTTTTTCTCCATTTTAGCGGCGAACTAGCATTTTTTCCAATTTTTCTCATGAATTAGCCTTTTTTTTTAATTTTAGCCGTGAATTAGCGTTTTAATCTTTTTCACCAGCGAGTTAGCGCTTCTTCTCTTAGCGACTATTTTTCAATTCTAGCTGCGATCAGGCGCTATTTCTGAATTAGCGTCTTATCCCATTTCTAACCGTCAACTAGTCATTTGAAACCGGGGCCATCGCGGACACGTCTACACCATCGAGAACGCGAAATTACGTTAATAAATTAGCCAAAACCACGAAATTGGGTTCTGAGAGCGTGAAATTTATGTCGAAAGTGCCAACCAGTGTTAGTGTTACTGCATTATGGAATGAGTCAACCCGGCGCAATTCACTTTTTTTAGGGAGTCGATTCTGTTACCATTGCAGCTTTTTGAGTGAATAAAACCTCTGAAATTGCTTTCCGCACGCAATAGCCCTCAAAATTTGGAATTTGATTTGATTTACGAGAAGTGGTGGGGAATCTTGAGCTCAGTGCTCCCTCCCCCATCATCGTACCATAAATCCGCCCCTACCGATAGATGTGCACCCGCCACTGATACCGCTGTGGCCTAATTCGCGAGCAGTGGCACAGCTCCTAGCGGCCGGCATGCGTTAAACTAACATAGCAATAGCCGAGAAGCCCGGTTAGTACTGTTGTCATGGGCACAGCTCGATCAGGAAACGTCGTATGAAGAATAAATAAATAAATACAAAATAAATAACAAACATGAAAATATTTCTTTTGACACGACAAGGGTCCGTCGCCCATGTCACCTCGATGACCGCGCACGGGAAGAACTCGGTTTGATCTGGAATTTGTCGAGTTATTTCTCAAATCAGATTTGTTGGACTAAAAGCAGCCAATTTTATCCTAGAAACAGGGCGGAAACTTACAATTTACTCCCTAAATCCAAATATTTTCTGTTCAAAAACTGCCCAAAAAAAAAACAATGTCTTTGATTTCGCTCTTTAAACCCAAATTTCGCGGATTTTTCTTAATTTTATCGGATTTATATTAATTTTACTCGATTTTTCAACGTCCTCCCCCCCCTAGAATTAACCCTGAGCGCCTGCTGTAAGAAATAAAAATTATAGTGTTACCAATTTTTCGACCTTAAAATTGTATCATCATTCCCTTTTTTTTCCTTTTTTTTTTGTCTGTAAGTGTTTTTCAAGACGCCTTTTCAGCGTTGCTTAAAGCTTTGATTTAGGCACATGAATTTAAATGTGGGGCAAAAAAAAAGCCTTTTATCAGATTTGGCAACAATAACGTTTTGAGGGTTTCTATGTTTGAAAGCTACTAAGCCAGTGGCTACGAACGACCCCCCCCCCCCCGTCACACCACCGACACAACCGCAATGGAAGAAGTGCCGCTCGATCAACATTCAAAGAGATTATTTAAAAGAAGTAGAAGAAGAAGGAGAAAACAAAAAAATGGTTTTTCAAATTCCTTAGGGCGTTGGTTTAACGCTGGTGCGTATGTATATACAGTGGCGAGTAAATTAAGTTATTACGAAATAATTAATTTTCAGTTTCAAGCGAAAACATAATAAAACAACCCACGGGCTAGTAGATTGGTTGACCTTGTGAAGTTAATTTTCAGCAAACAATGGCGTAGTATCGCTTTATATACCTTCGTTATAATATTAACGTTTAATTATTCGTCCTTTTTCGCTCCTTTGGGAGGAGAAAATTAAAAATTACTTACTGTTTTTCTTTTTTCCAACGGAACCTTGACTACAGCCCGATTATCGGCTAGCTTATGAAGTTATGACGTATCAACGAATTTGACAGTTAATTTTTGACAATGAGGACGATCGAGTGCCAACGTGCCGGGAATAATCCATCACCACTTTGACTAACGACGTCAACGTGATGGTTTACCGTATTGAGCTTGGTTTCAATGCATTTATGCGTTATAAGAGAGATTTTTTGTAAAAAATCTAAATCATGGCGGGGCATGGAACATCCAACAATGACAATCAGCTACATTTTATCAACCAACAGGACCCTCCTCCTACAATCCTCCTTCACCCTCGCCCCTCCCCCATCTCTCCCACCTTCACGGAACCGACGAGAGAGCAACTCACGTCACATTCGTTCGCTTCGACTGTTGCTTGTCCGTTACTACGACAACATAATATTGCAGATACGGCGGCTGAAGACCCAAATTATATGGGTATGGTAAAAGGATTCGGAAACTCTGATCCTTCAGAGTTTGGCCTCCCCGAAAAGCGCATGTTCAAGGCGCCTTATTTGGACTCGCATCGAACGGTCAGCGGGTCAGAACCCTACAGTGGGACTTTCTCTCGAGCCTACGCTCCTCGTACGCTGCACGACGGCTTGCACGCCTCGCCAAAGCCTGGGCTTGCTTCGCTAGGAAAGCAATTCGGGGGTTATCCCCAATAAAAAAATAGTAAACCAAGACCAATTTCGCTGGTTTTGCTCAATAGAAAAACAATTTTGAGGGGTTTGTTCACAAAACGCTAATTCGTAGGTTTCGCTCTCACAAAACCAATTTTGTGGGCTTTTCTCGCTAAAAATTCAATTTCACTCGCTACTAAAGCATTTTTTTCTCGCTAATGAATTGAAAAAAATGAATGAACTAAAAAAGCAATTTCGCTCACTAAAAAACCAAGTTTAAATCCTCCAAGGCAATTTCGAGCACGGGCGTACCCAGAGGGGCGCAGGGGGGGCCTTGCTTACTTTTACCCCTCATGATTGGTATTTTATTTTATTTTATTATTTTTTTAATACAAGTGCGTCGGTTATTCGAAACTTTCCTTTATCGCTAAATATCTATTCACTGGAATAGACTATTTTTTCTCTATTGCCAGATTTTTTCTTTATGCGAATTAGCACTTTTTCCATTTTAGCCACGAATTAGTGATTTTTTCTATGTTCTAGCTACGAATTAGCAGTTTCTGTTCACTTTTAGGCATGAATTAGCGCATTTCTCAATTTAAGGCCCCAGCGTTTTTCTAATTACTAGCCGAGAACTTGCAATTCACGAATAAGCGGTTTTACTCGATTTTATCCGCAAATCAGCCGTATTTTTCACTTTTAGCTCTTGGAATTTGCACAATTTCAGTCGCGAATTTGCACATTTTTTCATAAGCACATTTTGAAAAAATGAAGTGAAAAATCGTTTTTTATCCAACCACCACGAATTAGCGTGTTTCTCAAACTGTTGTCGCAAATTCGCACTTTTTCTCAATTTTTATCGGCGAATTAGAGCGTCTACTCAATTTTAATAGCGAATTAGTCAGTTTTGTTTTTGTTTTTTTTTTTACTTAAATTCGCTCTTTTTCTTAATTTTAGCTGCAAATTGGCACTTCTTCTCAATTGTTGCCACAAATTAATGATTTTCTTACTGTTACCCACAAATTGGCTATTTCTTTCACTTTTAGACGGTTTTTCTCAATTTTATCCGGGATCTAGCGGATTTCTCAATTTCAGCCACGAATTTGCACATTTTTTGCTTATTTTTAGCTGCGCATGAGCACTTTTTCTCAATTTAAACAGCGAATTAGCGAAAATTCATAATTTTTATTCTCGAATTACAGTTTTTTTCTATTTTATAGACCCAAATTTACAATTTCAATTTTTGTGGCAAATTAGCAGTTTTTGTTCACTTTTACCGATGAATTAGCACGTTTCCTCAATTTTTAGCCGTGAATTTGCAGTTTTATTCACTTTTAGCCGCGAATTAGCAACTTCTCACAAGCACAGTAGCATTTTTTCGATGCTTAAGTACGTATATTTAACCGTATGAAAGGGCCTTTAGTCACCGCGAATCAGCGTTTTTTTGCCATTTACTTCCATGCGAAAATTAAGGTTTGGGATCTTTTGTTGTGTAGGAGAAAATTGAGCTTCCAAGTCAAAATTGTCAGTAACTGGGGCCTTGGGCCTAATTGACAGTACTTTTGACAGTTTAAACTACGAAAATCACAGTTTTTAATGTCAAAATTGACAGCTTCAAGGGAGAAATTGGCAAATTCGAAGATGAAATTGACAGTTTATAGGATGAAATTGGGAGTTTGAAAACGACATTTACAATAATTTACAATAACATTTATTATGAATGACATTTACAATAATCCTGGACAAAATGGACAGTTTAGATGAAAAAATTGACATTTTTAGAACGAAATTGACAGTTTCCCGGAAAAATGCCTGTTGACAGTTTCCAGGATGAAATTAACAGTTTTGAACGACGAAATTATTAGGAAGGAATTGACAGTTTCCAGGGCAAAATCGATAGTTTTGAATGACGAAGTGGTAGAACGAAATTGACAGTTTAAAGGACGAAATTGACTTTTTCGAGGACGAAATTGACAATACTAGGACAAAATTGTCAATTTAAAGGACGAAACTAACAGATTCCAGGACAAAACAAAATTTAGATTCTAGGACAAATGTTTGTTGATAGTTTCCAGGACGAAATTGACAGATGTGAACATTTTTGACAGTTTATAGGGCGAAGTTGACAGTTCTGAACGACGAAATTGACAGTTTCTAGTACTCGACTGTTTCCGGTAAAGGCGCTTAGAAACAGTCAGTTTCTAGAGCGAAATTGGCAGATTCGAGGACGAAATTGACTGTTTTGAATGATGAGATTGACCATATGTCGAAATTAACAGTTTATAGGACGAAAAATTGACAGTGTTAGGTCGACTTTGATGGTTTCAACTGGAAATTTACAGTTCCCAGGACGAAATTGACAGTTTCTGGGCCGAACAACATTGACAGTTATTCATGACAAAGATGACAGTTTGCGGGGCGCAATTGACGGTTTCCTGGCCGAAATTGACAGTTTACAGGACGGAATTGTTGTGAGAATATTAGTACTCGACTGTTTCAGGTGAAGTGGCTCAACAACCTCATGTTGTGAGCCCGAATTGTCTGCTGCTGAATCCCCAGGCCCCCTATCAGACGGGGCCCCGAAAAGCATAATACGGATAAATGAGGTGTTTTAGGTTATCCATGAATCATGAATGTAGGCATGTGATGAAATCGGACAGGTAGACAGCGATTTGGCTACTTTCTACGAATTTAAGTCTGTCTGACCTGGAGAATATGACGTTGCAAGTGATATAAGCGAAGACTGTGGGCTCAATATTCGATTGAGCCCCCGAAAGCGCTACTCTGAGGGCTCAAATTGAGAAAATTTGCCCTATCTTGAGGAAAACTCGCGGCTAAAAATGGAAAATACACCGTGTCCCCAGTTTCGTTTGGTCCTTAAGCCCAGTAAAGTGTTCATCGGCAATTTGAAACTTGCTGACGCGGCAAAAAATTGAAAAAATCTCTAATTGCGTAACTGCGAAAAAGCGCTGATTCGTGGTCTCGCGATGTAACTTCCAGACTAAAATTGAGGAAAAATCGCTGATTCGCGGTGCATGGAGGCCATTCTACAAATAAATTGTGGAAATCAACGCAAAAGTGCTGTTTTTGGACCAACCCAGCGGTTAAAATTGAGATAACACGCTATAATATTGACAAAAAAAGACGCTTTCAGGTTAAAATTGGGCCCAAAAATAGCAAATTCATAAATGAAATTGGGAAGAATCGCCCATTCGAATATAAAAAAGGGATATATGCTAATTCGCCGCAAAATTAGCAGAAAACGCTATTTTACAGCTTAAATTGAGAAAAATCGCTAATTTGCAATTCGCGGATATAAGATTGAGAAAACGTTACTTCACGAATAAAAATGAAGAAAGTCAACTAGAAAAAATCACTAATTAGCGCGGCTAGAAATAAGAAAAACGCTAGTTTTCAGTTTAAATTGGGAAGAAGTGATAATTCTCTGCTAAAAATGGAGAAATTGGCTAATTTGTAGCTTAATTTGAGGAAAACGCCAATTCTTGGTAAATACAGCTTTATCTTTTCGTTTGTGACATTTGATCTTTTTGTGGTTAGAAGACTTTGTGGTCAGAACTTTTGTGGTTAGAGCATTTTTTGGTTTGATCTTTTTAGGGTTACAGCTTTTTGTGGTTCGAGCTTTTAGGGATTCAAGGTTTTTTGTGATTCAATCAATTTATTTGTGGTTAGAGTTTCTTGTGGTTACATAAAGTTTGAACTCAAGCACGTCCTTCGCGACCCCCCTGCCCTGAAGACGGCACCTCAAGTTTTGAGGGCTGAAATTTAAATTAAGTTTGTGTGGAGGACCCTACGATACTTTCCATGTTCCAGTCGTTCGCTTACAACATGCCTCTCACATTAAACAAATCCGACACGAGTGATTAATCATTAAAACTCACCCATCAAAATTAATTAATTTGCCCAAGCCTGTCCTGAAGTTCTGTTCTCATAAAAATGCCAAAGTTCTAAAATTTGCTGGAAAGAGCTCTATGTCTCTCAACATTCATCCCATGTCAACGATTGAAGCAATAATAACACACAAAAAAATATGAACACACAAATTCTAACGACGTGACGAATAATGAATTTTGTAGCCTCATATAGTTGTCTTTAACGGTAACTATCAATTTGAAATATTCAACACGATCAATGAATTAAATAATGGACACAATTTGATCAATAAGACACTCGCTAAAACTCGAAATAATCGAAGAGAAACGAATCTCCGAATACATCCTCGTCAATTTGTTTAAAAAATTAATTTAAAAATAACCAAATTGAATTTCGAAAAAATGGCCAGTTCATCGATGGGGAATTTTGTTGTGGTCATTTTAAGCCATCATGAGAGGAAATCGGACTAAAATTCTGGTAGGAGATAGGCTTGGGGCAAAAAAAGAGCTGAAACTCATTCCAAACCTTAGCAACTGTACCGCTCAACAAATCTTATTCAAATTTTAGCAGCGTCTTATAGGAACCTAGATGACGATTTTGAGCGATCGATCATCAAATTTTATAACATTCTCTTGGAATTATAAGGGTCCAACCGTTTTTACTTCGAACACATTTGTTATAATATCTTCCAAATCGCTCAACCAATTGTTTTCAAATTTTACGGGGTACATCTAGAGATGAAGACACAACTTTTGAGCCATCACTCGTCCAGATCTGTCGAGAAAAAAGTGGACGACGGACGACAGACGCCATACTGAAAATCGAGATTAAGGGCCGTATTCAGAAACGCACCTTTACGAGACCTTGGGGCCTATTCTCTAACAACAAGCAATATTTTTTTCGCCGGCCATGTGTTTATTTCATTCATTTGTTTGAAGAAAATCAATGAAATAAACATATGACTTCGAAAAAGCCATTGCTTCGGAGTTAGAGAATAAGCCCCCTTAACCTTTGTGGCTCCTTATTTTAGGAATTTGTATTCAGAAACCAACCTTATCCGCATTGGCTAAGGAACTTTAAAGGAGTTCTTTAAGGCATGAAAAAATTGTATTCACAAAGCCACTTTTACCTTCGTGGTTCCTTTAAAGAATGTTATTTGCTGGTTATACTTATGATAACTCTAAGGAAGCTCGGGAGCTTCCTTTACAATTCCTTTAAGCCTTGTCTTGTGTTGTAGTGTTTCTACTGTAATTATTTTACCTCAGAAAATGTGAGAAATGGAAGAATTTATTGTGTTTTTCGACTCGCTCAAACTTATTTCGGATCTCCAATGGCGTAATGAGCGACACAGAAGAAGCACACTATCTGAATCCAATTCGGTTCTGCAAAAGGTCACTTTTCGGTCAGATCAGACTGTTTGAAACGTTGTGATTCTGGTCCGTCGACTGAATGAAGGGTTCAAGTTTCTCTACGGCTGTCAAACTTTCACAAATTACTGAGAATTTACGCGACGGGAAATCTTCAAGTGACGGTCCCATACCACGATTTGTCAATTTATCTTTTTTGTGTTGTGCCTCCCCTTGTGTTTCAAGTGTGACCATCCTATCTATTTCATTATTTTCGTTTTGTACGGGATTGGAACCTAGGCCAAAATAAATAATTTGTAGGTCTGAAAATAATTATTTCGTCAAAGTGCACGGTGAGTGGCACCGTTTCGACCTCTAGCTTACTACCGCGGCCGGAGCTGTTTTTGAGTGCTGCCTGGTCAGAGGTGTCAGGGAAAAATGACGCAAGTCTGGTTCCCACGAAGGGATAATGTTATTTCTTATACGGGGTCCCTGGATCCCTCTTGCGGCATTTTCTTCCCGACCGTTCGGAATAAGGCCCCAGTCGCAAGGGCGCACGAAAGCCCTCGCTCATCGTTGTCGGCGCCACCTCGTGAGACCCCCTGGAGCTAAAAGGCTTCTCTTCCATCCAAAACTTCTCTTTAGAACTTCAGTGGGGGCAGAAAACTGCGTTTTTCCCCCGGAGTTTTAAACGGATTTTTGCCTATCACTCGAATACTGCGCGTTCCACGAAAACGTCTTCTGAGTCACACGTTGAAGAGCGTTACATTTCCTTAGAAATTCACTGGACAAACTCATTCCTCATAGGCTCATAGGTACCGAGCAACGGCCCTCGCAGACAGTTTCGTGACCTACGAGGTGTCAGCCAACCGGTGACGCCGGTGGAATCGTGAACATAAAGGAAGTGTCTGAAAGCATTGCGGGGCTAATAAAACAGCTTATATATTTTCCTATTGGCCAAAGAGTGAGAGAGTCATCCGTTCCAATTTTTCAGATTGGGTGGTTTCCCCGTTGTCGTCGGCTGCAATTATTGTGCACATACACTCCGCTTAAAATCTCCGTAGGTGACGGGAGTCTGGATGAGTCTCAAAGTAGTTGTGTTTTGCGGCCCAAGGATGGAATTTGTAGACGTTGTCACCCGTTGGCTACATTCGAATTTTCCAAAATAGAACCGTAGCCGTTGCTCGATCACGCAGTCTCCAGCAGGGCATTCCCTTGTGGAACAATTGGCCGCTTTCCGCACAAACTTTGCGGTTCTCTTCGGTCTTGAACTAGTCCATGCTCATCAATAAATTAAAATTACGCAATGTTAATAGGCTGGCATTTCATACAATTTTGATAACTAATGGGCTTTTGAAGGCGTAAATAGCGAGAGGTTTCACATGATAAAGCGTACAGTCACCATTAAAAGCATATTTTCATTGTTTATTTGCTTTAAGGCCCCTTTAGCTAAAGGAACTGCCGAGGAACTCTAAAGGAACGTTTCTGAATACGATTTTTAAAGGAATCGCTAAAGGAACCTTAACTAAAGGAGCTCCTAAGGGGACGTAAAGGTTGGTTTCTGAATACGGCCCTAAGGCCTTTTCGGGGTCGAGGAACACGAATCAGGGGGCCTATTCTCTAACAACAAGCAATATTTTTTTCGCCAGCCATGTGTTTATTTCATTCATTTGTTTGAAGAAAATTAATGAAATAAACATATGACTTCGAAAAAGCTATTGCTTCGGAGTTAGAGAATAAGCCCCCAGGTGTCAGCTAAAAATTTTTTTTTGCCATTACCAAACTTCCTTCCCTACTTGAAGATGGAAGTAAAATTGAGAAAATTTGGTAATGCACGGGTTGGAAATGCTACTACGCTGCTAAAATTTAGAAAAAGCGCCAATTCACTGCTATAATTGAAGAACATCACTTATTATGGTGAACGGGTGCCAATTTATGGCTATGGGTGAAAAAACTGTTAATTCGCGTGGGTAAAACTCAGAAAAATCGCTCATGAATAGCGCATGGTGAACAAAAAATCCCAATTTGTGAAAAGCCCTCTATTTCGTGGCTAACATTGAGGAAAACGCTCAGGAAAAACGCTAATTTTCTGCTAAAACTGAGAATAGGTCAAATCCCCTGCTAAAAAAATTGAAAAAATCGCTAATTTTCTGCTAGAATTGAGGAAAACGCCAAAACTCGTGAAAAATCAAGAAACATCGCTCACGGGATCAAAACGCTACTTTGTTGCTAAAGTTGAGAAAATGTGCAAATTCGTGGCTATAGGGAGAGGGCAAAACCGCTAATCCACGGTTGAAATTGAGAAGAACGATTCACGGGGGCCAAAATTGAGAAAATTGATAATTTGCGGGTAAAGTTGACAAAAAGCACTCATTCATGGCTAAAATTGAGAAATTCGTAACATAAACTGGTCATAAGCGCTAATTCGCGGATAGCAAAGGTGAAATAGCGGTAATTCGTGGGTAAAATAAGGAAAAGGCTAACGAGATTTCAATCCGATCTCCCCTAGGGCAAATTCCTAAACCTACGCCACTGAGCGCGAATCGTCAGTTTTGCCATTTTCAAGGTGCGAATCGTCATTTGAGCCATTTTCATGGAGTGAATACTCCGTTTCAAGTCAATTTCAGGGTGCGAAGCTGCGAACGGTTAGTTTAGCCATTTATAGGACACGAATTGCCAGATTCACAATTTTTTTGTACAAATGGACAGTTTTGGCATTTTAAAAGCGCAAAACGTCAATGTTGTCGTTTTAGGGCACGAATGGTCATTTTTCGAGTGTGAACAGCCATTTTCAATGGTGCTGTGCGGAATAGTCTGTTTGGCCATTTGGATCATCCCGAGAGGTGGGTGGGTCCTATTTCCAATTCTGCTACACCTCATTGAAATCGTTTCGGCGCCACTGCACCCCCCCCCCTCCACCACACCAATTGGATTGAAGCGGGCTACGCACTTTTTATTAAAAGGATGCGGTGCTTCTGCTTCTACAGCCATGGACGTTGTTTTTTCAAAAATAAAAAAGTGTTAAGCCACCTGCGCCAATTTTAAACACCCCCCCTCTTACCACCTAACCGCCCCTCCACAAACCACCGTCAACGTTACCGCCTATTAATTCCGCGAAAGGAAAGGTTAATTTCGGACTCGAGTTGCCCCGTTTGTGTCAGTGCCTACCCAGAGATTAAACTGTAAAACTGACTCGCACCCTTACCACCCCTGCCCCTCACCCACTCCGCAAATGCTCTCCCAACTACCCTTGAGGGATTCATTTCTCTGGGGCGGTATAACAGCGACGCTCATCCACCGCAACTATTTTGTCTCATTCTTACCCCGCACTAACATAGGCGGCGGCGGCGGCGGTAGAGCCTCAAAGTGGAAAACGGGGGTTTAATCAAACTAGGACGCTAAGTCTCCCCAGTACCCTCCTTCAAGCCTCACCCCTCACCCGCACCACAAAAGCCGACTCTCTTTCTCTTCCCGCATCTTCTTCGCCGCCGTCTTATATAACCATCTGTAAACTTTATACGGATTCCTCTTTAGAATTAATTCCGAAGGTACTTCGGTAGTTGAAACTGTAACGTTGGTAGGGGTGTCGGGGGGAGAATGGGTTGTTCGTGGCACTGAAGCCTTACAAAAACGTGAAGTGTTCCAAGATGGTGTACACGAGTGGCGGGACGTTGGATAATATTTTCAATCAAGCGGCAATATCAAAAGAACTCGAGAAACATTGTTGTTCATAGGGAAGCGGATTATAAGGGGCTTGAGGTTGTGGTTAGGTGTGGTCAGATTGTGCTAGAAGATAGAAATTCCTGTGTAGTTTATTGAATACCTTTTTTCATCCCCAATAGATAAGACACGTTCCCCATATGAAATGACGTAACTGCTCCCTTCCCCCCAACCGTCCACATCTAAAAACTTAAAGAAAACACAAGGGGGGAGAGAGTCACTCGATTTTAAGTCATTTTAGACTTTTATGGATTATAAGCTTCATTTTAGCGGTTACTTTTCTTTTTTTTCTAGATATCTAGATATCTACATTAATAGGTATCTGTATTATAACAACTGAGCCTGAACCCATCAAGTTATTATTGGAGTTCATTGCCCAGTGACCTTCCTCCTACGAGCACGCACGCACCTCACTGTCACTACCACGACACCACCGTGTTCATTCCAGTACCGCGAGGTATACGGTAGTACGTAGTTCATTCAGTTTGAGTCGCAATTTTTTGGCCCATTAACAGACATTATTTACTGTGTGCTGTAGTTGCGATGTTGCTTCTTCAACAGACTCGTCGTTCCGCCAGTATGGCTGTATCGACTGCAAACGTTGCAATTGCTGTGTCCCCGCTCGGACGTCGTTCGTATAGAGAAGATACAGCAGTGGCCCAAGTACACTTCCTTGGCGAACACCAGCATTTATCCTCTTTAATGATGAATACGCGCCTTCGTGCTTCACCCTGAAGTGTCTTTCTGAGAGGTACGACTTGAGAATGTGAAAGTATTGGTCCGTCAAGTTTCTTCCAAGTTTGTACAGCAGATCCTGTTGCCAGACTTTATCAAGTGATTGGGAAACCGCCTTTCTTTTCTTTCTAACCTGCTCTCTAACCTCGAGGGAAGTCTAGCGAAACAGCAGAACTCCTTGTGACAAAGCAAAACCGAATAGGCTAAAGACTCGGCTTGACGCCCTGAATATTGAATGGGGTCAACTCCAGGAAAGGACACGGATTACTCTCTGTATAGAAGATTACTAAATCGCTACTGCAGCCCAAAAAACACATTCCTCCGATTAGAAAGCTGGACGGAGAATAGGCAAAAGTTCCCGAGAGAAAGCTGAACTATTTGCTGGGCACCTCGAGGAAACATTTATGCCGCTGCAAGAATTGAATTTAGAAGACCCTTTCTTCGGACAGTTATGGGATTACTCCCTCCTCACCGCACTATCCTAGTCACAACTGTGATTTCGAGGGAGTTGGGAGGCTGAAAATAAAGAAGTTAATCTTGAAATTAAATACTTACCATTTTTCACTTGTTTTGACCTCCGAGAAAAAATTGCTCCCAAGGTGGGCTTCGAACCCACCACCTTCTGGTTTCGCGGCAGGTGCTCTAACCAACTAAGCTACCTAAAAGCTAGGGGAGTAATTCCGTAACTGTCCGTAGAAAGGGTCTTCTGAATTCCAATAATTCACGGACATATACCTAGAAAAAATACGTACATAGGCCCGATAGGTGCAGTTTGAGTTCCGAGAGGGGATTTCTCCTGGGTGGATTCGCTCTTTGCGTGGACTCCCGGGTAGCTTAGTTGGTTAGAGCACCTGCCGCGAAACCAGGAGGTCGAGGGTTCGAAGCCCACCTTGGCAGCCAAAAATGAAAAATTGCCATTTTTCATTGTTAACGCGCAAATTAACGCTTTTCACGTGATTAAATTAGCGATTTATCTACACGTTATCCGTGAATTAGTAATTTTTCTCCGTTTTAGCCGTTAATTGCATTTTCTTCAATTTTAGCCACAAAGTTGACTGCAGAAACCACGATACTTGCGTTTTTCTCAATTTTAGCCGACTTTTAGCGCTTTTTTAAATTTCATCAGCTAATTTTTCTCAATTTTAGTCGCGAATTATCGATTTTTACTACTTCCAGTCACAAACTATCGTTTTTCCTAATTTTAGCCTCAAAAAATCGATTCTTTTACATTTCTGCGACGAATTAGCGTTGTTCCCATTTTAGCCGCAAATTATCGTTTACCGTAAATTTGCGACCTTAGTCCGTTTTTGCTGCAAATGGGTGTGTATTTTCACTTTTAGCCACAAAGTTGCCTGCAGAAATCACGACTGGCCATTTTTATGACTTTAGCACACGTTAAAGAGTTGTTTCCATTTTTGCAGCAAATTGGCGTTTTTTTAAACTATATCATCGATTAATTAGCGATTTCTCTGCCCTTCAACCGCGAATCAGAGATTTTACTCTGTTTTAGCTGCAAATCTTTAGCCGGGAATTAGAATTTTCTTCAATTTTAGCCATAAAGTTGGCTGCAGAAACCACTATACTTGCCATTTTCTCAATTTTAGCCGACGAAATTGATTAACTGTCAAACAAATTTCCCGAAATTAGCTGTTCATACAATTGACAGTCTCCTCATGAAATAAGCAATTACTAATAAAATACACAATTTCATCATAGAATTGACAATTTTCCTCATAAAATAGACAATTTCCTCATAAAATTGACGATTTTCTCATAAAAGTGACAATTTCCTCATATAATTGACAATTTCCTCATAAAATTCACGATTCCCTTATAAAAGTTATAAAAGCGAAAATTTCCTAGTAAAATGGACAATTTCCTCATAAAATTGACATTTACCGCCTAAAATTGACAATATCCTCATAAGATTGACAATTCACTTTTAAAATTGATCATTTCCGCTTCCGCGTACAATGGGCTATTCATATTAAAAATGGCAAGTTTAATGCCCAAATAAACGATCACTAACTACTGTATTAACAATAATCACCGAAAGGGCAATTGCCATCAAGTCATGGGGCAAAATTACTAAGTTCCAGGGGCCAATATTAAATTATTGCGGATGAGTTACAATTTCCACGTCAAATTGACATTTTCTGTTTCAAATTGACAAATTTTTATTAGATTGACAATGCGCTTATAAAAATGTCAATTTGCTAATAAAAATGAAACTAACAATTTCGTCCTAAAATTAACGATTCCTATAAAATTTACGATTTCCTCTTGAAAGTAACAATTTCCAATTCGAACTAGATAACAATTTCAAAAAGGGCAATTTTCTCATTATGTGTATTGACATTTCCTCATACAATATGTCATTTTCTTCTTAAAATTGACTATTTCTTTATCAAACAGACGATGCACTCATCATATTGACACCTTTTAAACTGGAAATTTCCTCATAAAATCAACCATTATGCTCATAACCTTAAGATGTCTTATAAAATTGAAAGTTTTCTAATAAAACAGACAATGTCGTTATTAAATTGACAATGCTCGCGTGAAACCGACGAGTTTTTCATAAAATGGACAATATGTCACCTTAACATTCCTCTTGGTGAAGCATTTCGCATATTTGTTGCCCTTGACGCAGCCTTGATTTTGCCTTGAATGTGGCGATTCACGTGAGTGTTTGCCCAGATGTTGCGTTCTGCCCGCCGTGGGGCATTTTGCGTAGTTTACTCGTTGTGTCACGGCCTTTCGAAAGAGTCCCCCCCCCCCCACAATGTGACGTTTCGCTTAAAGTTGGCCCTTGGCGTGCGGCCTTTCGCATAAATTTTTCCCTTGACATGGCGGCGTTCCACGTCAATTTTCCCCTCAATGAGGCCATTCGCGAGAGTTTTTCCCTTAAATAACTTAGCATTTCGCGATAACCTCTGACCCTCGGGCATCTGAGAAAATGACTCTCCTCGGTGGGATTTTGGAGGAAATTTTGATGGTTTTTGTTTTTTTTTTGGCGCAAGTGACCTCGACTCTAACTGTGGCCCCTCCCTTAGATCCGCCACTGTCTCAGCCACGAATTGGAGTTTTTCTCTCTCTCTCTCATTATTGCTACAAATTAGCGCTTTTTCTCAATTTTCCTAAGGCCCCGTCTTGTACGTGAATGGGAATCGTGCGATTTTAGCGTTTAATTTTTGCAGCAATGAGCAAAGTGGCCTCAGAAGTTTCAAATTGGCGTTTTCGTAATTTTGGCAGCTAACAAGCGCTTTTTCTATATACTCTTTATCCGCGCGGAATGAGCACTTTTTAGCCATTTCATCCGTTAATTTATTATAAGATGTTTCTCTATTTCAGTGGCGAATTCCACGATTTTGCAACTTTTCTCAACTTAGGAATGGAAATTCGTTGAAAAAACAATGATCGGCCAATTTTGTCTCTCTCTCTCGCACAATTGTACAGTCCATTTTGAAGTAAAGAGTGGTCAAAATTACTGTAAATCCTCGGAAATTTTAAATGCGATTTCTGCCCACAAAGCGACGAATGGGGCTCGTTTTCATTAAAGTTCTATGTTTTCAGTATGCTAAGAAGAGGAAGATAAATTCCACGAATCCCCCGGATTGACTTTATTGACTTTACTTTAAGGCCTTAGATAAGCTTCTCACCTCATCCTTTGCAGCGGGATTATACAGTCTTTCCCTCGGTTCGACGAGGCGAGTTGTTTGTTTTGAAATTCAACGGTATCGCGGTTTTACTTCGGTCTAGACGTCTGACTCGTGAGATTGCAACAAAAAAAAAGTGAATTGAGCAGAAAGGAGGAGAGGGATTGAGTGACTGGCGAGTTTGCGGGCGGTTCAAACAACCTCCTCAAGTACTACAGATTCATATACTCTGCGAAGAGATTTGCTCTTCTTAAGCGAAAACCATCTTTACGGCTGATAGAAGCGCGAGACTAGCTCAAGGCATAATATAGGTTGGAGCTGTAAGGATGTCTCGTCAAAATGGCAATAATAAGTTGGTGTCGGGAGAGGGGGGGGGGTTAAAAAGACGTGAAACACTTTAAAAGAATGATTGCGAAAAAAAAAGTCCTTGCATTAAGGGCGTAATGGTTGAAGTAATCTACAGGATGCCGCTAAACAAAAACACTCCCCCCTCCCTCCTCCTACTCATTGCCCTCGCACTACTACACTGCCGTCGATCGTCACGAATTGTAAGCGTCGAAGCGAGACCCCCAAAGCTAGCCAACCCATCTGAATCATGACTCACCTGCCGTCTAGACGTCGGGCAGACAGACGGCCTCATGAAGGTGCTGTCGATGATGGAGAAGGGGGACGCGGCCTTCCACACCGGCTGCCTTTTACCTTCCTACCCCTCCCCCCCGGCAACTTCCATACCCATCATCCTATTGCTTCAACATAGACCTCGAACTCGAACTATTATGCTTTTCTATTTCTTTTTTCCTCATTCCCCTTTCTCGCAGTCTGTCTCCGTACAGGCGATATCAAAATTATTTTCAAGACCTCTTTGAATTATTAAAATCCTGCGTGCTATTGTTTAATGAGAGGCTCTTAACCCCGGACTAAGCTACAAGAAATTAAAGTTCAGTCTTGCTAGATTTTAAGAAAGTTTCTTGATCGTTTTTTTTTTTTTTTTTTTTTTTTATGAATCAGCGCAGTTTTTCAACAACGAAACAAAAACTGTCGCGTCACCGTCTGACTTTATTTTCCGGTCCGCTATTTAATTCGAATCCCCAGCCACACCCCCCTCCCCTCAAGACTTTTGTCCTTCTTCCCACACTCTACTGTCAAGAAGAATTGGCTATGCCACGTTGGCTTCACGAAAAAGGATGTTGACAACACGTGGATGCCCACAGCTATTGTCGTCCCTTCCGAGTCTTTTCTTCTTATTCTCTCCCTCAGAAGACGGTGGCGGGAGAGCTTTAATCTCGTAGAATAGATGTGAAATCGTGAAATGACGTCGATCGGGGGTACTAGTGAGGCCGAGGAAAGGAGGGGATAGGTGGTAGAACGGCAATATTTCTGCATCATTGAGTGGCTTCGAATTTCGAAGTGCAGTAATTATTTATGTCCTGTCCTTCGATTGCCAATTCACCGAGGAGAGCAATTCAATGTTAAAACTTTCTTTAAACAGTCAACATGAAATGCAGCGTTGCGAGGCTATGCCCTTAAAATATTGATTACCGCACGCCACGTCCGCTCTACCATCGCACTTTCCCTTCGTACGTCCCTTTATTTATTTATTCAGATTCCAGGGCTTACAGTACAAGTTCAACGGAAAGTCGTTTACGCTTGTATGCCCTGTCTGGGTGGTTAGACGCTCCGGCTAGCATTATAAAATTCTTATTCAATACGCTAGCTTTATTTTGGTGAAATGGGAGAGGCTCTTTTGTGCGCGCATGAGGAAGGGAGTTAAAATCATAAGAATTTTTTGGTCCAAAATTAATGCAGGAGCGTCAGGTAAAACTCATGAAGTCAATAGTCAACTAACTATACAGCCCAATTTACCCAAGTTTTTTTAAAACGAAGAGACCAGATATTGCCGTTTCGTTTTTGAGCCTTTTGCCTATAACCAATGTGCTAAATTCTAAAAAAAAAAAAAAACACGCTAATTCTCGGTTAATATTAGGTCCGTTCCATTGTTTCGCGAGTGCTACACTTTTGAAGAAAATCATCTGGTTTCATTCAATTTTTCAGAATAACTCAATGAAATCACATGGTTTTCTACTAGTGTAGCTAGTGCAAAACAATGAAACGGACCTATTGAGAAAATCACTAATTATAGCGCGGCTAGAAATTATTAAAAAACGCTTAATTTTAGCTCAAATTTAGAAAAAGCGCCAATTCGCTGTTGAAAATTGAGTAAAATCGCTAATTCATGGAAATAATTTCCACTGGAAATTACGATGGAACGAAATGAATGACAAAATGATTCCAATTTCGATTTCCCTAACTACAGACCTTAGCAACAACGCAAGTACAAAACTACAAACAGTACGATGGCTGACATGAATACCCTTAACCGACAACGTGTGAAAAATCATTAGGGGTATTCATGAAAAATGCTAAACCTTGTATCAAATATAAGGTAGCGATTAAATGCAAGGTAACAAAATTTGTTATATGCTATAAGGGTGCGTTTATCAATGCACTTATTCTTCCGATCATGGAGGTAGGAACAAGTGGAGGTAGTGAAACGTATTTTTCGTTAAGCCGGTCGCCATTACTACACACCATCTGTTATCAGGCCTCACCCAACACAACATTGACAATTTGATACTTGATCAGTGAAAAAGTGATAAATTCCACCTCCCGTCCTCTCTAGGTGAATGATAACAGTGGGTGTGTAATGGCGGAAAAACTGGCTTCGCATGTTTCTACATTAAAAAAGCCTTTCTCTCTCTCCACTTGTTCCTACCTCCATGCTTCCGATAAAGACAGGATAAGTCTGGTTGCTATGGGCCTTTATGGAAACAGTAATGGAAAGTTATTCGAGGGATTGCTATTTCATGAGAAATCCAGTGATTGACAACGATATATAAAAGAACTGGATTCTTCATCACTGCTGATAAAGATTAGCAATCAGTTAAGTTCCCAAGTGGATGGGAGGGGTGGAGTTTCAAAATAAGTACCGTGTTGCCATAACTGCACAAGGAAAGGGACAGGGTGATTTTTCATCAGGGGACGACCTGCCCCCTCCACGCTCCTCCAGTCCACTGTGAGCAAGCCAGGTTTATTATATCGTTGGTGATTGATAAACCCCCCCTAAATGCTGAACAGATCGGTGTAGTCCATAGAAACGAGAAATTGGACAACAAAAATACAAAATAACAGTGTTTACGTCGATAGCATAATATGTTGAACTTTTGAGAATGAATACCCCTATAAACTTCTCGTAGGTAGGTGAAGTACATAATAGGTCTGTTCGCGGAGAAAAAGTGTAGGGTAGTGTAGTGTAGTGTAGTGTAGGGCAGGTTGGGGTAGCTGGTGTAGGCGAGGGCAGCGAGGATTTTTTTGTTACGCCAACGCTTTCAGAGCTGCCAGTGTAAATTCATAACATTCGTGATATTTTCTCACTCCTGTGCATGTTAGATAAGAGTTATCAATTTATAACAAAAAATTGGAGTAACTTCGGGCAGCCCGGAGTAGCTCTGAACTCATCGCGAACGCCCTACACTAGCTACACTAACTACACTCGTCTGCTCGCGAACGCTTTTCGGGCGCCCGAGTGTACCCTCGGGCAACCTAGTGTAGCTTCGCGAACAGACCTATAATATATCTCCCCTTCTATAGCCCGTCAAGCTAAACGTGGACCTCGCCCTCCCGTGATCAGCCCGGAATCCTAGGTGGATTATTGTGCCTCCCCCCCCCCTGGGTCTGTGGATTAGTCCAGGATCCCCTTCCCTCTGACAAGGTTTAGGAGGTCCTCGGCTAGAGTTTCGCCGGTCGGAGCACCCTCGAGTGGATCGGCCCTGAAGATGCAGAGCCGACGGCCCGCGAGCGCCTCACACTCGAGCACGATGTGATAAGCGGTCTCGTCTTCTTCCCCACCCAGTCTACACACCTGGGACTCCGTGGTTACCCCGATGCCGGTGTATGTGGTAACAGAGCTGGCAGAATCCTGTGATAAGGCCTACCACCGTTCTAAGGTCTCTCCGGCTAAGTCGAAGCAGTTTGCTCGTAAGTGTCCTGCACGGTCTTTCGACCATGCTGATGTCCCTCCAGTCTCTGCCAGCATATAGCCGCCTGGGCATTAACCCACTTGGCTATCGCCATTCTGAAGGTCGATGGCGCGACGCCTAGCTCCGGCTCCGGGCCAGTGAAGTCCCTACTCGAGACCTCCCTGGCCAAGGAGTCCGCCTGCTCGTTCCCGTAGATACCCTTGTGTCCCGGTACCCATTCAACGCTTACCTTGTTATCTTGGACCATTAGACAAAGGCTTTGGCGGCAGTCCCATACAAACCCGGAGCTCACTATCGGAGCCGTAAGTGCCTTAATGGCAGCACAGGCCTTCATTGCGTAGACTTCGGCTTGGAGTGTACCCCCAGAGGTGTAGACAGCCTCCATTCGGGTTCCACCCCGTACATCCCCGCACCAGTCCCGTTATTCGTTTTAGAACCGACTGTAAACCACAACCGCTCCTTGTGATTTCTTTTCGCCGCCTGCCCCTCACCGTACACAAGGCGGACGGAGAAGGGATAGCATTCACCGAGGGTTCTGGGCATGATGTCCGGCATCATGCCCAGTACTGAGTCCCGAACCGTGTCCAGGATCCCAGTGTGGGTCCTCCTGGAATTAAGGTTCCCACCCCTCCATAAACCACCCAATTTATGCCTTAGGCCCGGTGCACACGAGCGGTAAGTGTCGCGCGGTCGCCGCGACCGCAGAGAAACATATAATTCAATGGAGCAATGCACACGTGCCGCGGCGACCAGTGTCGCGCGGTCATTGCGACACTTATCGCCGCGACCATACAGAAACATATAATTCAATGGGCAATGTACACGTGTCGCGGCGACCAATTATCGCTGGCGACACTCGAAATGCTGTCGCAAGTTCCTGTGGGTCGCGCGACTTTATTTTCACCACTCAATTCTTGAAAACCTAGCTTTTATACCAGGTGAACGCAACACCATTCTGGGGGTACAAATAGGCCCTACCTACTAGGGGATATTATCTGTATTCTCCAAAGGCTTGTTGCATCTCTACTACTCTACTAGGGTTCGCAATCTCTCATTGGCATTGATGGTCCGTGGGATCTCGCAATATTTTTCAGTTCCGAATGCTGGGGGGTGAAAATATACGTATACCTTTCTACTTTTTTATTTATTTATTTTTTAAATACTTGCAATATTACAATACTATGTGATGGGCTTACTAGGGATTGGGGGTCTTAATTTTGTGCAGGGGTACTAGAATGGAACTTGAGGGAGGGTTTCTGTCCAATAACATCTTGTTTCAAGTTGCTAAGTTAATATTAGGTAACAATTCATAATTAGGTATAACAATGATTAAATCTGACAATAAGATCACCGTTCAGTTGAGCAGGTCCGGCTCCCTCTGGTGTCCAGGTGTTATGGTTGTTTTGCTGACTTATTCAACTGTAGGAATGTCAAGGTAGTTGTGGAGAACAGTGTTTTTGGCGAACCTTGGCGCACCCGTTATGAGGCGAAGCGCTCTATTCTGCTAGGCCTGGTCCCTCTTTATTTGCGTTTTGCTATAGCTGAGCCCAATGCAGAACAACAGTACTGGCACATCGGGCGCACTATCGGCCCCCCAAGATGAAAAAACTCCCTACAAAATCTCACCAGACAGCATATAAAAGCGCTTCAATTCCTAGTAATTCCACAATGTTGAGGCGGCTCCACACATGCGGTATTCACCGAGTACCGAGCAACTCGGTGGGTGCCGAGCTACTCGTCTAGGTAATCTGCGAGTGGCGAGCTCGTTGATCCACACATTCGGAGTTCGTTCCGCGCATTGCTAGCCTCCTATATTCGTCTCCTTTGAAGTGTGCAAAAAACCGACACTGGCCAGAGCATCCCCGAGCACGAGTAGTCGGCATTCGCCAAGTACCGACTACCGAGCACCCCTCCACACCACTAGGAAATCGACGAGCATCTGCTCGGTGCTAGGCGAATAAAATGCTCGTCGAATACCGCATGTGTGGAGCTGCCTTTGTCACCTCTTAATGGCTGATGTGACAGAGAAATACCTCACGTCGTTCTATGAGTATCTATATCGACTGTCCCTCTGACGGCTGTCGATTACGTCTGAGAGAGCTTTTTCCTTTTCCTGGGTATCTCTGCCGCGATTCGAGGTATCGTATGAGTGACGAGACTCTAAATGGCTTAAGCAGAGGAGTGTTTTATTTTATTTTTTATTGTTTCTTCACATTCAACTTATACAGCCCGTGTAGCACAATTATCGTCATTTGTGGCTCGGGCGGAGCGGCGGACTAGCTTACGCTGTGTTCCGCCTAGGAGTCATTCTTAACCTAAAGGCGGCTGGTTTGAGTTACCAATACCTATGTTCCTAGGTAAATTCGTGCATTGCAGTTTTTGATCCATGACTCACCTTCATGTTTGCATTTGAGGCAGCTGCCTAGCCCTGCTGCCCTCTCCTAGACTCAAAAATGCAGTTGCCCACCCCTAGATGCATTCTGAAAGTACAAATCTTTCAGGATAATCACATTATGTTTCGTCGGCGCTCACTAAAAAAATAACTTCACGGATTTCACTAAGAAAAGATACATTCCGACGGGTTTTGTCGCTCACAAAACGGATATCACAAGGGTGACATAATTCAAAGACCAAATTCGCCGTTTTTGCGTCCTAGAATACCATTTTCGCAGACAGACACGGATTCAGTATTTGCTCAAGAGAGGTGCTAGAGAAATGGTGTGGTTCGCTCTTCTAAAACTGGTTTGACAGCCTTTTCACTGCCTAAAAATAGTTAAAACTAGCTATTTGCACTATAAAAACGGCTAAAGTAACTAAACTCACGCCCAAAAATACAAAACTGTCGATTCGCGTTTTGAATATAGCTAAAACTGGACTTTACGTGCCCTCAAAACTGGTGTCGACTGGTGAACTTCTGAAAATGCCTAAAAAGACCATGATTACCGCCCGAAAGTAGCTAAATCGACCATTCGTGCGCTAAAATTGATCAGACTGGCCATTCTTGAGCCAAACATGACCATAATGCGCTCTTTTGACTTGACAGACTAATCAAGCCCTGAAAACGGCCAAAATGACTTCACGTGCCCTGGAAATGCCTAAAAAGATTATTCCTTACCTGAAAATGGCAAAATCGACAATTTGCGCACCAGCAATGGTCAAACTTCATGGCTTGGCTTGATGAACTAGATATTTGAGCCCTGAAAAAGGCAAAACTGACGATTCGTGTCTTTAAAATGACTAAAATTACTGTATTTGAACCCTAGAAATTGCCGAATTTACTTTACGAGCTCTAGAAATGGATTACCTGACGAATCGAGCTCTAAAAATGTCTGAACAAGTGACTGCTGCCCTGAAAATGGCAAAATAGACCATTCGGAGCGCCGAAAATGGCCAACCTGGCTGTTCTCGCCTTCACTTGGGACGTACTATTCGCTCCTATAACTGGAAAGACTGTGCGCCCTAAAAATGACAATTATAGGTATTCAAGCCTTGAAATCGTCAAAACTGACTCTATGTGCCCTGAAAAGCTGTGTCCAACCAAGTAAAATGTCAATTTTGAAGTAAAATATTCAGTTTTGAGGTAGAGTGATATTTTTTGGGTGGAACCGCATGTTTCAGGGTAAAATCGTCAGTTTAGGAACGTTTTTGGGATGAAATCGTAAGTTTTGGAATTAAAACAGTCAGTTTTGGGGTAAAATGACCAGTTTTGTATTAACGTCATCAGTTATGAGGCAACACGTCAGCTTTGGCGTGAAATCGTCTGTATTGGTATAAAATCGTCACATTTGCGATCAATTTGGGGGGGGGGGGGAATATCACCTTTTTTCAAGGCAGAATGGCCTAAAATCACCCGTTTTGAGGAAAACTTGAGTTAAAGTTTGACAGTTTGACATTGTCAGTTTTGGAGTAAATTATCTAATTTTGAGGGGAAATTGTCGTTTCGGGTGTAAAATATTCATTTTTGAAATGGAACAGTAAAGTTTAGTTAACCTATAGGTTAAAATCGCCAGTTTTGTGGTAGCATCTTCATTTGGGGGGGGGGGGGGCACGTCAGCTTTGGCCAGGAATTGTACGTTTTTTTTTACTAAAATCACCAATTGAAGGATAAAATCGGCAGTCTTTAGTATTGAGTGGTCTGTTAATTGTAATTAAGAGCATTCGTTTTTGATCTTTTGGGTTAAACCCGCCATTTTTAGGCGGAATTCACCAGTTTTGAGGGTAAAGACTTGGAAATTTTAAAGTTGTACTGTGAAATTTTTAGTTTAGGCGTGAACACTTTGTCTTTGGCGTAGAAACGTCAGTTTTGAAGTAAAATATTCAGTTATACTAGAGTGAAATATTCAGTTTTTTTTTGTTAAAAACGTCAGTTTTGAGTTAAAACCCGTTATTGTTTGGTTAAAAAATGTTGAATTTTACGTATCTCAGACAAGACGTTGATGAAAAGTCGGTCACCCTGTATATTTGAATGCCATGTATCGATTTCCGGGGAAATCGAATTGTCTGTTAATAGAAAAAGTCTGAATAGAATTGTCAGTTTGTGGATAGAAAATCAGGAATAGAAGGCTAAAACAGATAATTTCCGAACGAAGATGTTAGTTTTTGATGGATTACGACCCTTTTTTGTGAAAACTCAGTTTCCGGGGAAGAATTTGACGATTTATTGCGCTACTAGTTCTTTTGTTGGGGTCTTTAATTTCCATAACGTCTGACATATTCTGCCCACCCCTTGGTCAAGGGCTGGCTACGCCCCTGCCTAGGAAGGTGTTTTTAAAAAAAGTAAAATTATACAAGATCACTGTAGCACAGGTCTTGGAAAACGAAGTGAATAAGAATATATTACCTACCTATACACTGAAGGTTCAATTCCAAGTCCAAGAAAAAAAGTCAACAGACGAGGGATAGACTTGGGGAGAATGCTCCTGAGTTCATGGGGCGATAGAGGAACTGGTAAAGTGTTATGTGGTGACCTGCGAGGATGGCTAGGTGACGGCTCCAATTTTAATTCAAGACATTCTAGCGCAGTGAAGCGATAGAAGTGACGAATGAAGAGGCGATTATAAGTGAAAAGGAATGTCACCGTTAGAGGGTCGGAACGGTGATTTCAATGTGGTCGTCACCGGAGACAACAGTGACGGAGTAGTCACAGTGACAAAATCACCGACAGTGAAATCACACCTCACCTCTACTTGATAATAACACTTATCTTTGGTGAACAGTGGGACGAAGACTTTCTTTCCGGCATTGACATCTGTCATACCACCAGCTAACGGCCTAGTGGAAAGGCTGCACCGTTAACTCAAGACGGCAGTAACGTGCCACGCCGACAAAAATTGGGTCGAAAAACTTCCTCTCGTTCTGCTCGGAAATCGATCTGCCTTCAAGGAAGAAGATATTCAATGTACTTCCGCGGCTCTTGTTTTCGGCGAATCTCTCAGACTCCCAGGTGAATTCTTTTCCCCACCTGAGGAAAAACCCCCTTCGGAGATCATCAGTCATCTCACTAGAATCTTTAACGAAATTCGTCCTATCCCAACCTCACGCCATTCGAAACCCGGTGTTTTTGTTTATAAGGAGCTTGAAACTTGCTCCCACGTCATGGTTCGTGATGATAGCGTCCGCCCGCTGTTTTATCCTCGATACTCAGGTCCCTACTCAGTTATCAAACGGGACAAAAACGTCAAAACTATAACCTTTCGTCTACCTAACTCTAAGGAACCCACCGTTTCAATCGATCGCGTCAAACCAGCCTTCATTCTCCGCGACGAAGACTCGTCATCGCCCAACTTTCATCGAAGAACTCCGAGAGTACAATAAAGAACGACAAAGATGTTGGGGGCAGGACCCACGAAACAATCACGAAAAATTGCACCCAATGTGCGGTCCAGTCTCCGTTTCGACCTCAGACCTTCAGCTACCTGAGCTACTCGGTGCTGGTCTTATCAGCCCGGCTATTGAGCCGAGTACGGAGCCGATGGACCACCCCTCACCGGGAGCGGAGGTGCCACTGCACTATACGACCCAGCAAAACCGAGTCAGGGAGGACCCGGCTCAACAGGACTGGTGAGAACCGTGAGAAAACTAATTTCGCTCTTTTCAAACCCAATAAGCCCCAAATATAAGTGCTCCAAGTTTTGCATATTTGCACTCTTGATCCAGTCAAATGGTGCACAAAATTGCCCTGAGGTGGAAAAAAATTGATACTTTTATTATTTTCATGTTTATTGGCAGTTTGTCGTGAACGTTCGAACAGTCAACATCGTTCGGAGCTCTCAAAACAAAAGTAAAACAAAGGAACAATAACAGTGATTGCATCATATTATTTCATTATAGTGTGATGACCTTATGCGGTGATGGATGAGGAAAGGGACACCGGTCGTTCCCCCGCGGAAACGCTCGAGGAAATTGTGCAGAAAACTAAACTCGCGGTTGTGAAACACCGAACTACAACCGCGGCGTTTCGCATCCAGGACGAAAACATCAACGTTGCATTCAGTGAGTTGTATAATATAATTCTAAGTCTATGCGACCATTTGGGGCAAGCAGAACTTGGAATCAAATCTCAGATTATCGAAGCAAATGAACGTTTGGACGTTAACCCCCTCAATAATGAACGCGTTGAGTACGCTACGGACGAGGAGCAGCTTGAAAGAGAGACGAACTCAAAAGGAATAAAAAGAAACGGAAAGCATCTTCCTCACCGGACATATCCGATGAGGCCAGAAAGAATAAAAGTAATAATACTGGACCTGCTTCACATGTTCAGCTAGAAAAAAGTAAAAAAGAGGCACCGCCACCCCCAGTAACGGTTATTGGTGTTACTGAGTACAGTACGATACATAATTTCATAAAAAGTGTGGAAACCACAAAAGAGTGTTCCATCAAAGCGTTATCCAACAATGTTTGGAAAATTTTCGCCCAAGATAGCGACTCGTATCGTGCTCTTACTAATGGCTTAAGGCAAAAAAAATTCGAGTCATACACGTATGAGAATAAAAATGAGCGCCCCTTCAGAGTAGTCGCAAGAGGGCTTCACCCCTCCTGCTTACCGGAGGATATAGTGACCGACCTTAAGGAAAAGGGGTATAAAATTACAGAGGCTGTTAACCTAATTAAAAAAACCAGGGAAAATGACGACGAGGGCAACCCAATCGTCATCAAGAAGAATCTTCCTCTTTTCGATAGCATGGAAGAGACTGAAAAGATATACTCGATCCAGTCGATTCTTAATATAAAAGTTAAGATCGAACCTTTGAGAAGAACTACTAATCTCATTCCGCAGTGTAAGAACTACCAGGGGTTGAACCATACACGAACCTACTGCCAGCGAGAAGCGAGGTGTGTTAAGTGTGCTGGGAAGCATGACGCCCAAAAATGCCCCCTCACGAAGGGCCCAGCAAAATGCGTCAACTGCGGAGACGCCCACCCAGCGAGCTATCGTGGATGTGAGGTAGCCAAAGAGTTGCAGCGTATGAAAGAAAAAGCCAATAACTCCAAGACCGGAGGGGCTGGGAAAAGGCAAGCAGCAAAGATAATTCAGAAAGTCCAACCAGATGCTAGGGAAACAATTGTTCCGACTAAAAAACAAACGTCCTATGCTGGGGTAGTTAGCGGCCATCCGGCTCCATCCTCAGTTGATAAAATGCTCACTCTACTATTGGAAATTGTGAACGATCAAAAAAGAACCAATAATCTGTTGGCTGAGAGGGTTAGCACCCTCGAAAAGAGCCTAAAAGTTAGACAAAAATTATGAAACGTCAAAATACTGTGACAATAGCAGCATGGAACGCAAATGGATTTGGTCAACATGCTTCAGAACTTGAGTTATTTCTCCATCAAGAAAAAGTTGATATCTGTTTGATCTCGGAAACTCACTTCACGAGGTCATCTCACATGAAAATCAAAGGCTACTCGTGCTATCGTGCGGACCACCCAACAGGTAGACCGCGAGGAGGAGCAGCCATCTTCATTAAGAGCACCGTCCAACACTACATGGAACCCAGTATCCAGGAAGAGTTCATGCAAGTAGCAACAGTTAAAGCATCCGTAAATAGCAAAAGCTGTAGCATTTCTGCCATCTACTGCCCTCCCAGATACGCACTGAAAGAAGAGGACTACTTATCGTTAATGGATAGTCTGGGTGCTAATTTCGTCATCGGCGGGGATTTCAATGCAAAGAACACATATTGGGGCTCGAGGCTAACAACCACAAAAGGACGAGAGTTGTTCTCCACTGGGAGAAGAAAAAATTGCAGTTTCCATTCATCAGGAAAGCCTACGTATTGGCCCAAGGACCCATTAAAGACTCCAGATCTCGTTGATTTTTTTGTAGTCAAGGGAGTATCGGACAACTTCGTTCACGTAGAAGACTGTGGCAGTCTAATGTCAGATCATTCTGCTATCGTTCTTACGATTAGCGGCTCAATCATTTTGAAGGAAGACCGGCCAAGGCTAGTCACTCAACGCACTAGTTGGGATGTTTTCAGGAAATACGTCGCCTCTAATGTTAACCTTTCAGTCCCTCTAAAATCACCAGAACAATTAGAAGAGGAAGCTGGGAACTTCGTCAAATGTATTCAGCGAACAGCTTGGTCTGCCACGCCTACAGAAAACATTGCAAGAATCAGCCACACCACATATCCCCGTGAGGTTAGAGAGCTGGTTAGGGAAAAAAGAAAGGCGAGGAAACTCTGGCAAAACAATAGAGCTCCTTGTGACAAAGCAAAACTGAATAGGCTAAAGACTCGGCTTGACGCCCTGAACAAGGAAATCAAGCAAGAAACACATGCCAGACTATTGATGGAGTTAACTCCAGGAAAGGACACGGATTACTCCCTGTGGAAGATTACTAAATCGCTTAAGCATCCCAAAGAGCACATTCCTCCGATTAGAAAGCTGGACGGAGAATGGGCCAAAAGTCCCCGAGAGAAAGCTGAACTATTTGCAGAGCACCTCGAAGAAACATTTATGCCGCTGCAAGGGGAAAGAGATGAGGAAGACCTGCCGACGCTGCCTCCATCAGCGTCTTCGCAATATATAAGACCGGTAACGTTTAATGAGCTTAAATATGCAATAAACAATCTAAAAACAAATAAAGCTCCTGGGTATGACCTCATAACTGGGAATGACGTCAAACTACTCCCGGAAGTAAGAATGCGTATGTTACTCTACCTCATAAACGCATCGCTGAGACTCAAATACGTACCTCGTTGCTGGAAAGTGGCAGAAGTGATCATAATCCTGAAACCTGGTAAGGAATCATGCGAGAAAACGTCGTACCGTCCTATATCATTGTTACCAGTGATCTCCAAACTCTTCGAGAGGTTACTCGTGAAGAGATTAAAAGCCATAGTCAAAGACAAGGAGCTTATCCCCAATCACCAGTTCGGGTTCAGGGAAAAGCACTCCACTATTGATCAAGTGCATCGCATCACTCGGGTGATTGAGAACTCTCTAGAGAGGAAGCAAGTCTGCGCGAGCGTGTTCCTTGATGTTTCCCAAGCATTTGATAAAGTCTGGCATCAGGGTCTGCTGTACAAACTTAGAAGAAACTTGCCGGACCAATACTTCCACATTCTCAAGTCGTACCTCTCAGAAAGACACTTCAGGGTGAAGCACGAAGGAGCGTATTCATCATTAAAGAGGATAAATGCTGGTGTTCCCCAAGGAAGTGTACTTGGGCCGCTGCTGTATCTTCTCTATACGAACGACGTCCCTAGCAGTGGGGACACAGCAATTGCAACGTTTGCAGACGACAAGCCCTACTGGCGGTTGCAGAGTCTGTTGAAGAAGCAACATCACAACTACAGCACACAGTAAATAATGTATGTCAATGGGCCAAAAAATGACGACTAAAACTGAACGAACTCAAGTCCTCACACATCTACTTCACAAACAAGAAAATAATCAATATACCAATAATTATCAACGGACAACAGGTACCCATAGTAAACACCGCTAAATACCTGGGTATGACACTCGACACTAAGCTTAAATGGAAAGAGCACGTTAAGAAGAAAAATGAAGAACTAAAACTGAAGTTTAGAAGACTGTTTTGGTTACTTGGTAGGCACTCTGAGCTCTCCATCCATAACCAATTGCTAATATATAGAGAAGTGCTGAAGCCAGTATGGACGTATGGAATTCAGCTCTGGGGTTGTACAAAAAAGACCAATATTAAGGTCGTACAAACATTCCAGAACAAGGTACTGAGGAGCATTGTCAATGCCCCCTGGTATGTTCGCAATGATGACCTCCACCGAGACCTCAAGGTGGAAACCTTAAAAGAAGTAATTGAGCAGCATGCGCTCAAACACCAACACCGTCTTCGGGAGCATATGAACCCGGAAGCACTTCGCCTCCTGGACAACGGTGACGACGTCAGGCGGCTACAGCGGACAAATCCCATGGACCTTGTGGTGTCGCGGTAGTGACAGTGAGGTGCGTGCGTGCTCGTAGGAGGAAGGCCACTGGGCCATGAACTCCAATAATGTTGTAAATTGTATACAAGTAAATTAACTTGATGGGCTCAGGCTCAGTTGTTATAATACAGATACCTATTAATAAAGATATCTAAAAATGAAAAAAAAAAAAAAAAAAAAAAAAAAAAAAATGTTTATTGGGGTGCTGAATCCGAATCTGAACTTTTCTAACAAACTTTCCAGTTGCGTTTTGAGATATCGGTGAAAAACGGTGAAATTTTTATACGTTTCCCATTTTTCAATTATAACTTCTTAAGAGGGTCACTGACGGGAAGACAAGCTATTTACACATTGAAACTACATAGAATTTCCTACAAATCGAGATCCAAACGGATTTTTTCTGACCATCCGTTTTTGAAATACAGCCCTTCGGAAAATGACAATTTTTCCATACAATTGAAGAGTTATAGAGTTCAGAGTAAGGGTATTCGGATGTCAGCCGCAGTTGGAGAGCTACAGTCCGCGCGCCGAAAGAATGCCCATGAGAAAAGAATTGTGACACTTGTATTACAGTCTCAAAAACATTTGACTCTTCGGTGATGGACAGGGTTCCTCTTACCCCTCTGCAGGTTGGTGGTGGCTCAGTGGGCGTTCATATTTTTTAGAAAAGGAAGTATATCAGACGAGGGGCTGGGTGGAGGGAATTTTTCGTCAGGGGCATTCTATTCGGCGCGCGGATAGTAGTTAACCAACAAAACTGGCGTCGATACAGGTTGGTTTCGCGAAAAAGTGCCAAAAACCACAAAAAAGTAACAGTTTTTCTATTATTTCAAAGTGATCTCTCTCTCTCTCTCTCTCCCTCTCTAAAAAACGCCCGTTTTTGTTCTGTTTCAGTTCTCAATTTTTAGCAGCGAAGCAGCTCTTTCATCCACGAATTGTTTTTTTTTTTTTTTTTTTTACTTTAGCCGAGAATTAGGGATATTTTCATCTATATCCGCGAATTATAGTTTTTTCTTCATCCACGAATTTTTCTTGGAATTCTCTCAATTTTTGCAGTCAATTTTAGCCCTTCAGTTCTCTTTTTCATTCACGAGTGGGCTATTTTTCTCAATTTCAGTTGCGAATTTGCCATTTTTCTTAACTTTAGTCCTGAATCGGCGTGTTTTTGTTTTTCTTCAATTTTAGCCGCGTTTTTTTTTTTTTTTTTTTTTTTTTTTTTTTTTTTTTTTTTTACTTTTATAGCCTTTAGCCTTGAATTATGGGATTATTTAACTTGTATTTTGGGTATTTCTTTTCTTCATTTAGCCGTAAAAGGACCTCTGTTTCCGGTTCTGTAATTTTGGCCAGGAAGTTGCATGCAAGGGAACTGACAGTTTACAAGTCAAAACTGTCAGTTCCTGGGGTGAAATTCATAGTTTTGTAAGACTAAACTGACAGTTTCGAGGACGAAATTGACAGTTTTGAAGACGAAATTGACAGTTTCGAAGACGAAATCGACAGCTTGAGGACGAATCTGACAGTGTCAAGGACGAAATTGATAGTTTAAAGGACCAAATTGGCAGTTTGAAGGATGAAATTTACAATTTCCAGGACGAAATCGACTGTCTCTCGACGAAATAGACAGTTTCCGAGACTAATGCCCATTGATAGTTCCTAGGACCCAATTCACGGTTTTGAACGAACAAATTTACAGTTTTTGGATGACAAAGTTGTCAGTTTTGAACGACAAAGTTGACATTTCTAGGGTGGAATTGACAGTTTCAAGGACGAAAAAATCATTTTATATAGTACTCGACTGTTTCCAGTGAAGGGGCTTAGATCAGTGAGGGGTCTGAGCCCGAATTATTGTGTGTCACTCCCTCAGTTTGGGGTCAATTTTTTGGTGTAGGAGGAAATTGACGGTTTCCAAGTCAAAACTGTCAGTTCCTGAGGTGAAATTGATAGTTTAGATAGTACGACGTAAGGAAATTGCGGGAATCATATTGAAAAAAATATATTATTACACGTAGAATGGCAAAATACCAGAAAAAAACACGAATTTCAAAAGTTTAATCAAATTTCGTCATGTTGCCGGGGTCGTAACGTTGGGCAAAGTTGAAATTGGGATTAAGCACGTCTGAAAATACTAGAATCAGTCATAAAACTTAGTCCCGGAGTTTTTTCCTCCCAGAACTACCAGCTTCCTGGACTAATGTTCAACGGTATAAATTGACTGTTTCAAGGACGAAATTTCCATTTCCTAGAACAGAATCGACAGTTTTCGAGGGAGGGGCGTAGAAAATCCATAGATTTGAACTCAAAATCTTGTTAGTTAAGAGTTTATAGTTTTTTGGGCGTGAATAGGCAGCTTGGTGATCGTTAGGGGGGTACCAGAATCAATCAAGTTAAGATGGAATGGGTAAGAGCATTGGCACGGTCGGAGCTTTCCTGAGGTATGGAACTTCCCTGAGGGCAGATCCTTTATGTGGTTGGAGCTTTGCTGTGGTTAGAGTTTTGCTGGTCATTTTTCTGAATTTTGCTGTGGTTAGGACACTACTGTGGTTGGAGTTAGACTGCTGATCGGAGCTTTTTTGTAGTACGGGGCTTCCCTGTGGTTTGGAGCTTTGCTGAGGGCGGAGCTTTGCTGTGGTTGGAGCCTTGCAGAGGTTGGAACTTTGGTGAGGTTTGGAGCTTTACTTTGATTTGGAATTATGCTGTATTCGGAGCTTTACTATGGTTAGAGCTTTTATGGTTGGTACTTTGCTTGTGATTTTGAGCTCCGTTGTGGTTTGGGTTTGTCTTGTAGTTTGGAGCTATTTTGTTATTTGGAGCTTTGCTGTGGTTGGGGCTTCAGTATGGTAGGAGCCTTGCATCGACCGTATTTTTGTTTGATGTGGTTATGGCTTTTTTGTGGTTTAAAATATTTTCTAGCGAGATACTGAAACATGGTTAGGGGCCTGAAAGGACCCCATTGAGTTCCATCCCCGGGATCCCGAATATTCTCTACACGGCCCTGCTCCTTTTTGCTTCCTTTTTTGTATTGCCATGGTTTTGGCAATAAAGACGGCCTGCCACTTGTCTAAAAAGAAAAATCTGTGTACTCCGTACGCGAAAGGTACAGAATCCCTGTTCTAAAATAATATGGTGGTTTAGGTTATATCCGCCCCAGTTTTTTAGGCAAAATGGTCAACCCCTGGGATTAATGTACAACATTTTCTGTGATGAACTGCAGGGAATTCTGGATTTTTAGTAGAATTTTTCTGTTATTGTTTGCTTCGTGGAGCCAAACAGTAATCAGTCCAATTCAGTAGTGGAACTGGCAGTTCCTCAGCAATTAGAAACTTACGCATATACGCAGAATCATCACTTAGATGGCCTTCACAATCACCCAAATGTACAGGTATGTTGCAAAAACGTGCCTCTGGCAATGCACAAATTGGGCTTACTATGTATTTTATCGTTTCTCCCTTTTTTCTTCTTTTTTAATGTTCTGACACTTCGCTAAAGAAGCATATAAAAAATGAAAGTGCCAAAAAAAAAATATGTATACAAAAAAAAATCGTGATGATGGAGAACAAGGAGGCGATTCCTCGTTGTACAGACACCCCAGAATCACGTCGACTCGTGACGTGTCGTCTAGACTCCCCCTCTTCATTCGTTCCCTATTTTCTCCCTTCTCGCTTTTTATTTCCCCCCTTCATTTCAGTGAGGTGGTAGGGCTGGACTGACCCCTCCGGGCAAGAAAAGGAAAAATAAAGAGAGAGAAATTAATTGATCCCCTCCCGTCTGGGACCACTCACGTTGCATCAAATTTCCGCTTGTTTCTTTTTTCTTCTTTGTAATCGAGGTTAACGCCGTGAGAAAGGTGGGTGAAAAGAGGGAGTGCGTTGATGCGTGTGCAAGAGATTGGTTTAGTGAGAGGAAAAAAAAAACAACAAAAAAAAGCGTTATTTTCTTACAAATCGTAAAATAATGCTTCTCAAACTGTCCCAGTTCTGCTGGATAGCTTTAACCAGTGGATCAATAATTTCGGGCCATCTGCTTTCTTTCAGAACGGTGCTAAAAAACTGGCCCTATTATGAGTGAGTTTGAGGCTTTGAATTTCGTCGGAGCTTTAAAAAGAGTTTAAAAGGGTGAGGGGTGGGAGGGGTAATGTTTCACCGAGCTGAAAAAAAAAAAAAAAAAAGACAAAATAAACGCTAATGGTGCAGTGAGGCAAGGGGTCTTTCAACCAAAACCAAGCGCAAACAGCTGTATCGTTAATTCTTACAGATACAGTTAACAACACCATGAGAATTAACGTTGAAATCACGTTGAAGAGCGTTCTTCGCGGTCTAAACATTTGTACAGGGGGGGGGGGGAGTCTTAATATTTTACAACTTATTGCTCTCTGACTGAAAGTTCAACTAATTCGACGTTTCACCCCCCAGCAGAAACAGTTAGAGTGCCCCTCCCCCACACCAACCATTTTTTCGGCGATCCACTATTAAATACTCTTCTTCTATAATATTGAGAATAAATTGAAAAACCTGATAAATCTTGGTGGAATTAAGCGACTTTCTTTTAAAACTCATTTGAATTCTGCAAGTTTGCCCCAAGTTTTTTCAAGTTTCCTTTTCTCCAGAAATTTATTCAAAGACTTTATTCAAACACACGATATTCTGCATTCATCGTACAAAAATCGTTAAAGATAAATCGATAAATGAGGTCCACCTCTCTTCCCCGCTTCCACTATGATAAGTTTTCGCTGAGAGACAAAAGCCAAGGAGAAGGATTGGCTAGTTTTTCACTATTATTATAGAAATGTAAAACAAAGGACATGAAAGAAAAAAAAAGCAACAAGGCTATTATGTGAAAGGGGGAGCCGAGGATTATTTTATTCAACTTTTGTCCTCCTTTTCTTGAAATAATAGAGTCTGATTGCTGAGAGTGATTAGGGTGTACTGTTGTAGTTTGGACTCGATAGTGAGGGGTTGGGAGGGGGAGGCTTAAAGTGTACGTTCATCTACGTGATTCAAGGATTGCAATCAGAGTTTATTTCCACTGTACAATGCACAGAACGCCTCTACCCACCGTCACTCTTTTGTTTTTTCCCGCGTTATAAAATCTTTATAACGGGAATCAATAGCTTGTAGTGTTTGCAGGCAATGTAAATGTTGCGTTGGTCTATCTAAAGTTCCCGAAATTGTATATGTTTTCAAGGATAAACCAGAAAATGTTCTGCAAAGATGGTGCGTGGAGGGGTACTGGGACTGGGATATTAAAAGAGCGAGATTCTCATACTAATTAATATTAATTAATTAATGAATGCTATATAAAATTACGCCCGTCACTGTTTTCTTTTAGAACTAAACTAAATCTACAAGTTTTGAAAGAAGCTAATTAAAATATTCCGGCAGCTTTTCAGGGAAGCTTAGTGCAAGATGTTGAAAAGTTGGGGATGATCTCGGGGAGGCGGGGGGGGGGGGAGAAAGAGCCAAAGGAAAAAGTTGGAAAATTCAGTTGTTTAAAGGGAAAAGTGTAATAAATAATACCGTACCTGCCTAGTTGCAGTGTTTCTTCTGTGTAAATTTGAAAAGTATGAACTTAGGTACATATACTTGCCCTCATAATGATGAAAAGCGTAATCATCGGATAAGCCAAAGAGGTGGAGAGTGCTTAAATGCTTGAATAATGGGAAAATGTGTATTTTCTAGTCCGAGCCGTATCGGTGTAGCCAGCATAGAAAGAATGAAAGAACACATTTTTGCCTCTTTTCGAGGTCCCGCGCTTTTTTTCTCTCTTCTCGAGCGTCATTATTTATTTTATTTTGATGCTTCGAGCAATCTTCTCACAGAAAACTTTTCATCCTCTTTTTCAAAATGAGAAGTTGACGAACTCGCTCAGAAAGTTACTGACCCTCCCTCCCACCCCGCGCCACATCTTGTCCAATACGCCCCGCGACGGCTAACATCAACCGTTCACGCCTTTCTTATTTATCTTTTTTTTCTCTCTCTCTCTTCCCTCGGCGTCGTTATCCTTGGTAGCTATGAGATTATAACGGATTTTCGCTGAGAAAAGGATAAGACGCTCTCCCCTCTCACCCAGATCTCTTTTTACGGCACCCATAGCCGAGCCAGACAGGAAGAGAAAAGGTAGAAAAAAGGAGAGAGAGAGTGAGTGAGACAGAATGAGAGACTAAGCGGGAAAAATGATTTCACAGGGTGGAACTTACGCGAAAATTGCCCCTTCCACTTCCACTTTCACTTTGATGTTATAGTTCGATCATTTCCTATGCTCCCTCTTTTACCACCAATCACAAACGCATCTTTAAAAATAAAAAAAACGAATGAAAAACTAAGGAATTTTTTTATATAAAATTGAAGAGGTCACTATAATTATGTTTAAAAGCGACCCAGTGGTCAGCAAACTGAGATGGACCGGATCGAGCCGGAGATAGACGGACAGTACGAATATTGAAGCAAGGAACTGAAGGAACTGCAGCGTTGCAAATTTGACGGATTTCCCATCAGATTCAGCGGATTTTGAAAGTGGCTGACGTGAAAAAATGCAGTTTACTGGCACCAGTTATTGCTGCCAGTCGATTGGCGCCAGCAACTTTTAGACGATTCAAGTTACTGGTGCCATTCAGCAGAGTTCATAACAAACGTAAACTGACCGTTGTGTAAGTGAATGCTGGACTGGAGGGTGAAAATGTCATTCGCACCGTATACCACCAGGTGGCCCCAATTCATTTTTGTGGGTAGTGGGAGAGGCACTGGAATTCTCACTGCTACTCCCGGTGCAAGCCAACTGACGCGGCATTTTATGACTGGACTGGCACGGGACTGGCGCCAGCAGATGTTTACCCAGGGACAGTCAACTGGCGCCAGCTACTGGATCACGGTCTCTGGTAGCTTACTGGCATCGAGAAAATCAGCCTGAACGGCTGAAAAAAAATTTTGAACGGAATTTCGAACTTGCTCAAAAATGATGATGATTTGTATCATCATTATTTTATTTATAATTTTTCAACACAATTACCGCTTTGACCGCAATTAGCGCTTTCATAAAATATAATAGTGAATCAGCAATTTTTTCTCTCTTCTATTGACTAATTTGATCTTTTTCTCAATTTTAGTCCAAGTTGCCTCCTAATGTACCCGTGAATTCGTGTTTTTCTCAATTTTACCCGCGAACCCGCGGTTTTTTCACTTTTAGATATGAATTAGCACTTTTGCTCCACATATTTTAGCCGAACTTATCCCCAAAAACCGCAAATGAGCAGAGCTTTTCAAATTTAGCCACGAATTAGCGCTTTTTCTCAATTTGGCCGAGAACTGCCGTATTTCTCAATATTTAGCAGTGAATTATAGAATTTGTCCCCCTAATATCCACGAATTAGTTGTTTTTTCTTCTTTTCAGGCGAAATTGCCTCCTTCAAAGGCAAATTATTCGCGTTTTATTCTATTTTGGTCGCGAATTATCGTTTTTCTCAATTTTATGGTCGCGAATAAGTAGTTTGTCTAAATTTAGGCCGCATATTACAGCTTTTTTCTTTTTCAGCCGTGAATTTGTGTTTTTTCTCAATTTTAGCAGTGAATTGGAGATTTTTTGTCCTTTTACTCATGAATAAGTTTTTTTCCTTCACTTTCAGGCTACCAAAAACAGCGAATGGGCCACAGTCTTAGTTTAGTTTAGTCGAGTGTTCCCACTGTGTGACCTCAAGGGACCTCGCATTTTGTCCCCCGTTCAACCTCCCCCCCCCCCACCAGCGTTTTGTCCCGTGCACATCGTCTTTCTCGGCCTTCGGAGCGCCTTCCCATGTTCTTGGATGTATTGGAATTTAGAACGTGAAAAGGAAAAGTGGTGATGTGCGGCAAAAAGTTCAGAAAAAGCGCTAACTCTTGCTTAAATCTGATGGAAATCGCTTATTCCTGGGAAAAACGGAGAAAATCCCTAAATTCACGACCAACGTTTAGAGAGCGCAGGTAAAGTTGAGAGAAAGACGTCATACCCAGCTAACATTTGAAAAATAGGCAATGAGGAAGTAACATAAAAAATAAAATCGCTTGAAACATTTTTTTTCCGAAAGAAAATGACTAAATATGACCAGGAATTGAATATTAGTGCGTACATGATTGATTTCGATTTATAGCGAATTAATAAAACTTGCTGATTTTTTTTTATTACCTTAAACGGCTGGTCTGTGACTCGTGACGTGGTTCAGGGGTTGTAACCCCTCCCACCCCTCCGCGTCATGGCTGTTATCATGTTTTGCCCCTTCTTGTCCTTCTCATTCTCTCAAGTCCTATTGTTTGACTTGTGGGAAGCTATTGTGGAGGTCACGCGAATGCTGTTATTACGCCATCAGTCTATCTAGCCTATTTCAAACGGGTCCCACAACCCAATATTTTTAAAAATTAATAAAAAAATATAGGGCCTGATTTTATTTGAACGGGTCGTGTTTTCATGAGTTTTGGTACCCAAGCTATCACGACGGCATGATTTTGGAAAATGTGTTACTTCCTCATTGACAGTCTCCCGATGCAACTTCGTGGTTAAAAAATTGAGAAAATTAGGCTAATTATTGACTGCTAAATTACTGTGAAAACATTCTAATTCATGGCTAAAATAATGAAAACCCCTGATTCTCGAATAAAATTGAGAAAAACGCCAATTCGCGGCTAAATTGAGAAAAACGCCAAATCGCAGATAAAATTGGCTGATCCACTAATTCGCGGATGAAATTTCACTCATTCCCAACTAAAATTAAGAAAGGCCGACTAAGCAGATGAAACTGTGAGAAAAACGCTAATTTACAGAATACAAAATTTGAGGAAAAGCATCGGGAGACTGTCAATGAGGAAGTAACACATTTTCCAAAATCATGCCGCCGTGATAGCTTGGTTACCAAAACTCATGAAAACACGATCCGTTCAAATAAAATCAGGCCCTACATTTTTTTTTATTGATTTTTGAAACTATTGGGTTGCGGGACCCATTTGAAAATGGCTAGATTGACTGATGACGTAATAATAGCATTCGCATAACCTTCACAATAGTTTTCCTCAAACAAACAATAGAACTTCAGAGAAATGGGAAGGACAAGAAGGGGCAAGACATGATAACAGCCTTGATCCGGAGGGTTGGGAGGGGTCACAACCCCTTAATTACGTCACGAGTCACAGACCGGACGTTTAAGGTAACAAAAAAAAGTGGCAAGTTTTATTATTTCGCTATAAATCGAAATCAATCATTTACGCACTAATATTCAATTCCTGATAATATTTAGTCATTTTCTTTCGAAAAAAAATTGTTTCCAGCGATTTTTATTTTTTATGTTACTTCCTCATTCGCGGATCAATTAGCTGAAATCCCCGGTGCCAAAAATGAGTAAAAACGGTAATTCGCGGCTAAAATTAAGACACAATTCGCGGCTAAAAAAAGAAATAATTGTTTGCTAAAATGAAAAAATTGGAAAATTCGCGGGAAACCCAATAATTCCCGGACCTATTAGAGAAAACCCGCTAATACGCGGCTAAAATGAAGATACAGCGTTCAATCGCAGCTTAGCATCCACGAAAATACCGATCCACGGTTAAAATTGAGATAAAGCACTCATTTGCGACTGACGTTGAGAAAAGGGCGGATCAACTTGAGAAAATTAACGAATTCGCAGCCAAAATATTAACTATTCTCTGTTAAAATTGAGGTAAAATTTGCGGCTAAAATTGGGAAAAAACGTCTATTTGCATAAAAAATTAAGAAAACCCCTTGTTCAGCGGCTAAAATTGGAGTAAAGACGGTGATCCACGGTCGTATTGAACAAATCAACTAATTCTCACGGTTCAAGTCAACAAAAAGCGCTCAATCGCGGCTAAACAGAAAAAAAAAGTCAATTCACCTATCAAGTTGAGAAAATGCTAATTCACTGGGGCTAAAATTGATTGAAACCCGTAATCCACGGCTACAAATTTGAAAATTTTCGCAGTTAAAACAGAAAATAGAGCAGTTAGCGACAAAAATTAAGAAAACCCATGATTCGAGTTTAAAATTAAGAAAAAAACACAATTACTTAAGAATCTATTTGCGACAACCCGCTAAAACGCGGCAAAATTTGATGCATCATCGTACCTTAAGTTGACATGAAACACTAATTAGCTGCAAAGAATTAACATTGAGAAAAAGCGCTTCCCGGCTAAAATTCTTATAAATTTGTGAAATCCCGCTGAATCGCGGCTAAAATTGAGTAAATTGGGTAATTATTGGATAGAATTGAGAAATAATTCGCATCTAGGATTGGAAAAAAATGTTCATGCCGATAATTGTGGAAAAGCCGTGATTCACAGCTAAAATGGAGAAATTGCTGATTCGCGATGAAAAGTGAAAAAATCGCAATTTCGCGTCTGAAATAGAGAAAAAGCTGCTATTTCGGGCGGAAATTGAGAAAAAATGCTAGTTTATGGCAAAAATAGAGCAAAAGCGGGCAATTTGAGATAGAAAATTGATAAGATAAAATTGAGGAAAAAATCTAATTCAGGGGGGGGGGGGTAAGTAAAAACGCTAATTCGTGAAAACGCCAATTTGCAGATGAAATGAATAAAGACGCTAATTTATCAATAAAATTGAGAAAACGACTAAGCCACAGCTAAAATTCATAATTAGCGCAGGAGTGAAAAAATAGCCAATTCTTGGCATAGAATCGTCCGCCTAAATTACATGAAAGCACTAATTTGCGGCTGAAATAATTAAAAAAAGTTGATCCTCGGGTAAAATGCCTCTGTCCGGCGGCCGTATATTCCTTTACACCCCCCTCACCACAACAGTACCAGCTTAGGTTTTTGACTCACCGACTAACACTGACACTGACAATGTGACCTAGAAGGTTTTTGTCAAGCGTACGCAGTGCTCTGTGAACAACAGTATCAGCTAACACAAGTTTATACTTTTCCTCCTAGGAAAGAAAGTATGTATGTATTCACTTTCCATCCTAGGACAGGAAATAGCCACTTTCAAGCCAACTTTGAGGCTAGAAAATGCAATTTTCTACAAGATTTAAAAAATATTTCTGATCAATCACAAATGATTGATTTTGGAATATTTAGGGCAGGAATTGTCTGTTTAGGGACTTGCGGAACGTGAATTGTTAGTTTGCCCATTTTTACAGCGCGTTACGACAGCTTGGCCACTTTTAGAGCGGGAATCGCTAGTTGTAGCTCGTGAATGGAAGATTTAGCCAGTTTCATAGAGGGATTCATGATCTATTCATGCATTTTCAGGGCTATAGGAACCGTCAGTCTAGCCACTTTTAGACCGCGTGAAGTCCGTTGGGCTTTTTTTAGAGCGGTGTGATTGCCAGTTGGCAATTATTTAAGGCGTTTTAAGGTGGGAATAGGCAGTGAATTGACAGCAAGCCATTTTTATTAGAGCGAAGGACACAATTTCATAAGCCTCTCCCTTGACTAAATCTTGGATCCGCGTCTGAACACTGCGATGTTTTGTTTTTAAAAACAGCCAGCCATGAAATTTCTCTTTGAAAGAGCCAGTACGCTCATTTCTCCTTTAAAAAGGTGTGAAATCCCGTTAAATTGGTTTGTCTTAAGGGAGCCAGCCCCACGATATTGGTTTCTGACAAAATCCGCGAAATTTGGTCTCAGAAAGTGCCAAACCGGCAAATTTGGTTATTGAACTAGCCAAAACCACGAAATTGTGATTTGAGGTGTGTTCAATCCGTGATATTTGGACATTGAAAGTGTCTAATGGGCGAGGAATTGCATTCATGAAGAGTCAACCCGGTGCAAATTGGCTTTTTAGGGAGTCAATTCTGTGACATTGGCTTTTTGAGCGAGGAAAACCTTAGAAATTCGTTCTGAGAGCAATAATCCACAAAATTTGGAATTTGACTTGATCTGCGAGAGGGGGATGGGCTCATGAGCTTAGGGCTATAAGCCCCTCTAAACATTTTACCTTAAATCCGCCCCTGCTAAAATTAAGAAAATAATTCGCGGCTAAAATTTAGAAATAGTGCTAATTCGCGGCAAATTTAGATAAAAAGAGCTAACGTGATGCAAAAACCATGAAACCCGCTTATATACGACTAAAACTGAGACGAACCGCTAATTCCGGTCTAAAATGTATAGATAAAGAGCTCATTCGCTGCTACAATTGAGAAAACGCCAATTTGCGGTTCCTGTATGCTGAGGCAAGTTTGTGGCTATAAAGTCCAGAAAAAAGAAAGAACACGTCACATTTATGATAGAACCCCTCCCAAGATAAATTCCTAGATCCACCACTGATAACAAATGAAATCGGAGAAAACCGAAGAAAATAGGAAAATAAAGTTTCCTCAACGGTTGGTGACTGGGGGGGGGGGAGGCATCTGTAAACTGGTCCTTTTGAGTTTCACTCCGGGGCCGGAATATTCTCTCTATGGCCCTGCCGATAGATGAAATAAGTTGTAGGCATTGGTGAGTGGAATTGGTATAGGTCACACTGGTGAGGAGAGAATTTTTATTTCCTCCCCCTCCCATACCGTTCGTGAGTTGGCTGCGCCTGTGTCACTAACTTAATTTCATCGGTAACTCATGGCAAAAACAGGGTGCATCCATTTATGAGATTACTACATGTAAGCAATTTTGGAAGAACATGGTGATGGTGATGGATGGGGAGGGGGTAAACCTATTTACTTTTTAATGAAAGGTATTAGTGTATCCGCTTCAAACACGAATCGAAAATACGATTAATGGTACATTCTAATAATTTGGTACTGTTGAGGGGGGGGGGAGAAAAATATTACCATCACCCCATACCACCAGCCCTATGATTTCGACTCACGGCCACGCATCCCAAATTGTATGGAAAAAAGGATCGGCGACGATGGGTAGGGTCAACCTCGCCAGTCCTTCCCGCCCCCACACCTCCGACCACCATTAACGAGATTCGCAGTGCCGAGGAACCCATCACCATGCCCAACCAGTCCCCCTCCCCCGCCGACACTACCTCATCGATACCTTTCCAACCCGCTCACCCGTTCCTCTTCTCAGAGTTCAGTTCAAACTGAGCCTAGTAGATTCAGTCTCTCGCCGTTAGCCGCCGACGGAGGACGCGTAAGAATCCATCCGCCTCGATTAGGATAAAATAGAGTAATAAAAAAAAAAAAAATCAAGCAAAATATTAAGCTGAAATTTTCCCTACCGTCTTCCTTTTTGCTTGCTTTTTAAAATAGAAAAAGTGGCACCGAGCGATAATTTTTACTCCTTCACCTTCGACCACGAATAATTCCGTTCGCTCTCGTTTAATATTCTTCGTCGACCGTAGAAGAGGAAGAAGAAAAAAAAATTATCATTTAATTTTTTTTTTTTTCCCCCGCTCTTTACTCGAAAATTAATTTCTTCGCGATCCGAGTGTGCCACCGCCTTAACGGGGTGCACCCCGCCACTACCGCCGTGTCCTCCTTCAAAAGTCAGTTCTGTGATTGTGTGCCTTGGAGAAAAATTTCGAACGGGCAACGAGTCGTCGTTTCTCGTCAAATCGTTCCCTCCCTAGCGGGCCTCACGTCGTCCTCGTCGGACAGTGGAGATCGCAAAGAGGCGTTATTATCAAGCGACAAGGAGCTCAGCGACAGTTCGGACTCTCGCCGAACTCCAAAACCGAAAGGTAAAAAAAAAAATTTTTTTTACATCATGAATAAATAAATTAAAACGAAAGACAAATTACATTTTTGTTTGTTACAAAAATTTAAATTTAAAACTTTGCGAACGTGAAAATTTTTTCGACGGACGGAGTAGCGCGTGAGAGACAGAAAAAACAACCGGCCCCGAAAAAGTTTGGCAGCCTAGGGAACTCCGCTCGCCCGCTTTGCGATCTAAAACCCCCAGGGTTTATAAAAAGCCTCACGCTCGATGTATTTCTGTCCCCCCCGCGACACACTTTAACAAATAAAAAATATTATAAAAGGACAACTAGTAGGCTTTGGGGGAAAATAGTAGGTGAAATAAAAAACCTACAGAAAAAAAGTATATTTTTTTAGGTGGTTTCACTCAATGTTAACGACCCAGGGACGCCCTTTACCCCTCCCCACTTCGGGGACCAGAGCGTTTAAGGGGCTTGTATTTTCGGTCGAATAACCGCTGCTCCTTCAGGCTGGTGTAAATGCATCCAAAGTAGTCTAAACGTGGAAAAAAATCCATAGTACAGCTCAAGGTCGCCACGAATAATTTTCCTTTTAAAAATAAATAACGTCTCTTGTTATAATGCGATACGTTTTGTTTGCTTTGTGCATTTTATCTTATTGCCTTGTAGGCTAGGTACTTGAATAATATTTTTTTTTTTTTTAAAGTGGCGCTTTGAAAATCAAAATATTTTGAAGTTTAGCCCATTAATTCTGAAAATAATATAAGCGTTTTAACGTTTTTAAACGTCAAATTTGAATTTACCCCTCTCTAGTAAGTTAGTAATATTTAGGAATCGTGAAGGGGGCGGGGGGAATACTTACAACAATAAAAACAACGAAAAAAGAGCGAATGGTGCGTACAGAAGCCTACCACACACTTCACCATGTGAGACTTATCACACGCACATTCTAGTTTTGTTCATCGATCTGTCTCTTAGAAAGCATGGTCGTTGCGGGAGACGGCTGGTTGGAGGGGAGAGAGTTGTTGATGATGATGAAGCAACTTTCCCCTTCGCTTCAAAAGTCCGTCAGACACCCTTCCTCCCTCCTTCTGACCCATTGCAACCGCCCCCTTCGTTCCTTTTTTTTTTTCACGAAGGGAAAATGCCGCCTCCTTGCTCTTAAGAAGAAGGAGAGAGAGAGAGCTGAAAGACGAAGGAAATGTGGAATGGACACGCCAAAAAAAAAAAGGAAAATTTAAGAGTGTTGTGAAAAGATGGGGTGGGGGGGGGAGTTTAGGAGATCAACGGAAATTCTAAATCGCTTTTCCAAAAACTCATTTCGGGGTAAATTGGATAGTTCAATCAGACTGTTCAAAGCAGCGAGTGAATGATGGGACTGTAGGAGGAGGGTGCTCCTTTTCATCGAAAAAAATTGGACCTCAATTGAACTATCGTTTTCCAATAGTTTTAGAATAGAGAGAGCGAGTGAGAGAGTTTGACTGTGAGGAACAACGTTTTCGTCAGACGCCCATTATTACAAATCAACTCAATTTTCACAGTTTTTATTTACTTCTTTTTTTTTCATATTTAGGGACTTAGGGATTTTTTTTCATATCAAGCCAGAAGGGTGGGCAGCTTTTCACATTCCCCTCAGCCCTCGAGCGTAATCATCCGGTCGAGCCAGTGCCGTTCGGCGACCACTAAAAAACGGGTCCCGAAACTAGCGAATCAGAAATTCAAAAATAACTACTTAAGACGCGAATCTTGCAATCGCGTGGATATTTCTTTAGCCCGAAAACTTTCAATCTCTTGGGTATTCATCAGGTTTTGTGGTGGCGGCTATGTCCATGGGTACCGCAACCACAAAAAAAGGGCCCGAGACTGACAATTTTACTTGAACCAAGACCTTGAACTGGCAGTTTCACTACAATTAAGAGCCGAAAATGTCCATTTAGAGGATAATCAGCCAGGAAACTTCCAACTTCAGACATAGGCTGAATTTCGCACGCCACAAAAAAAACTGTGAAACTAGCAATTTTGCTGATATTAAAAATTTAGACCCTAAAATTGCATATTTTCTCAGGAATCAAGACCCGAAAGTCGCATTGCCGCTGATATTCGGACACTAACATTCCAATTTCCTGCGTGCATTCGTCATCAGACTCCGGGCTCTGTTTGAATGTCGGCTAGCCTGTTGGACCCACCGCCACGAAAAAGGCCCCAAAAATTTGCAATTTTGCTTAAACTAAGACACGCAACTTTCTTATTTTGCGGATATTCCCAGCCAGGAAGCTTGCCGATTCACTCGAAGGACCCGAAATTGCCAACTCACGAATATTTATCTCAAAATGTTGTTAACTACAAGCGATGCTTAGAAAAAAGAAAGAAATAAACCCCCACCCCACCCCCCGAAACTTGCGATTAAGACTCAGAAATTAAGAGATTCATGCCCGATTTCACCAACTTCTTAAACCAAGATCAACAACTAATCACGATTATAATGAAAACACTTGTATCAGAATTCATATGGGTCGCTATTGGCAACTAATCACGATCAACTTTAAACAAGATCAATTTTGTTGGTGAAAATGGCCTAAGAAGTTGAGGCGTGAAACTCGAAATGTGAATATTCAGTAAGTGTTGCACACCTGTAAATGTTTGCCATTTGGCCGGGAGTATGGCGTATTTTAGCCACGTCAGTCACAAATTTTCAATTAGTTGTGTTTATTTAGCTTCAAACTTGCAATTTTGCTGACATTAAGACCGAAAACTTGCATTTTCGCGGACAATCGGCCAAGAGACTTCCAATTTCGTTGGTAACCGTCAGTCTATTAGGCACTCTTGAGGCCGACTTGCTTCGACAACATGGTCCCAAAGGTGTAATTTTGTTTTAATTAAAACCCTGAACTTTCAATTTTACCAAAATTAAGACGCATAGACCCGAATCTCTCGGATATACCACGGATATATCCGGCCAGAAAACTTGTTCAATTTCGCTCAGTGCAGGGCCCGATCGTACAAACTCAATATTTAGCGCTTAATGTTGATGTAACTGCACGGCTTGGGCGCAGTCTGGGGCCGGCCATCCTCAATGAACAAAAAAATCGGTCTCAAACTCGCAATTTCGTTTAAATTAAACCGTTATCAGCTTGGAAGCTTCCATATTCGGGGATAACTGCTTCAAAAATGTCGCGACTCTGCGGTTACCCGTAATGGCGCAGTCGTGGCTGGCTAGCGCCTGCAGGGTTCCGCGGTCACTAAAAAAACAACAAAATCCTAAAACGTTGGAATAAATTAAAGATCTGGAGCTTGCAGTTTTTGCTAAAATAAAGCCCCACGAGCTAGCAATCCACGGCAAACCTCCCCCCCCCCCCTAATTCGCTAATATTTGCCTGCAAAATGTTGCAATTTTGCGGTTGTTCGTCAGGATGCTGTCGTAAGAGGCGTCCTACCCCGTGATTTCACGACATATAAAAAAATAATAATAATAATAAATAAAAATTTAAAAAAAACGGAACATAAAGAAATTTCGCGAAAAAAAATTTCAGAATACTGCCAAATTTTTTTATCGTCAATTTAAGCTGTGGAATTAGCACTTTTTCTCATTTTTTTTTTTTATCCACGATTTCACTTTTAGCCTTGAATTAGAACTTTTTCTCAATTTTAGCCGCTAATTAACACTTTGTCCTAATTTCAGCCGCGATTTTTCGTTTTTTTTTCGCTGTTAATGAGCGCTTTTTCTCAATTTTAACCACAAATTAACGTTTTTCTAAATTTAAACCGTGAAGTGACTTTGCGAAAGAAGTCATTTTTTCCGTGGAAATTCTGTTTTTTGGGCGGAATATCTTAATTTTTTTGTTTTAGGGGCAAAATATTTAGTTTTAAAGGCAAATCAGCCAGTTTGAAGGGCGAATATTGACGGATTCCTAGTGTAGCTGGTTTCGAACACAGACTTCCTTGTTTAGGGGAACCCGCGCTGATGGCGAAACCATCGAGAGGGCTATTCAGGTCTTGAAATTAGACTTGATTGCCTAGTTTTATTCGTTTTAAGTCATGAATTAATATATACCAGCGGTCGATATCACCGTTTTGAACTTTTGAACGCATATAATGCATTTATATATCACTGGCTTGATGAAGCGAATATTCATTATCTTCAGGAAGTTAATACCATTGTACAGATAGGCATTTGTGGCCTAAAAGTGTGGAACTGCCCTTGTTTGCCTTTCAGCTTTATATCATGGAGTTGGACGTACAACGATAGTGTGTGCAACAGAGTGAACAAGGGGACCACCCAAGTTTTATATGCGTTTCTATCCTCTCGTGAGAGAAGAGAGAGGTAGCGATTTTTAATGAATCGAGTGTGACCAGTTCGATGACGAGGCATTATATTATTTATTTATTTAAATTGATGATACCCTTAACACAACCCTCTCACCCGAACACTCACTCACAGAAACCAACGACTGCAGGCGTTTCCCGAGTGTGATTAAGGGGTCAGCCTGTTCCCCTTCACCAATATTTGGCCCTGACCTTGAGGCTCTTCAACACCCAGCCTATATAGCGCGACCTGTATTTATTTGCACGTTTTAGCACGTGTACAACTGTAACAATCACCGGAATTCCTTTGTTTGAATTAAAAAAAAAAAGTCTAGGGGGAAAAAATCAACAACTCATGCACCTATGAATATTCATTTGTGACGTTCAACGTAGTACGTTCAAGTTTGGCAGAAAACTTGAAATAGTAAAAAAAAAAAAAAAATTAGTTCCGTTTGGTAATTTTCAATGGAACCAACACCTCTCTCTGTCTGATTATTCAAACTACAGGTCCGTTCCATATTGCCTTATTGCGCAGAATAGTGCTACAGTAATAACATGTTTTCATTAATCACTTCCAAGAAACTCGATGAAATCAGTTGATCTCTACTTGACAAACAATGCAACGGAACTCACGGTTGAATGAAGAATTTCGAAATAACAGCAAGTTTCAAGGTTTGTTCGTTTGTCGTTCAAAACAGGTGAATTGCGTATGACTTCCGAAAGCGGGATAATATTAAAAGGAAAGTCGTAATAGTGCGCAAAATTAATTTACGGGTGAAATGAAGAAAGATCGCTCTTTCGCATCAGATAAACGCTAATTCACTGCTGAAATGAAGAAAAACGCTAATTTGCTGGTGAAATTGGCATCTATAGATAAAACTGCTAATTCACTACTAAGGAGAAATACGTAGTTCGTCACTAAAATGGAGAAAAACTATAATTCTCTGCAAAAAAAAGAATGCGGAACGCGCTTCAGGGCGAAATCCTGAAGATTATAAATAAGGATATTTTAGGCTATAGTTAGGACGTGAAACTGTACATTTGACAACGAGAGAAGAAAGTGGAACTTTACCCTCGAGTTGTCGTAAACTCACGAAGCGCCGGCCGAGGCACAAAACGAGAGAGGTTCCCATTATGCTAACTTCCCCAAGGTTAATTAAGAGTGAAGAATCACAGCTGTTTAGCCCGACTTTTCAACTTATCCTCACTGCAGTGAGGGAAAATATTTTTCCTCTCTTGAGAAGCAAAGTTCTACTTTTGCAGGGAGGTTACACCGAGGGAAATACAACTTTTTTCACTCGTAACGCTAAAAAATAGCTGACTCGCTGTTATCGCCGGAGAATCGAGAAAATGTGTACTTTCAACGCTACAATTAGAAAAAGCGCTGATTCGCGGCTAAAATTGACATGTACCGGTACAATTTATGGCAATAAAAATTCATAAATAGTTCACAGCTGAAATTGGTACTTTGCAGCTGAAATTCGTGGGTAAAATTAAAGAGAAAAATTAGTCGAGAAAAATTCTAATTCGCAGATAGAATTGCTGAGAAAATGCCCTGCTAAAATTGATAATAAGCGCAAATTCGCAGGTGAAATAGAGGGGGGGAAAGCGAATTCGCGGGTAAAATAGAGAAAAAGGCGAATTCGCAGCTAAAATGAAAAAAAAAAAAAACGCTAATTCATATGGAGAAAACGCCAATTGAGAAAAACTACTAATTAGTGGATAAAATTGAGAAAGAGCAGTCATTCGCAAATTGAGGAAACGCTAATTCGCGGATTCTTTAGGAAACCTCGTGACTTAAATTGAGAAAAGCTACAATTGATGGCTAGAACGGTTTAGAAAAACGACTGTTTCGCAGCTAAAATGGAAAAAAAACCGCTTATTTAATGCTAAATTCTAGGAATTTAGCCAATAAAATCTGATAATTTTGACTATAAATCGTGTATTTCACCCCAGAATCCGCACGTTTTGCTGGCGACTCAATTCTTTGATGATGTTTCAATGTAATAATAACCAATTGAAACATATCTGTGCTGATTGGGTGCTTTATCTCAATTTTAGCCCTTTGTTATTGCCCCTTTTCTCAATTTTAGCCGTGAATTCGGCGACTTGTAGCCATGGATTTCATTTTTTGTCCATTTTATCAAGATTCCTCCAAAAACCGGGAATGGACGTTTTTATACATTCTGCTGTGCATGACCACTTGCAATTTCATTGCTGTGAATGAGGAATTTCTCACGATTTTGCCGTTAATTAGCCCTTTTTATCAATTTTAGACAATATTTCGTGTTTCCTCTCAATTTTAGCCGGGCATTTACATCTTTCATTTTTTCTAATTTCATCCGCAAATAATTGTTTTCCTTAATTTCAGTCACGCATTCTGGCTATTTTAGCCCAAAGAGCTTTTCCTCATTATACAAGCCGCGAAGTAGCAATTTTTCTTATTTTTAGCCACGAATTAGGACTTTTTACCGGTTTTTTCCTCATTTTTGGCCTCGTATTTTAATTGTAACTCCGAATCAGCCACTTTTAAACAATCGAATTCTGTTTTTATTTGGAGGAAAACTGTCAATTTTGCCGCCCGTAACTATAGCTATTTGGTCGCTGAAACTAAGACCCGAATCTGTCCTTTCCGCGGTCACACCCTGACGGATAACTGTGTAATTGCAACATTTAGAGCTAAAACATTTGAGAAGTTGCTATTACGGAATTATACAAGTTTGAATTCTCAATTTCCTCGACTTTGCATCTTCGGGGCATTTTCTTCTTTATTGGCCGCCCCCCAGTCAGCGGATGAATAACCGCAAAATTACACCATTTGGAACTAAATATCAGTGAATATCTGGCCGAATATCCCCAAAATAAACATTTTCGGGTCTTAATTTCTGCGAAACTGCAAGTTTAGGGTCCTAATTTTTCATTTAACTAAAATTGCCAGCTTTGTGGTCAACAGCGATCAAATCTTTGCGAATTTCCACGGACTGTTCCGGGTCTTAATTTCAGTGAAATTGGAATTTTAAAGTCTTCATTTTGAAGACATTTCAAGTTTCGGGACCTTTCTTTTAGTGGCCGCCCTACCCCTAGCCCAGCCGGCCCTGAGAGGATCCTAGCTAAACTTGATGAAACACGTGACTCCCCCCCCCCCTCCGACGCGTTCACTGTTGAGAGAGACAAGTTCGCACAGAGAGAAAAGCTGTTGCACCCTTCTGTCTGGATCTAGCTACGCCCATGCCCCCGCAATAGTGCTTGCCTCTAGTGGCCCCGCGAGGGCTAGCAAAGGGCCCTGAGCTCTTGACATCAGGGTGGGAAGCTTTTCGCATTCCCCTGAGCTCTCGAGCGTATTCGTTTCAACTATGTACGCACCGGATAGTGACAGAGGGGCAACTATCATTTTTGAAGGAATTCACGTCAGACCTGAAAGTCGCAATGCCGTGAATATTCGGCCATAGAGCTTTCAATTTTCTGTCTATTCTTCAGGCTCGGGGCTCGTTGGAGCCAGCTAGCCTGTTGGATCGACCGCCACGAAAAAGGTCCCAAAACTGGCAATTTTGCTTAAACTTAGGTCTTAAATTTTTAATCGCTTAAATTAAATTGAGTCCCGAAACTTTCAAATTTCGTAAACTTATTTCGCACAAAGAACCCGATATTGCAAGCTCACGTACAAATATGTATCTCTAACTGTTGCAACCACACGGCTATTCGTCAGAGTATTGGCGCAGTCGGGTCGAGGGATAGCCCAGGGTCCAAAGCTACTTTAAAACAAAAAAACACCCTACTTCCTTTGCCTAAAAGGGAGCACGGATGTAAAAATTGCCGAAACTCACTCAAATTAAGACGTGAGACTCGCAATGTCGCAAATTTTCTGCCACTGGTGAAGCCAAATGTTGCGATATTGCCAGGGAGGGGTGAAGGGAGCCTTGTCAGCCTTAGACGTCACACTACGCCCCCGGCCGTCCGCGGCCAATTACAAACATTCAATTTCACGAATATTTAGACCCCGAAACTGGCAATTTATACGAAATTAACACCCATAACTTACAATTTTGCTGACATTAAGGGCCGTATTTATGAACGTTCCTTAAAGCTTCCTCGAGTCAAGGAACCGTTGAGAACAGTTTTGATCACAATAAAAACATCTGTTTTAATGAATTTCAAGGGTTCCTTAATGTCAAGGAACGTTCATAAATACGGGCATAAGACCCTAAACTTTCATTTGCGCCAGAAATTTGAAAATTCGCGGATGTTCAATCAGAAAACTATTAAATTTCTAAACTAACTAATTTCGCTTAATTAAAGGCCGAACTTGCAAACTCAATGCTTGGCGCTTAACGTCTTCAATTTCGCGAATTTGGAGAAACTTTCAAATTCGCAAAATCAAAGACTGGAAACCAGAAATTTCAATTTCACAGTTTTTTGGCTCCAAGAGTTGTAATGTTGCAGCTATATTTGCCAGGCTTTGAGCGCCAACCACGGCCACTAAAAAAAAAATTCCCGAAACTTTCAAATTCGCGAAATTAAGACGTGATACGCGAGCAATATGGTGAATTTCTGACAGCAAGCTTCAAATTTCACTGATATTTGCCTCCAAAATGTTGCAATTTTACGGTTTTTCGTCAGGGAGGCTATAGCACAGGCTCCACGATCACTTGAGAAGAAAAAAAAAAGCCCCGAAACTTGCAAATTCCCGGTAATTTGGATCCGTAACTTACAATTTTGCGGATATTTGGCTCCGAATGCCTAATGGTGTAATTTTGCGGCTGTTTCTCTCGATAGGGATGGGCGTTTTTCCTCAATTTCATCTATATCGCTCACTAAAAAATGCTATATCGTGGGGTTTTGCTCACAAAAAGCAATTTGGCTACAGTGAGCAAGTCGTCAGGAGATAATGGCACTGGGGGGGACTCACTGTACATACATATAAAGAAGCGTTTACACGGTTCAATCTCATTGCTCAAAATGATGGAAGACATTTCATTGAATGGCTCAGCTCATCACGTTTATTATAGAAATTTGATGGAGCAAGATTAATTGTAAATAAACGATTACACACGTTTCAATTTGATTGAATCAATAAAATTGGGCCATGAGCGCTTAAGTAATTCGCGGATTTTCCGCTCTGAAAAAGCTATTACCCGTTAGATAGGACCCGTTTGAGACTCACTAATAAGAGCTTTCACCAACTTGGGAGTGATCTCTATAACATGCTGCCTGGATCAGTAGCGCAGCAGCCTCCGAAAGCATTCAACAGGAAGCTTAAAGGGCTGTTTCTTGCAAAGGCATGCTACTCCGTGAATGAGGTGAAGGACGCTCTCTGCTCTTGGAAGACTCTGCCTCTGTGACTTTAAATTTTGCCACTTGACGTTGTAATGCCCGTTTGGGTCTCTACAATAAATCAGTTTATTATTATTATTATTATTATTATTCCACTAGTAAACCTCTCTGAAAAATCAACTTTGCTGGTTTTGATGACTAAAAAAAGCAATGTCGGGGTTTTGCTCGCACACAAAGCAATTTCGTCGGTGTCGCCTGTAAAACCAATTTTGTTGGTTTCGCTTGCTAAAAAAATCAATAATTGTAGGCACTATAAAAGAAATTTCGCTCGCTAGGAAAGCAATTTCGGTTTCGGTCACTAAAAAAAAAAAAAAAAAAAAAAATCAGCGGGTTTTGCTCATTGTAAAAGTGATTCCATGGGTTTGTCTCCACTAATCAAGCAATTTCGCTCACAAAAAGCAATTTTTACTTTTCCTTCCACAGTCGATTAATGCGGAGGGGGAATTTCACGTGCAGCCACTAGGGAGGGGGGGAGATCGACGCCGTTGTTCCGTGACCACTTGAAAAAAACCTTAGAACTAACTTTCGCAAAAATTAAAGACCAGAAACTTATAAAGAAACTTATAAACTCACTAAATTGTATAGACAGTAAACCGTATAAGACAGTTTTCGGAAGAGTGAAAAGGTCCCCCCCCCCCCCAGGCCGCATCGACTCACGCCAACTTTCAAGTACTTAGCTTGTACTTCGTTTCTGTTCCAAATGTTTCCATTGAAAATAGCCGTCAGCCTTTTTATTTTTAGAAAAGACCCCCCCCCCCCCGCTTTATTTAAAAAGAAAATTAAAAGAAGATTCGGGTTTTTTAGTTTAATTGTACCTACTTTTTTTTGTCTTCTTCTCCTTTTCCTTCGAGCCCTGGCTCTCCTTGCCCATTATATAGCGGGAGTCATGCATTATTTATGAGAGTTACAACAATTACTATGCAAATTTTTAGCCGGAGGTTAAAAGGAAAGTACCTTTTCCCCTTCTAAGACGCAAAAAAAAATATGCATTGTCCCGTCATTTTAGCTGGCTTGACGATGGCGAGTGGAAAGCGATGGCGGGAAGGGGGATGGGTCTAGGTTTGCCATTCATTTTTTTTTAGGTACTTCCCCCAGACGGTGGCTTAGTTATAAAAGATTGTCTTAAAAAGTTATTAGTCTGAGGTTTAAATTTATACATTAAAAAAAAAAACGACGCGACGTTTGATTGCGAGTGGAAGAATTGAAAGATAATTTTTTTTAAAGGACGCTATCTTGTAATTTTTTATTCACCCGCTCTCCCTATCCACCGACTTAGCATCAAATAATGTTATCATTTCCAGACGTCTTGAAAAACATGAAACGGAAGAAGAAAATCTTCATCGTATAATTGAAGTTAAAAACAAAAAAAAATACATACAGCTCGTTGAGTTTTAAAGATTATTTTATCTTTCGTGCATTCGATGCATCAAGAGACTCGCTTCCTCCGGTCCGCGACCACTGGAACGTTTGGTAATGAAAAAATAATTACTTTCAAATTGCTCAAAAGACGCGCCGAGGGTTTGTGTACATTGAAGAAAATGGCAGTTTTGTTGAATAGTCGGCAGGGGCGAGGGGGGGGCATCTTAATTATTTTTGTGGCAAGAAAGAGGTCCGCGGTTTTTTTGAAGAGTTTGATGCGCGGAACGTCTCGAGGACACGCGCGGGAAGGTCACATAGTTATAATGTACATCCCGATTGAAAGTTAAAATTGTTGTAATACAGTCGGAATGATTAATATTATTAGTTTTTAAGCCGTACAACTTGGTTAATATTTTATTTTTAGGGTTTTGGCTTTTTTCTTCTTCTACTTCTTCATTTCCTGAAGAAGGCCAGTTGGAATTAATCACACAGGACGGCGGTGGTGGGTTAATTCAGAATATTGCGAGAGCACAGTTATTGGAGGGGGGAGGGAGGTCCATTGTTTCGCGTTTGTCCCTTTCATTTTGAAAAAAATTATAAGAACATCTAACTATCACGGAAATCATGTTGCGTGCATAAGATTTAATTTCGGCCAGACGTTAAACTTATACTGAGTCTTCACACCGTCTAATTTAAATGCAGGAACGGCGCAACGCATAATGCCAAGGGGGTCGGTATAGGGGTAAGCGAAGTAAGCATGAAACTTAAACTTTAGTAAAGTGAGGTTGGGGGTCGGGGCTTTCTCATCCTTTTATCCGTGCGGATATCTCGACGGATCTTGATCTAATTCCAAATGGATGAAAACGAGACGTTTCTCTGTTTTCCCCCTTTTGAGAGAGCTGAAGGGCTTAAAGAGGTGTATCAAGCGGCTTTTGAATGCATCCTTTAGATTGATTAATAGCACTCGTTTAGTTTCCATACTAGCTGTGGTGGTGTAATGCATTGGAGCTGAAATGATGAAACCTCAATTCGCGTAATATTAACAGAAACTTGAAGTTTTATTTGTATACATGAATTACCCACTTAATATCTGACTGGCTGAAATCTAAACAGCGTCAGTTCCCCCATCACAACTCCGAAAGTTTAAAAAATCGCTAATTCACGCATGCAATTCAGAAGCGCTAATTCATAGCTAAGCTGCAGCCGCGACATCAACCAGAGTCTGACAATATAGCCATGAAATTACACCACTCGGAGCTAAAAATCGGCGGAATTGCCAGTTTGTGGTTTTTATTTTCGCGAAATTACTAGTAGATTCTGGGATCTTCCCTAGTAGCCACGGAACCCCTTCGACCCGGCCATGACTCTTGGCTATGACCAAAGTCATCTAATGCGAATAGCCACAAAATTGAAGCATTTTGAAAGAAAATACCCGCGAAATTGGAATTTTATAGGCTGAATAATCGCGAAACTGTGAGTTTCACGTCTTCAGCGAAATTGAAAGTTTCAGAGCTTTTTTTAAAGGCCGTAAATCCCAGGGGGGCAGGGGGGGGGGCTCTTGACACTTCTCAAAACTTGACGAATAGTCGCAATATTTTAAAGGCAAACATCCACGACATTGGAAGTTTACTGGCTAAGTATACGAGATATTGCAAGTTCCCGGTATTCCGCAGCGAAACTGCAAGTTCGGGGCCCGAATATCCGCGAAATTGCAAGTTCGGGGCCCGAATATCCGCGAAATTGCAAGTTCGGGGCCCGAATATCCGCGAAATTGCTTAGTTTCCGGTCTTAATTTTCGCGAAATTGCAAGTTTGAGGTATTTATTCCCGAAAAATTGATTGAAAGTTTAGGTTGATTTTTTAAAAAATTGCAGCGGAAACCGGGCGCGACAGCGGTCTAAGTCTGACGAACAGGAAACAGGAAACATCCATGAAATTGTAAGTTTTGTGGCCGAATACAACTACCAGTTCGGTTCTAAATAAATGAGGAATTATAAGTTTTCAGCATAAAGCGATAAACAATGCCCTTTATTCCTCCTTTTATCAATTCGGGCCGCGAATTAGCGCATTCTCCCATTATTATCCGTGAATTAGCAAATTATTCTCAACTGTGTCCGCTAATTAGCGCTGCTTCTCGATTTTAGCAACGAATGAGCATTTTTGCTCAATAACCGCGAATTAGCGTATTTTCTCATTGTTATATCTACGAACTATTGCGTCTTATCAAATTCTGCGGACCCGACGAATTTCCGTCCTGAAACCACGATTTATCTTTGTTTTAGCTGCGAATTTGCGATTTTTCTCTATTTCGACCGCGTATTAGCATTTTTTTCGATTGTTGCAGCGAGTTAGCGATTTATTTGGCTTTCATCCATGACCATGAACGAGCGTTTACCCTCGATGCACGAATTCACTTCCGGAAACCGCGAGATGTCATTCTCTTAATTTTAACCGCGAATTATCGTTTCTATAGCAGCGTTTTAGCGATATATTACACATTCAACCGTGATTTGAGCGTTTTTCCTCAATTTGAGCCACGAATTTGCTTCCAGAAACCACGAGCTAAATTTTAGCAGCGAATTACCGATTTTTTTTTTTTTTTTTCTCAATTTCATCAGCGAATTAGCCCCTTTTCTCAGTTTTATCCGTGATTTAACGCATTTCATATCCGCAAATTAGCACTTTCAATCAAAGTTATCCATACGACGAATAAGCGTTTTTTATCAATGTTAGCCACTCATTATCGTTCCTATCAGCGTATCAGCGATTTATTTCACATTCATAATTGAATTAACGTTTTCGCTCAATTTTAGCCGCGAATTTGCCTGCGGAAACCACGATTGGTCATTTTCTCAATTTTAGCTGCGAATTAGGAATTAGCGTTTTTTCTCAACAGTATCAACGAATTCGCGTTTTTTCAATTGTTCTCTCCAAAAATAGCGTTTTTTTCTTTATTTTAGCCGCAAATTTGCGCTTTTAGTGCATTTCATTTATGTCAAAATGCACTATTTTACCATTTTAGTCGCGAATCAGCGTTTCTTGCAGCGTATTAGCGAATTATTTCTTATTCATCCTTGAGTGAGCTGTTTTTTCTGAATTTTACCCGTGAATTAGCGTATTTTTTCAATATTATCAGCGAATAGGCGCTTTTTCTCAATTGAATCCGCGACTTGACGTATTTCCTCAATTTTAGCGACGAATTTGCCACGAGCAACGACTTTTGTTTTTTAACTTTTTGTATAGTAATTCAATCATGTATTAGCGCAATTTCTCAACTGTAGCACTGAATTGGCGCTTTCTCTCCATTTTATCCGCGAATTAGTACTTGTTATATATTTTAGCCGTGAAAATTTTAGCCACGAAGTTGCCTCTTGAAACCGCGAATTGTCGGATTTTCTATTTTAGCCGCGATATAGCGTTTTTTCTCCATTATACCAGCGAATTAGCGCATTTTACCTATTTTGTCAACGATTTAGCGTTTTTCACCATTTTAGCCGCGAACTAGCGCATTTTTTCACATTATAAGCCGCAAATCAGCGTTTTTTGCAGCGTATCAGTGATTTATTACTTATTCGTCCTTGAATTAGTTTTTTTTTCCTGAACTTTAGCCGAGAATTAGCGCCTTTTTTTCAATGTAGCGAATTAGCACTCTATCTCAATTGCGTCCGCTAATTATGTAATGTTTTTTCTCAATTTAAGTCACGTATGTTCAGTTTTGTCTATTTTTGCCACGAATTAGCGACATTTCTTAACTACAGCCGTGAATTAGCACTTTTCACAAATTTTAGCAGTTTTTCTCCATGAAGTTGCCTACCGAAAACGCGTATTGTCAGTTTCTTGATCATATGTGCGAATGAGCGTTTTTTTCTCAACTTTATTCACGAATTGGCGTTATTGCACACTGTGATTTATCTCAGTTTGTGCTATGAATTAGCGGATTTTCTCAATTTCTTCTGGGAATTAGCGTTTTTTTCTCCTTTTTAGCCGCGAATCAACTCTTTTTCTCAATATTATCCGCGATTTAGCCCATTTTCTAAGTTTTAGCGGCGAATTATCGTTTTTTTTTTACTTTTAGCCGCACATTTGTGATGACGAATTCGTGCTTTTCATCAATTTTAGCCACGATAAGTTGACTCCAAGAACCGCGAATTGATGTTTTATCAATTTAGCAGCGAATTAGCGCTTATTCTCCATTTGATCCGTGAATTAGCGCATTTTTTCAATATAATCCGCGCGTGAGCGCATTTTCTCAATTTTTTTCCGCAATTCTGCGTTTTTTTTGTTTGTTTTTTTTTTCAATTTCTTAGCCGCGAACGAGCCTTTTTGTCTTTTTTAGTCATGAATTAGCGTTCTGTCTCAATTATAGCCGCGAATTATTTAGATTGTAATATGAATTAAATAAATAAATAAAAAGTTTTGAAAAATATCAGTTTTTCGAAATTTTAGCCGTGAGTAAGCGCCTTTTTCAATATCATCCGAGAATTATCGCTTTTTCTCAATTGCTTCCGCTAATTAGCGTTTGTTCTCAATTTCAAGGCACGAATTACGACCTATAACAGGAATTTTTGTTTTCTCAATTTGACTTCGAATTGACGTTTTGTCTCAATTTTAGCCGTGAATTAGCGTTTCTTTTCTCTATTTTGGCGGGCAATTAACTCCTTTTCTGAATATTGTACGTGAATTGCGCTTTTCCTCAATTTTAACCGCGAACCGGAATTTTACTTCAATTTTAGACGCGAAACAGCAATTTATTGCACTTTGAGCCGTGAATTAGCAATTTTCCTAATTTTAAGCTACGAAGTTTCCTCCAGAAACCATTTATTGCCGTTTTACAAAGTTTTAGCAGCGAATTGACTCATTTTCCTAGCCTTTGTGCCCTAGGACAGTGTATTGGCGTTTTTTCTTGTTTTAGTTGAAAAAAGGGCTGCTTCGCACTTTGGCACCGCTAATTCGCAATTTTGGTTTGAAAGTTGCGTCGTGAAACAGCGAATTAGCGAATTTTCTCAACCTTAGCTCCTAGAATAAGTGTTCTTTTTTACGTGCGCCAGGAACAGCGCTTTAGCGCGGCGCTTTCTCAATTGTAGCCGCGCCTAATGAACTGCAAAAACTCTGGTGAGGGGGACAGGGGGTTGGCAAATTCTCTCATTTTCAGCCTCTAATTAGTGCATAATTTTATGAATTTCAATACTGTCACCGCGTTAACGAAAAATCATGTCTGTCCTCGGAAAATTCATTGATTCCCGAGGGCCTCCCCCCCCCCTCAGGCACAAATTTTTGGAACACGCCTTCGTCTGTGTAAACATCAGCTATTAATGCCCTAAATAGAACGCAAGGAAATTCACTGTCAAGAATGAATTCTGAATACATACAAGGATATACATATACGGTTTCCAAATAACGGGCCCTACTTTCTTTTTGCTGTAGAGCCCTCTCACCGCCGCCACATTCATGCCGATTGATTCATTCCTGAAGTGAATTCTTAGTGACGTTTATTGTTGAGGAAATCCGTAAACTGCAATGATAAATTTGCCGCTCGCGGTTTTTTTATGCGTTTAAATTACCGCTGTGCTGCTGCCCTGAGGTCGTTCAACTTTTTTTGTTTCGTTTGCAATTCATGTGTTAACTCGTTTTTCTTCACTCCCCCCCCCTACCACACCCCACCACACTGTACACTCTTGTCTTGCTATCACGCAAACGTGTCGCAACTTCCTTTCCCCTGAAAACACACCAAAAAAAGACTTCGAATTTATTGTGTACCGATACACTTAGCAACTTTTAAAGCAAAGTTTGAGGGGTTCAGTGTTCGATTAAGAAGGCATCGTCTAACGGGGTCCGAAACAATGCACGACATTGAATAACGCAGTGATTATTACAATGTTTGAAAATTTCATGTTTTTTGAACAACTTGCTGCAGACGTTTGTGGGTGAAAAAAGACAAAATATCCAGAGCGAGTCAATAACTTTGTTATTTTTCCGCTGCTAGCCGAGAATGATTCTCTGTGATTTTTTACATCGAATCGAGAAAGAGTAGTTTTCTTTTGTTTCAATGGTCTATGGGAGGGGGGGGGGCTTACTCACTCGATCTCTCTCTTACTCCGTCTCTTTTCCTCCTCGATCCTGACATGGATACGAGCGCCGCTCATCTGATTCGTATAGCCGCGACTTCAGGGGTGAATGGCCCCGAGACCCTCTCTCTTCGACTCCCTCAGGAGCTATTCCATCCTTGTCGCACATAACTATCTTCTTCGGACTGTTGTGGTACCTTCTCTCTCTGTCATACGCAACACACGCACAATCATTCGCTCTCACTCACTCTCTCTCTCTTTATCTTCACCATTCTTTCGCCTTCAATCACGAGACGTGCTCAACGGGTCCCTTTTCTTTTCTTTCTTTTTAAATTTTCCGTCCTCCAGAGGTCATTCCTGAATCTGTCCAATTATTGTTAAACTTTTTTTTTTATTATTAAAAAAAAAGTTTAATAGTAGTGGCAATAATTTCTTCTGCAAGTCACAGGAAACGTTTTTATATCATATCCGGGATGCGAAGCAATCCCGGACACCCTCCCCCCCCCTTCACCAGCAAGCCACGGGTATCTAATTGCACTTGGTGTGACCCATGTCCCCCACCACCACCACCACAGCCATCAGAGTTATGTAAGGCTGTAATTTACGAAATGGTGTTAGTTAGCCCATGACCGTATTCTCTCTGCCTTTCTCTTAAGTTTCAATTAATTTAGTTTAAATTAGACCGGTGTCATTGTGCCCTGGGGTGTTCTTTGCGTGGATCTACAAATCGACCGAAATAAAATTAGATTTTTTGTATTTTTTTCGACTTTGGGTTTTATTTTTATCCAACCGGTTTTCACTCTACTTGGTCGTATACTTCAAACTGCTACGAGTGAGTCCTTCGAGACTGAGAGTTCAAGTTCTTTTTTTTTCTCCTTCTTTTTCGAAGAGATTTTTCAGAAGTTACTTCACTTTCAGCTTCACCGAACAAAAGCGTCAAATTAAATGAAAGTTTTTTTTTTTTCGTCGGGAAGTGGGTTAGGTAATCTGATTGATTTGTTTACCCAGTCACGGGTCATCGTGCCTTTAAAAAGAACCCCCTCCACCCCACCGTGCCATTCAATTTGTTCCCTCCTCCCGCCGTCCACAGCCCCGCAGTAGTTATTCATGCCGGTCGCTTTACCACCACCATCACACCCACTAATTCTGTTGTAGAGTTTACTAATTGTTGTTTAGGTGTCTCGTAACTGTCGAAAGATGCCTTCTCCACCACCCTACTCAACACCATTTTTGCTCTTCGTAACAACCTCTATCACTCCGATCATTTCCAAGTCTCGTCTGTCTTCATTCTTCAACCCCCGGCGCGGGATCATTCCCCGACAGCGCACCACTTTTCTTCGATAAAAACGCAACTCTCTCATTTCAAGATTGTTTTGACATTCGCACTTCCCTCTCTCCACCAGCGCGTTTCTTTTAAAATTTTAGTCATAAAAAGCACAATTAATACGGGGTGAAAAGTTGTAGCGAATTCCACTGCGGCGCGGTTAAAAAATAAAACATTTTTTTTTTCAACCCTTCCGGGAGGGGGGACGGTATAGGGAGGAAATAAGGTTGTTCGATTGTCGAACAAAATATATGGAAAATTGGATAAAAGGGATTGGAAAATAGGGAAGGAAGGTGGGAGATCCGATGAAACGCGGTTGTTGAGTCATCCCGGCCGGCCTCTTTGGAATTCGGGTTCGAGCCTATTTTCGACTCTACGACTTCCACAAATAGCCAGCTCCTCGATGTGTAAACAAGAAATTGGAAAAAAAAAAGAAAGAAAGGAAATAGCGTGAAAGGGAGAAGAGGCGAGTATAGTTGCGATTGTGAAATAAAGGGGGGGGGGAGAAGTATTATTATAGTCCCATCAATTTTGTCTTGTAAAACATTTAAAATAAACAAAAATTTCTAACCAATTTAATTTTTCTATTGTTTCCAGGGTGGAGTGGTTGTGTAATGGTGACGGCACATGCCCTGTGCGGTGAAGAGCCTAGGCGGCGAGTCAGCGCGGAGGGCGGAGGCCTGGGGCGATGGTAGCTCAGGCCGAGGCCGAGGAGAGAAGACGACCCCCCACAGACACCGGCTCTGGAGCCTAGCCCGCCTCCCCGCCGCCCCCAGGCATGCCACAATACTCACGTGAGTAGATCTTATTGTATGTTTTTTTTTTAAATTTTTTCATACCGATAAATTAATCCGTCGCCCGTCGAGTATTTAAAGAAGACGGAGAAAGGAAACAAACTCCTCTCATTTATTGCACTCACTTAGAGCCAGTGGCGTGCCCAAGGCATTTGTTTGCGAGGGGTTTTGAAAATTGTGCTCACTTTTGGGTGAAAATTAACTCCGTACAATACGTGAGAGCAGCCGAATCACGAAAGAAACTGATGGCTCACATTTCCATACATTTTTTCAACGCGATTATCACCTCTTCGTCACCTTTCGCCATAGAGAAGAAAAAAAAGTTGAAATCAGTGGAAAAACTTCCTTGTTTTTTAAGCTTTCCAAATTCCAACGACGTGTAAAGGTTCATAGTTACAGTATTTTCCGTTGAGATATTAGCGTTCGTTACTCAATTTTAGCCTAAGAGGAACTCCAAACACCGTGAATTAGCGCTTTTCCACACGTTTTGTCTAATAGAAGTTACATCGAGAATCAAAGAATAGGTGCATTTTCTCCATTTTATCGACGAATGAGCATTTTTTTCTTAATTTAGCCTCGATTTTTCTCAATTTTATCCACAAATCAGCCCTCTATTTTTCTATTTTAAGCTGCGTTTACATTTGAGAGTTTTTAGCTTTCGAGAGTACTCTCGAGACCCGAATACCCGATTTACGCTGAAATGATCAATTTTAAGAGTAAATCGTCAATTTTATGAGGAAATTATCAATTTTATGAGGAAATTGTAAATTTTGTGTGGAAATTATCAACTTTATGAGGAAATAACCAATTTATGGGAAAATTGTAAACCTTATTGGGAAATTGTCAATTTTATAAGGACTACGTCTATTTTATGAGGGAGTTATCACTTTTATGAGGAAATACCCAATTTTATATGGAAATTGTCTATTTTATAAGGAAACTGTCAATTATATAAGGAAATTGTGAATTTTATGAGGGAATTGTACATTTTATGAGAAAAATATTGGAAATAGTCAATTTTACGAGGAAAATTGTCGGTTTTATCAGGAAATTGTCAATTTATGGGGAAATTGTCACTGTATGAGGAAATTGTCAATTTTATTTGGAAATCGTGAATTTTATGAGGAAATTGTATGCTTTATAAGGAAATTGTCAATTTTCGAGGAAATTGTCAATTTCATGGGAAAATTGTCAATTTTATGCTGAAATTGTCAATTTTATGGGGAAATTGTCTATTTTATGAGGAAATTGTATATTTTATAGGGAAATTGTCAATTCCATGAGGAGACTGTCAATTTTACGAACAGCCAATTTCGAGAAATTGTCAATTCCATGAGGAGACTGTCAATTTTATGAACAGCCAATTTCGGGAAATTGTTTGCCGGTAAACCAATTTCGCTGGGTGGCCTATTTCAGAGACCAATTACGCCGATTTTTCGCTCTATGAACCGTTTTTAGCTGGTTTTACTTAATGAAAAAGTAATTCCCCGGATTTCGCTATTTCGCTCATTAAAAAAAAACAATTTTGAGGGTTACAATCGCAGTGCTGTAGCCGTGGGACATAAGAGCTTCCCCTCGACCATTGCGCTGAGTTCCCTGCATTCGGCGGGAGGCATATTTTTGCCAAACTAATAGTTCACGTTACATAGGTAGTTGTTGAATGTTGTTTTTGTTTTTTTTTTTTTCACTTTTCCGGCCCTTGGGTTCCCTTAATTTTCCGATGCTTCAATTACCGGAGATTTAGAGCTATAACTTTGCCACATCTAGCAGCTGTGTGAGTGTGTGGTATGGTAGGTGCTGGGGCCGGATGAACTCATAATGTGGCCCCCTCCTTAAGCAGGCTCTCGATCCGCGCCTGCTTGTAGTGCCAAGCAAGTAACAAGAGGATGGATTATACAAGTATTAGAAGGAAACTATACATTTCTTCAACCTGGCGGAAAAAACCTCAAGATGTCGGGAACCCAGGCGAATGACATTGGGGGTTTAGACTCCCACGACATCTGACGTTAGCCGCAAAATTGCAACATTTGGAAGCTTAATAATAATCCCTAAAATTAATTGTAAGTTGTCTGGCTGAATATTCGGTAATTTAAAGTTTCAGGTTGGAATTGGAATTTTGGTTACTCTAAATTGATTGGCTTTATATTCGCGAAATTTGAGTTTTGGGGCTAAATTGTAAGTGTTCGCGAAAATGGATGTTTCTCGTCTTCATTTTCGCGAAATTGCAAGTTTTTGGGCTATATTTTCCCGCAAAATCGCAATTTTCTGGGCCTTTCTTTTAGTGGCCGCGGACTCTGGGCCAGCCGGCCATGACGAATAACCTTGTAATTGTAACATCTTGATATGAGTATTTGTGATTGCGCAAGTTTGAGCGAAATTAAAAGCTTCGTGGTTGAATATTCGGGAAGTTGCTAGTTTCTCGTCTTTACTTACACAAAATTGCAATTTTCTGGTCTTTGTTTTCCCAAAACTTTAATTTCTGGGCTAGGAATTCGTGAAATTGCTAGTTTGTGGTCTTTATTTTCGCGAATCGCAAGTTTCTGGATTCTTGTTAGTGATCGTGTAACCCTGTTTAGACGCCCACGGCAGGGAAAGTCTGAAGTTCGCCGCTAAATGACAGCATTTGGGAGCTGGTGCATTTTTGCGATTTAAGCCCTGGACTTGCCCCATGAACTGTACATAAGCGCGCTTTCTTAAATATTAGCCGCCTAAGGACCTCGCAGAAGCTGGGTATTGCGTGAAGCCGTGAAGTTGACTCGTACACATACCGAGAATTGGTGGTTTTTCGCTTAATTTGAACGGCAATAAGAGTTTTTTCTCAATTTTTGCCGGGGACTTGCCCGCATGCTTTCCTACTTTCCTAAGAACAGCGCACACGGGCGACGCACAATGAGTTCACACGTGTTGCTGAGGGCATAGGGGTCCTTTCCTTCCATGAACGTCCCCTCTAAAGGAACTCAAGTTTCAACCACTCGTGGTGGTACCCGAACAGTCTGGTCGGCGGGGGGCACTCCCGCCTCTTAAAAAAAAATGTTTTGTCTATGATGCGTAACTACAAAACAGGGCACAACCACGTGTAGATCCTGAAAAAAAAGGTATATTGATGTTGATGACGCCGGAAAATCCTATACGTTATATGATCGCGCAGGAAAAAAAAAAACAAAAAAAAACGGTGAATCCCATTAAGCCCATCCAGTCCTTCCCCACTTCTTCATCCTTAAATTACGGTTTTCTACTCTCCCCCCACCCACCCATTTCTCTCTTGATCTTGCGAACAAAATTACAAAACAATCAACCCCCCCCCCCAGTACCCCGCTTCATCATCGTCAATAACTCATTTTAAGCACAACCTTTACCCCCTCCTTACTTCCCATCATGGGAACTTGATTAAACTTTGAAAATGCTGCAAAACTCCTGCTAGGTTGGTTAGTGTTGCGTTTGGTGTGATGAGTGGTGGGGGATGGGGAGTCGATTACTTCTTTCTTTTCTTTTCTTTTTTTTTCTCGAACTTTTCTTGGCCTTCTCGAGGACGTAAATGCCGAGAATGAAGAAGCCTACGGTCACTAGTGGTTTTAGTGGTGGTGGTGGTGGGGCGTTGAGGGAGATCTTCAAAACCAGTTTTGAGATGAACAAAACAGACTGTGTACTTTTATTTTTTTTATTTTTCTAGTCTTTATACTCCGACAGTAAAATAACGTTAACTCGTTTCAAGCGAGTGTTTTTGGTGGAGTGTATAGTGGAGTTGCGGTGGAAGGTCTATTTTATTTTTATATTTATCTTCGCTCGTCTTCACTGCGAAATATAAATTAACCAACCCGCCTGTAAATAGTTGTTATCGGCAAATGTAAAATATCTCAAGCGTGACCACCGCTGCTGCGTTGAAAGGTCACTAGAATTTTCCCAACTGCTCAGTCACATAGGTAAACACATGCTAATTAGTCATCGGTAATAAGCGCGACTAAGGCAATATTTTAATTTTGCTCCACGTAGGGTTGCCAACAGTACTTTTAAAAAAGTGTTGTATTATTTTTCTACCTTTTTTTATAAGTCTTTTTACTGTATGAATGGAAAAAATAAGTCAGTTTAGCCGTTAGGGTTGGGGGGGGGGGTGTAGAGTACGAATGGCCTACCTGGGCGCGAATGGTCACTTTGGACATTTTTAGCCACGGTGAATCGGTCGATTTGGCCATTTTTGGCGCGCAAAAGGACAGTTTAGCCATTTTAAGGGCAGGAATCGTCTGTTAGTACAGGCAACTTTGAAGTCGCGAATCGTCTGTTTTGCCATTTTGGGCCGCGAAAAGTCATTTTAGGTGCTTTTTTGGGCGCGAGCGAATAGTCCGTCAAGCCTATAGGTGCGAATGGTCACTGGCCATTAACGTGAATGCAATTTTGCCAATGTTGCCATTTTAAGCGCAGGAATCGTCTGCTTAGGCATTTTCAAGGCGCGAATCACACCAGTTTAGCCATTTTTAGCGTACGCAGTTGAGTCACATCTCGTCCATTTTTTTAGAGTTGGTGTGGCCAGTTTTGCAATTTTCAGTGCGCAAATAGTCAGTTTAGCAATTTTAGGGTGCGAAAATACTTTGTTTAGCCGTTTGTTGGGCTTCAACAGTCCGTCAAGCCGACTGCGCGAATAGTCAGTATGGCCATTTTCGGCGCGTGAATGGTCCATTTAGCCATTTTTGAGGCCCGGATCGTCAGTTTTGCCTTTTTGGGCCGCAAATATTGTCAGTTCAGTCGTTTTCATGGTGGGAATAGCTACAGTTGAGCTATTTTTACAACGCCTAACACAAATAATTTTTGCGCACATGATTTTTTTCTCAAGCCTCTCCCTTGGGCAAATTTTAAATCCGCATCTGGCCAGAAGTAGGGCTGCCCAACCTCCTTAATAAGGTGGCTGATGAGAAACTTGGTTATTGAATTAGCCAAAACCTTGAAAAAGGGTTCCGTCCGTGCCAAATCCGTGAAATATTTGTACTTCGAATGTGCCCAACAAGTGAATTTTTCCTTTTATTGAACGGGTAAACACCGCGAATTATGTTATAGGGCACGGACACCTTTTGTTTCACATCCAAGTTTTCTCGAACACGATTGGTAGATTCTTGGATGCCATATATGCTTTAATAGACCGGCGGGGGCGGGATTTCCATGGCAATGTTCCCGTGTCCGATCCCTATGGGGTGTCTACACTGGGAAATTGGCTTTGAATGAGCCATCTCCAGTAGCTGGTGCCCGCGAAATTGGCTTTTAGAGTGTGCTAAACCTGTAAAAATTAGATTTACAAGTGAGGCGATCGCGGGAAATTTGTATTTCAGTGGGTCAACACTGCGAAATTTTGGTTTTGAAAGAATCCAATACTGTGAAATTGGTTTTTGGCAGGCCATTTACGCGAAACTGGTTCTTGGTTTTACAGAGAGCCAATCCAGAGATTTTTTTTTTTCAGCAAGAGGTGAAATTGGTTCTTAAATTAGCCAAAACTACGGTATTCTGTTCTGTAAAATCCGCGAAATTTGAACTTTGAAAGAGCCGAACCCGACGAAATTGCTTTTTTGAACGACCCAAACCCACGAAATTCGCTTCTGAGATTCGCGAAATACTGTTTTTATAGTCCAGTAGTGCGAAATTAGTTATTTGAATGATCTAACCCGACGGATTTCATTATTCGGAAGAGCCAACCCCGAAAACAAAAATCATTTTGAACGGGTCAACAGCGCTAAATTTTGTTGTTCGTGTACCCAAACCCAACGAAATTGTTGTTATTTCTATAGCCAGCCAAAAAATTACGTTTTTTCTAGAAGCCACCAGACCTACGAAATTTCATTATCGAAGACGCTTTCAATTGTTGGCTTTTCGAGTGTGCTAAATCCATGAAATTGTTAAAATTCGAAATTTCGGATCGAGTGAAACTCCACAAAATTGCTCGAAATTGTTTCCAGGACTAAAAAACAGATGTCTCTACCTTAGAATTGTCTGATTTTCAAGCAGCGAAAATAACCTAGCTGCCACGAATTCTTGACCATAAATTGGATTTTAATTATGCCTGCCCCGTGGAGTTTTTCTGTTTCTTTTTTGTTTTTTCTTGTTTTTTTTCTGGAGCCAGACCCACGAAATCTGTTTTGACTGAGCCCACTCTACGAAATCTCATTTCCAAATAAGCTAGACCCACGAAATTGGCTTTTGGATCTCCCAGAGTACTTCATCCCACCGTAAGTTAAGATAGTTAAGAAATAACAAAATAAATAAATGAAAAAACATCAATAAAATAAATAATAACTATAAAAAGTAAAAAACGAAAACAAACAAACAAACAAAAAAACGGATTTGTTTGGCCATAAAAACTCGATATCTAGCCCCGCTAAGTAACTACACATGGCATCAATGGTATTTATACCACTGACCAGGAGGGGATTGAGGATTCGCTCGCAGGAGGGAGGGGGCGCTTGAGAAATTGGGTGCTTCGCTCAACTAACAATTGTATGACAGTCTTCGGTGCCTAAAAATAACTAAATTAGCTATTCCCACCATGAAAAGTGCTAGGCTAAACCATAATCCCGCCCTAAAATGGCAAAACTGACGATTCGCGTCATGAAAATAGCTAAACTGACTATGTGTGCCCTAAAAATAGTTGAACTGACTTCACGTGGCTCGGAAATGGCTAAACCAACGATTCGTGCTGCCCTGAAAATTCCTGATAGATCGTGATTCCGCCATGAAAATGGCTAAATCAACCATTCGCGTGCTAAAAATGACCAAACTGACAATTCGCGCATTGGTTCGACGAACATTTGCGCCCTACAAACTGACTATGGGCGCCCAGAAAAGGCCTAATAAACAGATGATTCTTGCCTTGCGAATTGCATCCAAACTGACCGTCCACGCCTTGGCTCGACCATTTGCGCCCTGAAATGGCAAAACTGATTATTCTCGCCAAACTGGTCATTCCCGCTCAAAATATGCCAAAACTGACCCTGAAAAATGCCTGCGCAGGTAATGCCTGCTCCAAAAATGGTAAAATAGACCATTCGAACGCAGAAAATGCCCAAACAAACCTTTATTGCCTTGGCTTGACTATTCACTCACGTCCTACAAAAGACAAAAATTACTTAACATTGGCGCCCTATAAATATCCGAACTGGGTACTCGTCCCATAAAATCGGCAAAACTGACTGCCATCAGTTTTGAGCCAGAAATGTGCTCAAAAAAAATAAATTATAAACTGACAATTTGCGCCATGATAACACACAAATAGACGACTGAAAATGGCCAAACTGATCAATCGCACCTGGGACGTGGCTAAATTTGCAATTCCCGGTCTAAAAATGGCATAACTGACCATCGGGACCCTAAAATGACAAAATTGACGATTCGTCCTGGAAATATCATACTGACTATGTTCTCACCCCTAGATCATATGCTGGCTACGCCCATGAATTTGCCTGTTCGGCTCTTTCTGAGATCAAATTTTGTCAATCTGGCTATCAGAAACCAATTTTTGCGGGGTTGACTCCCTGAAAGAAAAAAAAAAAAAAAAAAAAAAAAAAAAAAAAAAATCACACAAAAAACAACTTCCAGCGTGTTGGCACAATTTTTAAACTCAAAATTTCGCACGGTTGGTCCTCATTAAAATAGAAATGTTGTAGAGTTGGCCCGTTTGCGAGTCTGGTTTGACTCGAAAGAACAACTTTATGGCTTTCGCTACAACAAAAACCAAATTTCGCGGTGTTGTTCTTGTTCCATTCGAAACCAAAATTGTGGGATTGACTTATACCCCCCACCCCAAATAATTCGTCTGTTTGGAGCACTCGAATCCCCCATTTTGGTGTATCAGGTATAATCAAAAATAGAATTTCGCGGAGTTAGCTTATTAAAAACCAGTTTAGCCCCCCCCCCCCAATAAATTTCGCCACGATTTTATGCTGCTATGGAAACAATTTCGCGCTGTTGACCAGTTTAAAACGAAACAAAAGAAAGAAAGAACAATTTGAGGGGTTTGAGCATTTTTAGCAACAACATTTCACAGAATTCTGCGAGCACCCCAAAAAACCAATTTCGGCGCGTCGTCTAAAAAAAAAAAAAAATATGGTACTCCATTCAGTTGACTCGTTCAAACGACTGTGCCCATCGTCCATACTTTGAGAATTATGCGCCCATTTAATTGACTCAAACTACGAAATGAGTGCGCCAATGATGGTGGTTGGGGGGGAGGGGGTATACAAGCTGAATCTCTGCTCAGACTCTCGCTTCACCGCAATGCCGACGGTTTTCCACCGCCGCACTGGTTTCAAACTTCTTCATATTTTCTTCGCAATGTATATATATATATCTTCCGGGATTCTTTTAACGATTACAATTTGAAACAGAACCCTTTAAAAAGAGTCTCCTAGATTGTGGTTGAATTGTGAGGTTAAGTGGGTGGCGTTGAGTGGTGAGGGGGTGGGGGTGCTCTAGGGCGAAGATGTTTAGTCTATAGAAAGGCTCAAGAATGTAAACAGATTTTTCAAAAAAAAAAAGCGAGCGAAGGAGAAGCAGCAGATGGAGGAGAAAAGTGTTGAAATGTACCTTTTTTCTTTATAGATGAAAGGAAAAAGGGTCTGGAAAAAGGATAATTTTAACTTTTTTATGGAGACGGAAAAGGAATTGGACAACGCGATGGATTAAGTGGGGCAATCAACTCATTTCGTGTCCTCGACCCTCGATTCTTCTTCTATACCTTGATGGATGGTTGAAGAGGGGGAGAATGTTTTATAACCCCCTGCCCCTCCAATCTTCATATATTTTCGTTTTTGGGAATCATCCATCCTGTCTTGTTGTTGTTATTTGTTTATTGAGTGAGTGAAATGAACATAGTCTGGGAACTTGGTCTCGACAAAAAATAAATATCGCGACGCGACGCCCCACCCTCCCCGTCTGACTCATGAAACCTTTTTGAGGTATTTAGAATTTGTAAACAATGGCTTATAGTGAGTTGAGTTTTTTTTTTGTAATGAGGAAGAAACAGAGTGGGGCGAGCTTCACAGACAAACCAGACACAGACAGAGATAATGAGAACAGGGTCATAGCGATCCTGGTGGGGGTATGTTATCATTTTTGTAGAAACGAAACTCATAGACAAGTCATTTCTCAATAGTTTTTCCTCGCTGGCTCTCCCTCGTCTGGTAACCTTTTTTCTTCTTTTTCTTGTTTTCTTTTTTCCCTTCTCTCTTGTGTGACTCGTGCCAGTCAATTGTGGCACAGAGAGCGAGGCATGTGGTTGTGGGTGCTATAGTGTCGATGTAGAACGAGGACGGAACTATTTCCTTAAATGCATCTAAAAAAAGCGCGTGTGTGGTTTTCCGCGGGGTTTTCGTGAAATTGGGCTCAGAAAAAAATTATGCTAAAAGTAAGTTTAAATTTACGAACAAACGCCTTCACGTTATTTGGCGAGATAAAGCTCAATTTATTGTTATTTTCATTAAATCAAAGTACCGGCATTTTGAATAGTCCTCCCATCATCCCCACACTCTCTTTTAAAAAATGACTCTACAAACGATTCCCAGTATCAATTCATTTATTTTTGGTACGGTGATGTAGGGCGGCTGCTATTTTTCGTTGATAAAAAGCTCGATCACGCGTGGTTCTGCTGTATTTGGCAAAGAAAATGTTTATTCCCGGCAAAAGGGGATCGTAATTTTCGATTTGTTTTAATCGCTCGGCCGCTCCCCCCCCCTTACTCATGCTCTCTCTCACAAACAGTATGACATTTGGTCCCTGTTAGTTTTTTTTTCGCTATCTCTGACAACGACGTTCATTTCGCGACAGTAAACGCAAACAACTGAAGATAATCAAAAAGTGTACTTTAGAGTTCTTGCGAAATTATAAAATTTAGAATTAATTGATTTATAAAAAAAAAACGTGTTTCACCTCCTGGGCGTCTATCACAATTTCTTCAAAATTGCTAAATTTCCGGGGTTTTCCCCCCTCAACGTTTAATTCCCATTTAACTCGCTTAAATCTCGAACCCCCTCCCCTCATAGACACATATTTAACCAGCTACCTCACAGTTCGCTGTTCCTTTTCACCTTCACATCACATCTTCACATCGTCGTCATCCCCGTAACGTGTAGCTAAGCTACCGAAAAACTCCTCCTCCACCTCTTTGTCCGTCGGATTTCAACTCTCCGCTGGGCCCTGCCAAAAGGCCTTGGCGTGCCAAGGTCCTTTTGCCGGGTTGTGCACCCCGCACGTGGACTCACTTTTCTCTTCCACCTCCTCGTCATCCTCGCCTTCTCGACCACCCCTCACGCTCAATATCCGTAGCTGTACATCGGTGGTGTTGGCAGGGGGCTATTTCGCGCAACTTTCGATCCTCCCTTGGTTAACTACCTTACTCTTTTTTTTCTCTCTCTCATCTACCTGCCCGGTTTTCATTCCAATTTAAAATCCTCCCAGGGGCTCAAAGACACACTGACAAGGTCACAAGGTTGCACTGAATAAATATGCCTGGAGAAGGGGAAAAGCCTCGATTTTGCATACTTTTTGCCCCCCCCCCGCTCCCTACAACTACTTATAATTTTGCTTCACCTGCATAGAATGACGATTAAGCAACGGGTCTTTAACAAAGGCGAATATTGATATTTATAATGAATATAGTGGACTGCGCCCTGTCGTAATGGTCTCAGCGTTAATACGCATATCTTAAACTATAAGCCTGCCTGATCTTAAACGAGGTTTTTATCGAGGGTACATAATATGTCTAATTTGATAAAATCCACAGCGTTTTATTCGTTTTCATTTACGCTAATTTGGGGTTGAAAATGCTGAAGTTGAGATAAATGGCTAATTCACTGTTGAAATTATTGAGAAAAATCTCTGATTCTCGGACAGAAGTGAGAAAACAAAGTGCTAAATCGCCGAAAAGTGCTAAATCCGAAAACATAAAGTCTCGGCTTATTCAGAGAGCAAGTTCGTGGCTCAGTCTGAGGAAAAGCGCTTATTCATGGCAAATAGCGAAAAAATCGCTAATTCGCGGGAAAAATTTATAAAAAAAAGTGCTAATTCACGGATAAAATTGAGGAAAATCGCTCATTAGCGGCTAAAACCACGAATTCACGGCTGAAGTGGAGAAAATCCCTAATTCCCAGATATGGGGGAAAATCGCTAATTCGCCGTTAAAGTTGAGAAGAAGCGCTGAAATGTGGAAAAAACGCTAATTCGCGGCTTCTGAAGGCTGAAAGTGAACAAAATCGCTAATCCACGGCTAAATGAGGAAAATGCGCTAAATTTGCGGATGATTAAGGAAAAGCGTTAATTCGCGGCAAATGAGCGGGATTACGGCTCATTTTCAAAAACGGGGTCCGACTCTTTGGCTCATTTTGAAGATTGTTGGCCCATTCACAACCAATTTGCGGGTTTGGTCCACCAAAAAATCTGGGGTTTACTCGTAAACCCAATTTCAACCAGACCAAGTTCAGCTCCTTCAAAATGCAATTTCGTGGATTTGACTCGTTCGAATGCCCTCGGGAAAAAAACCATTGGCGTTTTCCATTCAATGCAATACACTCGCGTGGTACAAGTTTTCCCACCCGTTCTCTCTGAATTGAAACGTTGAGTGTGTTGAATGGAAATCGCTGTAAATTTCGGTGGATTGGTTCATTGCAAACAAAATTCGCAGGGTTCACTTCCCCAAAAAACAAATTTGTTAATTAATTCGCTGCTTCAAATTCAAAGGCGATGCGCTTTGACTCGTTGAAAATAGTATATTGTACGCCAAGGAGGTAAAGTGATGGGTGTTTCCAAGACGAGATGAGACGTGGCAGTCGGGCGTCCTCGGGCTCCGTGGCGTACGAATTTCGCTGTCTCAACAGCCATTTTCGGGTTCTTTTCATTCAAAATACCTTTTTTGGGGGGTCTCGCTTATACAAATATCACAAATTTTCACCTTTGGCTATCTCAAAAGCCAAAGTTCGCCTTGATGAGGAAAGGGTAGGAATCGACTTACAAAAGCAATTTCCAGGATTTGACTCTCATTAAAATCGTATTTTACGGCTTTGGCTCTCAGAATAATCCATTTCGCGTGTTTGGCACTTTCGATAGCCAAATTTTGCGATTTTGGCTCTGTGGTAATCTCCTTGGCCACTTTCGGAGGGTTGCCTAACATAAAATATCAATTTCCGGCATTCAGCTCACACTAAAACCGAAAGTTTCGTGTCTGGATTTTTCTAAAGCTTGATTTCACCAGTTTGGCTCTATCCAGATATATGGCTGACCAAATTTTCATGATTTAAGGCTCGCAGAAAACCTAATTTTGTCCACATAAACTGACTATATTCGTTCACAAAATGGCGATTTAATTTCAAATATTTGCATGCTGGTCACAAGCGAACATCCCCTCCACATATAATCAGCCTTATGAACCGGGCGGAACTTGAAATTTCCGACCTACGAGCCAGCCCATATCCACTGAGCCACTTTGCAGGTAAAATTGAGAAAAAAGTTATCACTCGCGCGCGGTTAAAAATGAGATAAAGCGACAATTTGCGGTTTCACAGTGGTAACTTGCGTGCCAAAATTGAGAAAAAGCTCTAATCTGCGGGTGTTTTTTACGTCCGCGCGGGGCTTAAATTTAGAATGCGCGTGCGCTAGTGGACACGCGGCTACTGGGACAAGCGGCTGAAATTAAGAAAAAGCGATCATTCGAGCAATATGAGAAATTACCAAAAAATTCTAAGGCAAAGTCGCCCGCTAATCCCCCCCCCCCCGCCCGCTAATGTATTATAGTCCTTTACTTGAGAAAGCGCGCCAATGCGCAGTTCCTGGGTCAAGTCCACGGCACAAATTGAGAGCACCTGCTCACTAGCTGATATAACTGAGAAAAAGCGATGAAAGCGGGGTTTTAGGCCAAAATCAAGGGGGAAAACGCTAATTCGCGGTTTTTAGAGGGACTTTCACGGCTAAGATTGAATAATAGCGTGAGACCCCCAGTTTCTTTAAGTCCTTACGCGGCTACAAATGAGAAAACTCGGGGTTCCTGGGGACGAGAAAGCCACAAACATTGATGAAAGAGCTCACAATTTCACGGGTTTGGGCCACCCGGAGAGGCGTTACCGACTCCTTCAAAAATTTAATTTCGCAGATTTGATTCGTTCGAACACCATTTTGCGGGGTTGGCTCATTTAAAACAAATTGTGCGGGGCTAGCTCAACCTTCAGCCCCCCTCCCCTCCGGAATTGCGCGAGCAGAGATATGAATCCTTGCGGATCTGTTCCAGTCATATAAATATCCAATATAGGGGGGGGGGGGCTCACATTTATAAAACACATTTTCGCTAGTTTCAATCTTACAAAAACCACTTTCGCGAGTTAGTAACTTTTCAAAAGCCAAATTTCGCATGTTTTGGCTCTCATTAAAGTCAAATTTCACGGATTTGTCTATCAGAAAAATTAATTGTGCGGGTTTTTTCCTTTCTTTGAATCTAAATTCGCGGATTTAGTTTTCTGTAAAACAAAATGTCAACAATTTGGCTGTCTCAATAGCTAACATCGGGGTTTTTCCTCAGTATTCCAAAGCGGATGTTTCGCACATGCAAAAACCAAATTTCGCGTGTTTGGATCTTTCAAGAGCCGGAATTTTGCGATTTTTTCATCTTTCAAAACCAAACCCGGAGTTGCCTATTTCAAAACCAAGTCCTCGTTGGTTTGACTTTTAATAAAATATTTCATCTATAGATTCAGTTCTCAGAAAGACCAATTTTGCGGGGTTTGCTCTTCTCGAAACTGATTTTGCTGGTTCGGCTCTTTAAAAAATACGATTTCGCGAGCATAATGTTTGAGGTTCCTAGATGCAACTTTTGGGCCAAGATTGATAAGAAGCGCTAATTTTCTTGGGGAATTTTGCGGCTAAAATAAAGAGAAAAAAACTACTAAATCGGCCGAGAGAATGTCAATTGGACAGCGAGGGCTCCAATGAAAGCAGTTCTTAAGTTTCGGGATCGTTAATTGAGTTTTTTGTTAATGATCCCAAGACGTGCTGCGTTTGTCTTTGCACGGGCACGAGCTCGACCTATTTTTAGGATGAAGAAGTGGCAAACACTTTCACTTGAGGAAGCTCGCAGATATAACCCTCGTACTTTCCAACTCCTCCTTTCAAGGGTCACCCTCTTTCACCAACATCATCATCATCAATTCCCTTATTCCCTTCACAGCACCACCCGCTTGCTTAGTAGTCCTTTCTTTTGGAATTTCCAAAAAAATGAAGGCGCGTTAGAAAAAAAAAAGTAATTGCACATAAAATGTGGAACGGATAACAGATTGGTTTGTATGGCACCAACCATACAACAAGGATCCCTGGGGGGGGGGGGGGGTGATTACAACAAGGGGGTGGTTATTGGTGGGCGGGGGGGGGTGGTTTTTCGCTGAACTGAAAGCGTGAGGGCGCAAGCCTTGGCCATCGATCCCTTGGGCGGACACGTGACCTCTCCACGTGTAGATTGAGAGAGAAGAGCTGTATATTGAACAGAGAGGGTGGAAAGGCTTTTAATTTTTTTTTTTTTCTTTTATATCAAGTATTGAAGGGATGGCATGACGCTCGGAGGCTGGTTTCTGGTTTCTGTATGGATGGGTGGAGTGTTAGGAGTTGGGTCGTGTGTTTATACGAGGTCTGGTGTATTTAGGGAACATTTTCTTTAACTAATGGAAAGTGAGCAGGAATGACCTATACCAGCAGATAAAATTGATTTTTAAATATCCGGAGGGTATTTCCAGTAGCTCATTTTTTAAAGAGAGAATTTGTCTCTTCCTCCCAACCAACTCGAAATAAACGGGGAAAAAGCAGAAGGAACGTGACTTTTCGAAGTTGTTGAGCGCTGAAAAATTGGTCATTTCTTTTTTCTAACGAAGGTTGAATTAGTTTTGGGGTGTGGCACTACGAGGCAAGAGTCTGTTAAGCAAAAAAAAAGATCCAAGTTATTTTTCACCGGGAAACTTAATTTTCTATAAAAAGTGAGATGGGCTAAACTTTTACGGGACGGAAACCTGAAATACTGGCCGAGTTCATTAATATTCGATCAAAGCATTACAAGCATAATATTTTTTTTATTAATACGTCCGCAACGAAAAATGTATTTTTGACGTCTCCAGACGGTGTAATTATACTGTCCAGCGAGCAGGTTATTCAATGGGAAAACCTCTTCACCCCCCCTCCCCACAAACCCAAACCAGAGAGGCGATCTAAGGGGGACGGCCCTGCTATAGGCGATCCTGGATTGTAGTTTTTACGTTTAGAGCCGGTGGTTTCTGGCGTCTATAGTGAAAAGATTGAGCGAAGTTTTACAAGGGAGGGTGAACCACCTTTAACAAATATAAAGAGGGTTGAAGAAAGAGAGTGGGAAAGGATGGGCATGAATGACCCGAGTGGAATGGAGGGGGAGGGGTTTGAATGGCCCGGGAATCCCTTTCGACGGAAAAAAAAAAAAAAAAAATGGAGGAGGGGTTGGGTGTCTGCGCCCTAGGCCTATCGTATTGATCGTAAAAGGGGTGGGAATGAGACAGAATGAGAGTTTCTGGGGGCCTACGTGTTTTGAGAGATATAGTAAGAAAAGTGGTTGTGGATTGGTGCTGTAATAGGGAGGTTGAGGGTGGAAAAGAAGACGTCTGTCTATGTTCGCTATGTAAACACCCCTTACTCGTGTTTCAACTTTCTCAGTCTGGGTTTTGAGGAAAGTCGGTGGCGTCGGGTTGTTCGAGGAACGGTGTGCACGGGGGAGAAGGGTAAATGTTGAATTTCCCAGACAGAACAAGAGGGAAAGCCTTATAGGCTTTAGGGGCAGCCCATATAAACTTCAAGAGACCCCTACATGAGAGGTTTTCGTCATAAGTCAATTATTTCTCCCCCAGTCCTACGAGCTTTTGCATAAATTGGAATTCTTGATGCTGTCATATTTTTACATCTCGAAATGCGCGTAGCCAGAGCGAACAGGAGAGTGAATTTGGAAAATATGATGAGCCCCCACAGTCTTTCGGCCGACCGGTTGTACATTGAGTCGGTTGATTGATTTAGGAGGGAACACTAGAATTTTTTGTAGCAAACTCCAGTCGGACCAGGCTGTACAGTCAGTTTAGGGGGGAAGGGGTAGTTATTTCCACTTTTCAGCCCGTGTGAGAGGATTTATGAGTTCCCGAAAGGAAAATTTCGGCGGATTTGTCTCGCAGGTCTGGCTAATTTAAAAACCGATTTCTTAGATTTCGCTCTCATGAAGCATCCCGCGGGTCTGGATTACTTAATACCCAATTTTTCGGATTTCGCTCCCTAAAGCTGCCCTGCCAAAAACAGCACGTTGCTGTGGTTGGGCATTTTTAATGGTTGGAGTTTCACTGTGGATGTTGCAAGGCTTTGCAGGGGTTAGGGCTTCTTTACTGTGGTTTGGAGCTCCTTAAAAAACCAATTTCGCGCATTGTGCACTCTAAAAAAACCATTTTCGCAAGTCTGCCTCGAATTTCGTTCACTACAACACCAATTTTGCGGAATTTTCTCCGCTCCCCTCCCCTATCCTAAAAATTGCGGGTTTGGGTCCTAATGCCAGTGGATGTAGGATGTAGGTAAGTGGAAAGGAGTCTTGGTATCCGGTTGGACCTGCGATTTCGCTCCACTCGACTAATTTTTCAGTCCATCCAACCAGGGGCGTAGGTAGGGGGGGGGATATAGGGATAGATCTCCCCCCCCCCCAGAGCTTCAAGTGTACGAACGAAGGGGCACTAGTATGTATACCAGGGAATGAGCATTTCACGTTGAAGTTAGGTGTAGCAGATTTTTTCCCACTTCAAGCAGCCCGAACGTACGTCCAGCTGCTTCCTTGGACTTCAGACCCCACGCAGTAGCGTACCAGGGTAGTGGGTGGGGTGTCGCCCCGGGCTCTTTATCAGACGGGGCCCCCGAAAAGCTTAAATACGGAAATAAGGATTTTTACGTTATATCCATAGATGTAGGTATGTGAAGAGGTCGGACGGGTGGACGGCGATTTGGCTCCTTCCTACGAATGTCAGTCTATCCGACCCGGGGAATATAACGTTGCAAGTAATATCAACTAAGAGTGAGGGGTAAACATTCGATTGAGCCCCCGAAAGCGCTAGTCTAGTGGCTGAAATTGAGAAAATCCATGCTCTCTTGAGGAAAATTCGCGGCTAAAAAGAGAAAATAGTACACGGTGTCCCCATTTTCGTTAGATCCTTAAGTCCAGTAAAGTGCTGTGATCGGCAATTTGCTACTTGCTGACGCGGCGAAAAAATTGAAAAAAAAATCGCTAATATTATTAAAACCGCTAAGCCACGGCTGAAATTGAGGTGGCAAAAATTGAGAAAAGCGCTAATTTGCGGGAAAAGTCCAAAAATCGTTCTTAACTGAGAGATGTTTAGGGTCATTTTCTCTGAGTATTTCGATTTGGGACAGTATGAGTCCCGTGGGGAATGCTCAATTGACCAATGTACGCGGTTTCCACCTCAAAATCATTGAGTGGCCACCACTGTCCCTTAAATTGGTTAAAAGTGAGCGTTTTGCATTTGTACTCGTATCACTTCGTCGATCTGTATCCGGGAGGACTTCACCGTCAAGGGACTAGCCTGTACTCTACTCATTCCATAACAGCCTCAGGGAAGGATTTATCGAAAAGAAAATTCTGGAATGAATTGGGATGAGTTAGGGATTAATAGTAATTTTGATCTCAGACAAGGCTATATGATGGGGCCAGCAAGATGTCCGGTAGATTCAAGATAGTGCAAGCTGGGTGGAAAGATTACTAAAATGTGAAATTCCCCCCTCCCTTCACACTTACAAGTTTTCAATCTGATCCCCCCCCCCCAGGACAAATTTCTACCAACGCCACTGCATCCAACCCCTGAAGAATAGAGCGTCGCCGGTGCTCAGCGAATTGTGCGGAGCTGAACATACGATACTGTGTTCTTTAGAGCAAGTACGCGGCTGAAAGTTTCGACATGGTGCAAGTATTCGGAGCTAGTGAAAAAGCAGAAAAAAAATCACTAAAATCCGGGTCTTTCGATGCAACTTCCAAGACCTGAATAGAGAAAAACGCTAATTAGGGGCTAAAATTGAGGGAAATGCCTAATTTGCGGATAGAAGAGAAAATAGCGCTAAATCCTATCCTAAACGCTAATTTGTGAGGTAGAAACACAACTTCGAAACTGGAAGAAAGCGCCAAATCGCGGATAAACATTATAAAATCTGTAAATCGTTGCTGAAATGGAGAAAAATCGATAACTAAACAACGCGGATAAGGCGTAGAAAAACTGCGATTATTCGCGGCTGAATTCAAGGAAAATGTCTTATTCACGGCTAAAATTGAAAAAAATCGCTGATTAGCGGTTAGAAGTGGCAAAAGCACTACATCCCGGGTAAAATTAAGGAAAAATCGCTAATCCACGAGGTAAAAACACTACTTCGCGGCGGGTATAAAAATAAGCAAAATAGTTAATCGCGGCGAAAGTGGAGAAAAATCGGTAATTCACCAATGAAATTGTGAAAAAGCGCTCCTTCCATGGATAAAATGTATAAAAAGTGAAATGTATAATTAGTGGCTAAATTCGAGGAAAAACCAAAAAGAACCATTTTCGCAGGTCTGGCTCGTTAAAAATCAATTTTGCAGTACTTTGTTGATACCGATTTCGCTGGGTTGGCCAAATCAGAAACCAACGTTGCTGCTTTGTCCCGCCAAGAGACCATTTTCGCGGGACCGGCCCGTTATAAAACCCAATTCTCGGACCTATTTTTCGGAATTTTCTCGCAAAAAAAAGTCATTTTCGTAGGTCTACCTCAATAAAAATCCGTTTCGAGAGTTGATGAACTACCAGTTTCTATTGATGCAGGAGACCTATTCCCGAAAATAAGCTCGCAATAACCATCTGACATCTTAGGGCCGGCGCACTCTAGGAGAAAAAAGACGCCGACGCGCGAGTCGGCGTCTTTTTTCTCGGGGAAGAGACGACTCTCCCGTACACGTCCAATGTGAAAGGCCCCATAGAGTTCTATGTGTTTTTACTGCACGAGTCGGACGCTGACGCGCGCGTCGACGTCTTTTTTCTCCTAGTGTGCGCGGGGCCTTACCCAACGAAGCTGCCCACTCTAAAATCAAGGCTGACTACGCCCCTGCTCAGGAGGATAACTCCCAAGTTATCTTTCAACTAACCCCATCCCCGCCCATATGTGTCCTACAGTCACGTAATCACAGAAAAAAACACACACAAAAAAAACGGGAGAGCGCAAAACGAGGTGGTAATAAATTGTCAAAACATTTATGCACTTAATTATGACCTAGTTCAATAATTCATCCTACAAGAGATGCGCATTTTACTCCCATTGCCCAGTTTTTACGCAGTTAATTACCCTTCAATTAACCATTGCAAGTGGCTAATGCAATTTTTCAATTGTACTCATTGCTGCACTGCAGTGAATGAGAGTAAACAGTCCTACTTTTTTACTTCTTTAAAATGTTCGACGAAGGTCGTACGCTGTGTGGGGCTATTTTTGTGTTCAAAATATTCATTGCTTTTTGAGACAACAGCTGTGATGGGTATGGGTACCGTACCGTCGTAAAAAAATGTGCCCAGAACCCGCAGACACAACGCAGTACCCCCTCCCCCTCCCCCATAGCATGGTGCTGTTAAACTTCGAGAAAGACGCGCGCAAAAAAAAGGGAGGCAAACCTCGCACAAGCACGTTTGGTAGGCTTGCGAGCTCACCTCTATGGCGAGTTCGCTGCCAAGTTATATTTAGAAAGAAAAAGCCCATGCCTTTCTTCTCTCTCCTATCATCCTATCTTTGTCCTCTCTCTCTCTCTCTCTCTCACCCCCCCCCCCACGCACACGTCTCCTCATCACCTAAAGCGTATATGGCAGACACTTCGTCGTCGTATATTCCTTAACCCCCCCCCCCGCTCCTACCTTTTTCCCTTGTATCAATAGACTCGTTCGGCCTCTGTACACCTCTCTTGTTCCCTGCGGTTGTCCAATGAACTCATAATTCCTTCCCTCGACCATGGAAAAGGTGTTGAAGAGGAGGGGGTGGGATTCACGCTGACCTTTACGTTAGAAAAATAAGATCACGCTCAGATTCATCTTCCTCGTCATGTACAAAACTTTTTTCGATACGAGACTTGTTGTGACGTCCGGCTGTCTCTATCTGGGTTTCGTCAGTGGGAATGGTGCCAAGTTCCGGACTTTAGGCCAAAAAAGAATTATCGTTATTATTTATTTTATTTAGCTTCTGTGACTATACTGTGTGGGGCCTTGTGCTACGATTTCACAACATGTTTATTTTCATGCAACCTTTTATCTAAATCGAAATTTGAACGTATACAGCGCAAGCTTATTTGTTGCGCTCTGAATTTTGATTAGCCCCTTTCCCTTCACCACACCTCCTTCAGACGTTTTTGCCCTACTAACCAACTTGACTGGTACTGAAAAACAATTAGTTGTGTTTATAAAGAAGAAAAAAATCATCTTCCGAGAATAAAATTAAAAATGAGTAAAATAAGCGAGCTCTAGGCCAAATTAATTTATTTCCTCGTGAAGCGTCCCTTCGTCATCCGTCCCACAAAAAAAAAAAAAGCTTTTAATATCGCAGAAACTCAGTCAACACTCTGGCACTTGTACCTGCGAGTTTCTGAGTTGATTAAGTTACGAGCGAAAATTCACGGACTTCAAGGTTTAAGAGTGCGATTTTATAGTTTTGAATGTTTGCCCGCGTCGTGTCTCTAAACGACTCTCCGAGTGGACTGAAGGGGCTGAGGGGGTGGGCGGGCCTTTATTAGCGTTACAATGTTTTATACTCGCGAAAGGGAGTCCACTCTGGCACTGTTCCGTTAAATTGTAGCCGAGAAAAGAAAAGAAAAGAAAAGAAAAGAAAAAAAAAAAATTTGGATGGAGAGGAAGTTGTGGTGGAGTCGAGGTTTGTACCGACGTGGCGGAGTGTATATGCCAAAGGTATGGGACAAATGATTAAAAGCTTGCTCGTGACACTCCAGTTTTGAAGCTTTGGAATCACACCGTTTAAGAGCGTCTAAAAAACACACAATTTATATGGCCTTCTCAATCCAAACAAACTAGATGAAAAACGGAATGAGCCGCGCTCGTCGGTGTCTATTTCACTCCGGAATGATGTTGAGAAATGAATTATCGCCTGGAGGCACGACTCTGGGTCACCCTGGTCGGACGAAGAGTTTTGGGTGGTGCCCTCATCGTCCGAAAATGGTGAGGCCCCCAAGATTGGTGGATGGGAAGAAGGGACGTCACACACATTCATAGGCGTGGACTTCCTCAGCTAATTGAGACAGGGCATAGGCGTGCCAGCATGCTGTCCGGATGATCCCGGAACTCTGACCTCACACAAACCGTTTCAATCCGGATAAATCGGGTAGGTCAGTTAATTTAACCTTCTCGCGAAACTGGCTTTGACCCTGCGAAATGTTGTTATTTGAAAAGATCCATTTCCTATGAAATCGCTCTTTAAAATGCGCCAACAGCTTGAAATTGCTTTTTCAATTGGTCAACAAAGCAAAATTATGTTTTCGAAGCAGCGAATAAGCCACGAAACTGATTTTTATGGCGGAACAATTTTTTTGTCCACTAAATTATTCTTTTTTGATTGGGCCTGACGCGCCTAATTGGTTTTTTGAGAGACTCAAACTCGCGAAATTTTCTATTTGGGTGATCCAATCCCGAGTTTGTTTTAAATGAGGCAAATCCGCGAAATTGCTCTTTAAAATGAGCCAGCACAACACGTTGGAAATTTCACCTTCCTTGGAGAGGTGGTGCAGTGCAGTTGCGTAAAAAATTGTTTCAATTTGTTTCTGACGTACCAGGTCCGCCAAATTACGCTAAAGGATTTTGGTCATTCAATTAGTGATTAATGAATTACCCAAAATAGCGAAATTGAGTCCTGTGTGTGTCAAATCCGTAAAATTTGGTCATTGAAACTGCCCAAACTGCGCACAATACACAACAAATATAAACAAAATAGTTGGAACTTTGCTGAGGTTGGAGGTTGGAGGTTATGACTGTGGTCGGACCTTTCGTGTGGTTGGACCTTAGCTGTGTCTGGAGCTTTGCTGTGGTCAGAGCACTGCTGTGGTTGGTGCTTTACTGTGGTTTTGTAGTGGATCTTTACTATGCTTGTATAGCTCTGTTGGGTCCGTGACGAAAAACGCACGAAGAAACCCGGCCTTGTCCAATTTAGAATTTGGACAATTTTAGCTAAGTCCCCGCCCCCCGCCTGGTTAGGGGTGATTTGAGAGGCCATTTTTTTCAAACTGTTTCGATTTGTGCCGGACGACCTGCACACAATGCCGGCAACGCCCATTGACCACCACAGACGATTCCGACCTTCAACGCGTTCGTTAGTTGCTCTCAAAATGACAGAAAGTTGATTTTTTTTTCTAATAATAAAGAAAATGCGCTAATGTGCTGTTTTATTAGCGCAAGACCGCGGCTTACTACTTGATGGAAAAAGAATTGGAAACAACAGATATTCACGAATTATGGGGGAAACTTCGTGGCTAAAATGGAGAGAAAAAGAAAGAGCCATAATTTGTCATTCTGCAAACTACTTCTTTGATGAAATTGAGCAAAATTCTAATTTTCGGTCACATCGCCGCTAAAATTCAGGAAAAGCGGTAATTCGCAGTTTATGCTGGAGGCCTTTTTAAGGCAAAAATTGTGGAAAATGGCTAAACATGCTTTTCGTGGGGCGAGTCCACCTGTCCGCGGCTAAAATTAAGAAAAAACTTCTTGGCCAAATGCCGACGCTCATGGAAAAATTGGTTGGGCTCGTGAAAGCACGTGAAAATGGCAAACAATTTTTTTTGATAATCGATTAGTAACTTGCAAAGATCCAGAGACCATGATGGAACGAACGGTCACCGGCCGGCCAAAACGCACCCAAACACTGGCGGACCTACACGTACCGGGGCCCGCGACGGAAATCTCCAAGAGGCCCCTAAGTCTCTACCATTTAAACCTCTATTAGTAACCTCAATGGCCTCTTTCTTATTTTAGCCAAATTACCGCAATTTCCACGCCTTATCCACCAACTAGCGCTTATGCCAACTTTAAGCAGCGAATGAGAGCTTTTAGTCAACTTTACCTGCGAATTAGCGCTTTTCTCAATTTTGGCCGCGTGTAACGTTTTTCTCAATTGTAGCCGCCGATTAACAGGGTAGTCCCCCCTCCTCCCAATAGACATAAATATGAGCTTTTTTTTTTCAATTTTAGCAAAGTAGCTTTTTATCCCGATAATGGAACCAATTTTTAGCTGCAACCACAATTTTTAGCTGCAAATTAGCGATTGTATCTTTTTTACCTGGCACCAGGAAATTAGCACTTTACAGTTTGAGATGAAAATTAGCGTTTTTCTCAACTGTTTTACTCAATATTAGCCACAAAATAACGGATTTTTCTAAATGTTGGCCACAAATTAGCATTTTTTTCTTTACCGTACGTTATAGATCAGCGATTTTTTTTCTTATTTTTAGCAGCCAATTTGCGGGGTTTTCACCAATCCCCATAAATTGGCGCTTTTTCTCAATTTTAGCCACAAAGATACCTGCGGAATTTGACGTAATTTGAAATTTGTATAATTTAGCCCTCGAATTAGCGCTATTTCTTAATTTTAGCAGCGCGGTAGCGTTTCTAACCCATGAATTAGCGAAATTTGTTAATTTTAGCCATGAATTGGTGTTTCCAATATTGCAAATTGGCAACTTTTCCATAGCGGATTCCTATACATTTGAGCACCGCATTAGCTATTAGCGCTTCTTCTCAGTTCTAGCGAATCAGTGGTTTTATTTTACTTAAAGGTGTGAATTCGCTGTTTTTCTCACTTTTGACCACAAAGATGCCCTCAGAAGGCGAGAAGGCGCGTATTTAAATTACAAATTTTTCCACACTTTATCCGTGAATTTGTAATTTTCCTCAATTTTAGCCGCGAATTAGCGCTTTTCAATTTTAGCTGGCTAGAAGCGTTTCTCTGTGAATTCGCGAATTTTGTCAATTTTAGCCACATACTGGCGTTTTCCACGCACTTTTTAGCCGGTAATAGCACTTTTTCCCAATGGGGAACTTGCACATTTTTCAAGCACTGGTGATTCTTGAAAAGGACTATTCCATTATGCTGTTGCTCACATTAAACATTGAAATCAATGAAGGATTTTTTCAAATCGAATTTTTCAAAATTTTGAGAGGGGATTTGATGACGTCAAAGGATATTTAATGAAATGGAGGAAGAGGGGGGAGACACATTTTCAAGGGGTCAATTTTTCTTGTTATTTGTAAACAAAATATGTTAAGAGTTCCCTCATCAGATGCTTCAAAAGTGACCATTGACGTAATTTCTCCTCGCACCATCTATCCCCTCTTGAAGAACGTTGACATTTATTTAAAAATCACCAAATGCACCAATCGGGCTGCAACTACCGTTGATATCCTTCTGCCCATGTGCCAATTCATCGGTATACTTTTCTCCCAAATCGGGCATTCATGCAAGTTCCCCATTTGAGCTGAAAACTAGAGTTTTTTTATTTATGCCGGGTTAATTAGTGAATTTTTCAATATTAGCAGCGTTTTTTTATAGTTTAGTCCCGCATTTTCAAAAATTCACTATTTTCCTTCAATTTCTGCTTTGATTTTTTTTGTTTAGTTACCTATATTGCCTTGAACGGAACGCATTTGCGTTTTTCCAATTAGTGATTTTCCCCAATTTTAGCCGTGGGTTAGCGCTCAATTTTCTCAACTTTAGCAACTCAGTAGCGTTTCTATCGCTTGAAATAGCGATTTTCCACCATTTTAGCCACGAATCGGCGTATTCCTCATTTTCAGATGTAGATTAGGCATTTTTACATTTTTATCAGCGAATTATCACCTTTCCTCAATTTGAGCTGAAAATTAGTGTTTTTCTTTATTTTAGCCGCGTAAATTATTGATTTTTTAAAAATTTTAGAAAATTACGTAGTTTTATAGATTTAAGCCCCGCGTAAGCAATTTTTTTCTACTTTCTGCTATGGATTAGCAATAAAGTTCGAGCCTCGAATCTTTCAGAGGCTACGGATTTGCGTTTTCTCCATTTCAGCTGCGAATTAGTGATTTAATTCATTTGCATATCCGCGAATTGAAGTTTTTCCTCAACTTTATTGCGATTTTCTCGCAGTGAAATTGCATTTTCTGCTAATTTTGCAGTGAATTAGCATCTATTCTCTTGTGAATTTGGCATTTTGGCACAATTTCAACCCGAATTAGCGTTGTTTTGTCAATATTAGTGCGAATTTTATTACTTGTATAGCCTTGAATTAGTAGCTTATTCTCAATTTTAGCCGCGGGCTTGACCCAAAAACAACACTTTTGGGTTGATTTCTACATTTTTTCCGTGGAATGACCGCGCCATACACCCGCGAATCGACGATCGCATCGTGAGACCCCGAAGCGCTTTTTCGCAGTTATAGCCACGAATATTAGCGCTTTTTCTTAAGTTTTTGCCGCGTCAGCAAGTTGCAAGTTGCTGATCAATATATTATAGTGCGCTTATAACTGGGACGGAAACTGGGGACGGTGTATTTTCTCTATTTTAGCCGCTAATTTTCCTCAAGAAGGCGCGAATTTTCTGTATTTGAGCCACCAGAAACGCACTCTCGGGGGCTCAATGAATATTCAGCCCATACTTTTTACTGATATCACTTGTAGCGTTATGTTCTCCAGGTCTAGACCGAAATTCGTAGAAAGGAGTCTAATCGCTGTCCAACCTTTTCACATACCTACATCCATGACTATATGTAGAGCCTAAATTCCTAATTCCTCATTTTCCGTATTTAAGGTTTTCGGGGCTCCCGTCTGACGTAGTGCGGCCCGGGGCGGTCCGCCCCCCTCGCCACTGCCTCGGTACACTGGTGCACCCAAAGTGACCGAAATTAAGCGTTTTGCCTTTGTTGGCTGAGTGGCCAATCGAGATACGCGTGCGCCGATAGGCTACTCTCCTATCGAGGAACGCGTGCGCCGATAGGCTACTCTCCTATCGAGGAACGCGTGCGCCGAGAGCTATCAATTGTTCGGCCACGGCCGTGCTGACGGGCTAAAGCGGTCAAAATCCTTTCCTTTCTGATCATCAAAAATCCGTCGCGATTTTCGGACTCCCTACGTACGCGTACTCATGAAACCCAATGTAATGCAGTTCGTTCATCATCTCAATTTACCAACAATAACCTCAAGAAAAAGAGGGTCGTTAACCCATTCTCAACAGCGTCCTCTAAAGGCTTGACCTAACTCTCTCCCCCTCTGTGTTTCCTTCTCTTCGAAGAAATTTGATTTGTTTACGACTCTGCGAGGTCGCTTCGAACAGCCTCTCCTATCATCTTCGCATTGTCTTCATTTCCATCGTCCTTCTGGAGGACGTCCTAACACTCCCCCCCCCCACTCCACCACGGTACAACCGATTGCTTTCTCACACCCCGTTTTATACCCTGGTTTATAAAATAAAAAAAATGCTTCGAACAGAAAGAAGGTGGTTAATGTCAGGGAGGGGGAAGGGGTACAAGGACCCTTTCAAGGAGGAAGGAATTGAGAGTTTGATGAACTTTTAACTGCGAAAAAAAACGCTCATTTTAAAAAAGAAAGAAGAAAAAAATTAGCACGCCTGCACTTCTTGAAAGTGCACCGGTCATTCCCACTTGTTTTTCTGGGGCGGCGGGGGCTTGGCTTATTTCTTTCTTTTTTACGCGTCAGCGCTCCAACCCCCCCCCTTCCCAATCCACTACAACATCGTCCAATTTCTTTACCTTTCTCGAAAAATAATTATTTTGAGAAATACGGCCGGAGGGGTTAGGCGTGCAAGAGTGTGCGTGAGTATTGAAAGGGGTGGGACGTTTTTAAACGTTTTTCTTTGTATTGCAAGACAGCTTGGGGACAGTCTAAAAAATAAAGGCAAATTTTGTGCATACCTTTCCAACTTTTTTCATTTTTCAAATAAACTAATGCGATTAATTTTCTTTTTCAGGTAAGTTCGAGGGTCTTCCCATACGCTCTGCATTCGACTTCTCACTCACAGGTTCGGGATAATTGTTTTTCTCACTATACCGTTTTAATCCAAAAAAAAAAAGCTATTGGTACAGGTTAGGGTTTTCCAAGAAAAGCTGGTTTTCTAAACATTTTTTTTCGACGTATAAACAAAATTCCTAGACGACTTCTTTCGCCTATTACTTGGAAATTCCTCCTGGGTTCTCATGTTTCTTCCATTAACACCTTCGTAAAATAGAGCGGTTATTTAGTCTACAAGTGTGAGGGAGGGTGGCCGGTATTCTTTCGCTGGAAGAATTGTACCGTAAACATTACATCTTAAAAAGAGAGAGAGATAGAGTTTATCAATGAGAAATTGTGAAGGAGTTTTGACCCTTGATGACCGGGGTGGTGGATAGGCGGGGGGGGGGGTTGGAATTCTTTAAAGCGCTAGTTGCAAATTCACTCTCTACCTTGGTTTGTTTGGGAACGATTCCTTTTTTTTCTCTCGCAACTTCAAGAGTTTCTATTTTGGTTTTGTTAAGCGATTTTCTCATTTGTTTATTACGAGAAGCCCCCAAGAATAAATGAATGCCCGAGGTGGGAGTCGCTTCGACTATGGAACCGGTGGGGGAGGGACGTTGGCTAAGGTTAGGACATGCAAGTCTTGACGTAGACTGATAAAATCACGGGTTTATTATTGAACTCAAAGGAATTTCAAACTCTAAACGGTTGATCCGTAGAATTTACACCTACTCCCTGTCTTTTTTGAACCAAATAATTTTGCATTCCTGTCCGGCTTTGATCAAAATTCACCGTCTGACTTGGGATGAAGAGAAGAGGAAACAGAAACCACTGAAAAATCGGTATATGTAGTGGAAAGGGGAACAAAACAACAACAAAAAATGGGGCATGGGAGCGGGTAGTGGGTCAGATGGTTGTTTACGAGGAAGTGTTCTCAATGTTTTTCATTTTTTATCGCACTGACCGTCAAAATTCCAGAGATTTCATTCGTACTGAGGCTCATCAGTCATTTTCCCCACTGCTAACCTTCTTAACAAGGTCAACTCACTGAAATGTTTCGATCAATTCAATTCCTTTTCTCTGCTTCCATGTTTATATGTCATAAAACCAGAAGCTCATAATTATTTTGAGGGTTTCAATGTTTAAAAAAATGCTCATCGTTTGAGAAAAAAGTCAATGGTCCCAATAGTGAGACTTGCCGCACGAGCGAGAAAGTAATAACCTCTGGTGCCCCTGCTCGTTTTTTTTTTAATTAATCCGATTCTTTCCTGAATCGAAAACGTTATCCTCCGAGTGATCGATTGGGGTCTGTCTCGATTGGGAGTAATACAGAAGCATTAGTTCGGAGTTATGTTAGCCGTGAAGGTCCGGTCAATCGTGCTCCTGTGGTGTGGAGAAGAGGGTATTCATTGTAGGTGGGACGTGAGCTAGGGTACCTCCCTTCTAGTTGTCAATTAACGAGTGTGTCTCCCTCAACGTTCCTCCCCCCCCCCCCAACACCAGCCATCCACAAAACACACACCAACCTTTCGACAACAGTGAACTCCGGACAATCCAAACGCTTAACCCCTCCCCCTACCCAACCTCATCGCACACATCACTTTCATGCTGGAGTATACAAAAGCTCAGTAGGATCTCTCGATTCTGTAGTTTCATCACATAGTAAAGCACTCTCACTCACTCTCTCTCTCTCTCCCAAGCGATATTATTCCCCAGATAAATTTGTTAGGATCTCCCCCAATTGTACTGGAGCGAGTAATGTGGTGCTCTCAGGATTGATCCTCACACTTAAATAGCTCCAATTAAGTACATTACTGTGGAGTAAAGGAAGGAGTAAATTACCAAGGAAGGCTTCGCCTGATTAATCCCCCCCCCCCACAAGCTACTCTCGACGCAATAATTTATACGGCAAAAAACATACCTCCTCACTCTTTTCATTTATAATAATAAATATAATAAGGGCAAGAACACAATGTTTCAGATAACAGAAATGGTAGATTCATCTTATAACGAGTTACAGTGAAAGAAGGATAGAGCTGGTTGAATCAATTAGATCAGAATGCTCGTTTTTCAAACCGTTGAATTCTTAGAAATTATGTCGTTAATTATTGCGTACAAAACACCTTCGGTGTCCCTTGTACGACGAGGGTGTAAAGCACTTCTCAAAACCGTGTCTTGACGCAAAAAAGGGAGCTCCAAAGGAGTGTATCACACAACGAACCGGTCGATCTAATAAGCTAAACGCCTATAGATTCGGAGGATGAAGTCGTAACCCGGGCGGGGTGACCTAATGACTATTCCAAGGATGTCCCCGTGGCATAACTGGTATAGCCGAGCGTGAGGCTAGAAATTCCGAGGTTGCGAGTTCAAAGCCCGCGCCCGAGTCTTATTTTTCCTTGGATTTCGAACACCCAAATCCCGGAAATTGCTGTTTGTGGGAGCAACCCTGCAACGTCGCAAACCCTGACGTAGTCATTTTTAAAGCATGCGTGACACCTAGCCCTCTGACCAAGACGCGATGGGCAGCAGGCATGGTCTTACCACCCCCTTCTGACCATGAACGTTGACTTAAAAACTAACTAATTTTCTTGCGGCTTCTCAAGAGCGACCAAATCAAATCGTTCTGACTGAGAGCCAGAAGCCATTTTCAAGGCGCGAATCGCATAAATTACGCAATCTGTAGGGCGCGAATGATCAATTTGGCCATTTTTAGAGCGTGAATTGCGTTAAAAAAAAAATATTATCAAATGAAATAGCCAGTTTGGATATTTTTAGGTCGCGGATCATCACTTCGGCCATTTTCAACTCACAAATGTCCAGTAGTGTCCTTCAGTAGTGTCAGGCACAAATCTTCAGTTTAGCAATTGCCCGCACAGTCATGTTTGGCCTTTTTTAGGGAGAAAATGGCCATTTCAAAACAATTTAAAGGCAAGAATCGTCATTTGATCCATTTCTAGGGCGCAAAATGAGTCATTTTTGCAATTTTTAGTGGTAGAATAGCCACTTCTAAACTACTTTCAAAGCGCGAATCGTAAGTCATGCCATCCTTCAAGTACAGGGCGCGAATGATCAGTTGACCATTTTTAGAGCGTTAACCGACAGTTTGCTATTTGAAGGACTTGAATGACCAGTTTCACTATTTTAAAAGTACGAATTAGGGAGCGAATAGCCGGTTTTACCGTTTTCTGTGGAGAAGATAGTCAGTTTCGTCATTTTAGCCATTTTAAGGGCACAATGCGTCATTTTTACCCTTTTTAGGGCCGGAGTTTGAGTCAGGTTAGCCGAATCGTAAATACAGTCATTTTCAGGCCGCCCAGAGTCTGGAATTAAGGCTGGAATTGCACTTTCAAACTAGGTATTTCCAAGGCGCGAATCGTAAGTCATGCGATCTTTCAAAAGTAGGGCGCGAATGTTCATTTGGCCATTTTTATAGAGCGTGAACTACCAATTTGCTATTTATAGGACGCCAATGGTCAGTTAGGCTACTTTCAGGTTACGAATTTTGGAGTTTAGCCATTTTCAAGGCACGAATTCGTGCCATTTGGACTGCCTGAAAGGTTGGATATGCAAAATTTTCTGGTCGCAAATCGTTCAATTTGAGAAGTTTCAAACCGTGCCTCATCAAGTAATCAGTTTAGCAATTTTTAGCCCACACAGGTAGTCTTTTTGCCATTTTTAAATAGCCAATTTGGGCAATTGGTAATTTTAGCCATTTTAAGGGCGCAATGAGTCATTTTTGCCATTTTTAGGGCGCAATGAATCATTTTTAGGTTCCGGAGTTTGATGTACGTGAACCTAGCGGCACACATATCGCTAAACAAACGAGGTTCTGTCTGAATATGTAATGAAACAAACGATTGGGGTCATGTGTGCCGTTGCGTGAAGTTGGCGGCACGCATTTTGTTTTTTAAAAAATTGTATGTTGCAGGGCTAATCAAACGAAAATTTTGGCTAAACAAACGGTAAACAAACTAATGGCGCCATTTTCGTCGTGTTTTGTGACTTGTGTGCCGCCAGGTTCACGTACATCGGAGTTGCCCATTTTTTTGGCTTAGATAGTCAGGTTAACCATTTTCAAGGCGCGAATGGTAAGTTTAGTCATTTTTAGGACGCACAGCACAGAGTAATTTTTGCCATTTTTAGGGCTGGAATTTCCAGTTTCGAGCTATTTTAGTCAGTTTCGTCATTTCAACCATTTTTAGAGCGCAATTAGTCAGTAGCCTGGGATTTGACCATTTTTTGAGCGTAGATGGTCAGTTCAGTCATTTTTAGGCCGGACAGAGTCATTTTTGCCATTTAAGGGTAGGAATAGCCAGGTTCAAGCTATTTTCAACGCGCGAATCATAAGTCACGCCATCTTCAGTATGGCGCGAATAATCAATAGGCCATTTTTAGAATGTGAACTGCCAGTTTTTTCTATTTCTAGGACGTGAATAGTCAGTTTGACGAATTTTAGAGTTTAGCCATTTCCAAGGCAAGAATTCGGGCCATTTTGGCAGCTTGAAAGGTCGGATTTGCTTTTTTAGGTCACGAATAGTCCAATTTGAGAACTTTCAAAGCTTCATTCGTCGGTTTAGTCAATTTTAGGGCGTCCTGAGTCATTTTTGCCCTTTTAGGGCGTGAATACTTAATTATTGTGGTTTATTGTTAGGGCGCACATTGTACTTTTACGCTGATTTTAGAGTGTTAATAGTCGGTTTTACCATTTTTTGGGTGCAAATATAGTCAGTTTAGCCATTATAAAAGCGCAAATCGTCATTTTTTGGGTTTTTGGAGGTCTCTTTGGGTGGCAGACTCTGAGCTTCGAGACCGTGGGAGGAGCCAATTTTCAAGCCTAAATTACCTCTATTCCTAATTTTGAGATAAAATCAAATCAAAAGACACAAGAATAACGCGTTTCCAACCGAATTTTTAACCCTTGAGAGAGAACCACAGCATAGCCCCGATAAATTTGGCCGTAAAAGAGCCACAAATTAGAAAAATTTCGTACCTCATGGAACAAAACCCTTAAAATCCGGTTTGTATAGCCAAAACGCTTGAAATTCTATTTTTCTTGCCCCAAAACCGTAAAATATTATTTACCTGGCGCAGAATCCGCGAAATTTCGTCGAAAGATCCAAGAACAGGAAATCGATTTGTAAGGAGGCCGAACCCGTGAAATTGGGGTTTTTAGGCGCTGACTTTGCAAAATTTCGGAGCTGGAAGATTCAAAGACACGATTTTTATTTTATTATAGTCGAAACGGATAAAATTGGTTTTGGAGGAGCCCAATCCAAGAAAATTGGTTTTTGAAGGATCCGAGATCACGAATTTGTTTCCATGAGGGGCAAAAACCCGTGCGATTCGTGTTTCCAGGCCCCGAATCTGCAACATTTCGTCCCTTAAAGAGCCAACCCCCTCGAAAGGGGAAACTTTTTTTTTACCGATTCGAGCATGCATATTTGGTTTTTTGAGTGAGACAATCCCTCAGTTTCGGTATTTTTTTATGGGCTTCACCGTGAAATTTGTGTTTTCAAGGTGCCCCGTCAGCAGGATTTTGTCCATCAAAGAGCAGAAACCGTCAACTTGGGGGGTTCCCCGAATCTACTTCGTTCTTAAATGAGCCACCACGCGTAATTAATTTTTTTTTTTAGAGACCCGAACCAGCAAATTTGGTTTTCTCACAGAGCAAACCCCTCGAAATCGGGGGGGGGGGGGGACCCTGTCCATGTTCCTGTAACCAACAGAAAACTATTTGTGGGGTAAACCAAAGGTGTCTTTTCCTGATATTCACCTATTTTATTCACCTATTGTCGGCGCACCTCTGCCGCAATTGGATTTCAGTTCTGATTTCGTGCCGATCTGGGTAGGAAAAGTGACCCCCCCCTCCAACCATCACCTCCGTGCGATAAAACCGGCGTGTTCTTTCATTTTTCTGTACGACCTAATCACACATATAATGCAAATTTTCCATGCAAGTTTCCGTGTTAGGCAAAGAAAAACATATGTTACGTGATAATTCACCGCTTTTACAAAACTTGCATGCAATCTTGGAAAAATGCGTCTAAAGGCATAATTTATTTCTTAATAAATTTAGCGTTTGTGCAATCAGAACAAAGCAAGGAAATCGAGAGAGAGGGATAGAGAGTGAAAATAAAAAAAAGGTGGGAATAATGAAAACAGAGGTTCCCCCGCCTCTACCACCTCGACGGCCTTCTCTCCCGACACAACTACATGTTGGGGGAGTTTTTATTAAACGCGATTCCGCTTTGTACGATTGCATTTGTCCTGGAAATTCTCCTTTATTAAACGTGTTCCATTTTGAAAAGAGAATAGTGATTTAGTAGCGGGGAGGAGTGGGGATACTTCCAGACTCATCAAAACGCTCGGAGAAAAATATAAAGGCAGCACTATGTGGGAAAGCTTGTGTGTGTGGTGGAGTATGGGGGGGGGGGGATAAGTAAGTGTTTTGTCCTCGAAACTGACGTCACATTCCAGACACAATAAGCTGTCGTGAAGCATGTCTGGCGACCTTATAACCCAAAAAATGAATGAAATTTTCCGGATTTATGCATTTTTCCTCGACCGTTTTTGGTGGAAAAACATGGAAGTAAAAAATTGTTGTATAAAAAAAAGAAGTTTTTTTCTTCGTTATTAAACTTCTTAGCAACCATTGTCTGATCAAGGCCGTTCCATGGACTACACGTGTCTGACTCCATCTCTCTCTCACACATTTCCCTTCCCGCTCACCGGTAGCTGTGAAGGGGTTTCTTTTTTCTTTTTTTTCCAACGACAAATGTGGGCAAATTGCTGTTTGAAGGTTGAATAGATGCACGTGCACTTTTCTCCTCCCCTCCCCATATATTTTTTTCTGTTAAGTTGCATCAAAGCTATATTTCAGCGGGAAAGGCCTTGGTTGATTGCTAAAGCGGCTGTCTTGTGTATTGAGTGGCTTCGAGGAAGGGGGGAGGCTGTAGTTGAAAGGAAGCGGAGATAAAATGCGCTTTCGAGTAGTATTTTCTTGGCCTTGATTTTTTTTTAACGGATTGTCTAATGCAAGCCGCGTTAAAATAAAATAAAAATCTCACGATACCATGAAAGATTCGGTTGCATTATAATCTTCTATTTTTTTTTTCTTTTCTACGACCTTCTTCCCATGCATTATTGCACCCCTTCACCTGCGTAAAGACCCCTGTCTTTGTCAATCGTGCGGCCAACTATCCGCCCTCCCCCCCTCTCTAGGATGCGCTTTCATGGGCATACAAACTGAAATCATTCAAACAACCCCTTTGCCATTCAACCTTGTTCAGTAACCCCCTCAAGTCTAGTTTTTCTGAACAATGCAACCGGTCACCAAGTGACATTGACCAAAAAGAGAGATGAAGAGGAGAAAGGCCGAGTTGACCATTCCTTTTCTGCTGTTTTTCCCATGGTAATTTTTCAATAGAAAGGGTTGGTTGGAACACTTTAGACTAGGGTCCGGTCGCCAACCGTTTCCAGTACAAAAGTATTACCTACACTTAATAGCAAAAAACTCGTTAAAAAAAAAAAAAAAAAAAAAAAAATACACGAGTTACTAACAAAATTACATAGCTAGGCGTGATTCTCCCATACCTCAGAGACGAAACGAATGATTCCTGAGTCATCATCCACAAGTTTATAGTCTTAGTTACGTCGACGTCGATGGGTGAAATCACCTCTTCCAACTCTCATTTCGCATATTTAGCAATTTAATAAATAAATAAGTAGTATATAAGATAAGTATACAAGATTCTTTCGAAAACAAAATTTCGATGGATTGGTCCATTCGAAAATGACGTTTTCGTGGAGTTGGCTCATTCAAAACCAGTTTCGCGGGGATGGCTCCTTGATAAAACAACATTTCGTAGAATTGGCTCGTTAAAAACAAGTTTCTAGGGACAGGTTCGCCGCAAAAAAAAAAAAAAAACCCATTGCGTGACTTTCACAGCTTCATGCACTAAATTTCGGCCTACTGACTCATTCAAAAAGCGATTTAACGGGTTTTCCCCCACAGAAAACAAACCAAATCAAAAAACGCGGATTGTTCCGTATTAATAAAAACCAAATAACTCTCAGCTGACCTATTTAAAAGTCATCTGATTCAAAATTGAAATTCATGACTCTTCGATCAGTTTCCCGTTTTTTTTTTTTTTTTTTTTTTTTGTCAATTTCCTGTCTTTTTTGTCAATTTCTTGAATTTTTTCTCAGTTTCCAAACTTTTCAACGTTGTTTTTCAATAATAAGTGTGTTTTTTTTTCTTCTGTTTCCTACTTTTTGTTGTAAGTTTCTTGACTTTCTGTTGTCAATTTCCTGACTATTTGCCAGTTTTCTGGCTTTTGTGCTAGTTTCCTGACTTTTTTGCCAGTTCCTTGCCTTTTTCAGTTTCCTGACGACAGTCAGTCCTAAACTTTTGCGATTTTTCCGACTTTTTGGTCAGTTTCCCGTCTTTTTTGCCAGTTTCCTGCCTTTTTTTTCAGTTTCCTGATTTTGTGTTGGCAGTTTTCTGACTTTCCGTTGTCAGTTTCCTGACTTTTTGCTAGTTTCTGACTTGTTTGCCATTTTCTTGCCTTTCTTTCAGTCCTAACTTTTGTCATTTTCCTATCTTTTTTTGCCATTTTCGTGCCTTTTTTCTCAGTTTCCTAACTTTTGGATTATTATTTTTCAATAATCAATAATAAGTGTTTTGTCTAAGCTTCCTCCTTCCTGACTTTTTGATGTCGGTTTCCTTATTTTTTTGGCCAGTTTCCTGGCTTTTGCGCTAGGTTTGTTGTGGCTTTTCCCTCATTTTCCTGACTTTAGCGTCAGTTTCATGTCTTTTTTGACAGTAGTACTTTGACATTTTGTCAGTCTCTTGACTTTTTTTCTCAGTTTCCTGACAAACTTTTTCTCAATTTTAGCCGCGAGTTAGCACGAATGAGCACTTTGCCTCAAATTTAGCCGGTTTTCTTAGTTTTAGCAGCGAATTTAGCGCCTTTTCTCAATTGCTTCATCGAATACCGAAGGTATGGAAAGCTGTGTGATCTTTTAGCAGTGAATTAGCATCCGTTTTCACTTTTTATAACCACGCTAAATGGTGAAGCTTTCTCTCAAATTTTAGCCGCGAATTCAAGTTTTTTCTTAATTTTAGCCACGAGTCGATTCTCGATTTTCTCCGGGAATTGCCCAGCGATATGTAAAAGAACTGGATTGCTCATCACTAAGGAACCTTTAAAGACGAGTAGACGCATACGGCGCCATGTTCATTCTTATCAGTTTAATAAGAATGGTTGGGGGGTGGTTTGTTGACATCCACAAAACATCAACAAAAGGTGGATTTTACAAGACTGATAATTGATAAGAGCGAACATGGCGTCTGTGATTTTACCTGTCTGATTATAGGTTCTCTATCATCACTGCTGATAAAGAATAGCCATAAAATAAGCTCCAAAGTGGTTGAGAAGGGTAGAGTTTCAAAGTAAATACCGGAAGAGTTGTGTTGCCATAACTGCACAAGGAGAGGGACCGGGTGATTGTTTATCAGGGGACGACCTGCTCCCTCCAGTCCGCTGTGAGCAATCCAGGTTTATATATCGTTGAAATAACATACGTGTTAACTCAATTTTAGCCGCGAAATAGTGGATTTGTTCATTTTAGCTTCGAATATGCACTTTTTGTCAATTTTAGCCGCGAGTTGCCGCTTTTTCTCCATTTTAGCTGTGAATGAGCACTTTCTCAGCGAATTTCTCGACTTAAGCTAGCAATTGCTCTATTTTAACCGCAAAATACCGGATTTGTTTATTTTGGCTGCGAAAGAACACTTTTGCCCATTTTATCCGCGAGTGAACGTTTTTTCTCCATTTTAGCCTGTGAATGCGTACTTTGTCTCAATTTTAGCCGGGAGTTGGTGGATTTTCTCAGTTTTAGCAGCAGCTAATTAGCGCGTTTTCTCAAATTCATCCACCAGCTATTTTTCTCAATTTTAGCAGCGATTTTATTTAGTATCTTTTTTTCAATTTTAGCCGCAAATTAAAGTATTTTGTCAATTTTAGCCGCCGTGACAAGCTTATTCATACATTTTAGCTGCGAATAATCCCTTTTTCTCAACTTTAACAGTGAATTAACGTTTTTTCCCCCATTTTAGCTGTGAATGAGCGCTTTATCTTCATTTTAGCCGGGAACTAGCGGGTTTTCCCAGTCTCAGCCGAGAATTAGCGGGGTTTTGTGTCCGCGAATTTTGCGTTTTTCTCAATTTTAGTCGAGAATGACCGTTTTTCCTCGATTTTAGCCGCGAATTAGCCCTTTTTTTTTTCAATTTTAGTCACGAAGTTGCCTCGAAAAACCACGAATTGGCGTTTTTCCAATATTAGCTGAGCCTCCTGAGCGATTCATCGCGAATTACGTGTTTTTCTCAATTGTGGCCTCCAGTCAGCATTTTTCTCGATATGTATTTTCTTATTTAGTCGCGAGTTTTTTATTTTTTATTTTCGCTTGTTGCCATGAATGCTCGCTTTTCGTTGTTTCCACAGCAAATATCAGCGCTTTTTGTTAACTTTTGCCCGAGTACTTGCCTCCTAGATTGCCACTCTAGCGCTCCGCCTTAACTAGCCACCTATTAAGGGCCCATAGAGACTTGGTATTAGCGTATTATCTCTATTTTAGCCGCGAAGTTGACTTTAGATTCCTCGAATTGATGCATTTTTCTTAATTTTAGAGGCAAATGAGCACTTTTTCTCAATATTATCTGCGAGTCAACTATCTTTAAAACCTAAAAATCCCTATTTCTTTCATCTTGATGCTTTTCAGGGGCCCCCTCTATATGATGGCCCGGGGCTGTCCGCTCCCCCCCCCCCGTCGGTATGCGCCGCCACAGGTTTCAAGGCTAAATTGACGTTTTCCGAGTCTTGCAATATACCTGAAGGTCGTCAAATTAGACTCCATGACCGAATACGCCTGTTTCTTCTGCTTGTTGGACTAATCAGATAGAAAATTCTATCCTCCCCCCCCCCCCAACGAACCACGGCCTCCACAGGCCCAGGCCAGGCTTTCCTTGGGGCTCGAGGTTAACAATAACGCCATACTATAGGTGTTTTTTTAAAAGCGTTTCTAGACATGCTTCCTTTATAGGGAGGAGCACAATTTTTTTACTTGAGTTCCGTTCTTTACATCAGACTGATTTACTACTAGCCCTATTTTATTATCAGAAGGACTCGAAAGGTCATGAAATTGTTTTGAACATGTCTTTGGTGTAAACCAAGAAAAAAAGGTGAACCCCCTCTTATTTTCTCCCCTCCCCCCATCACTTGTTTTCATCGCTTAAACTTCCGAGAATGACTTATTTATAGTTCTTGTACCTACGAAATTTGTAGAGGGTTAAAATGATGGGGAGGGGATTACAAGGGTGTTCAGAGAATTTTTTTTTCTTCTTCTATTTCATACAGCTCTTCCTTTGGTTATGTCAGTCGAGCCGCAGTATCTGTTTGACAAAGCTGTTGACAAGATGTTACGGGGGGGTACTAAGACCCGGGGAACATAATGAATTGCGGTGAAGGGCAAGAGGAGGAAACGAAGAGTAATGTTGAACAATTTCAGGCAAGTTTACCATTTTAATACTATTGCGATTAAGCTTTCGAATTAATATTGTCGTCTCCGTGTCTAATGTTTGTACAAAACGGGGGTTTGTTGAGTTTCATAATTGAATATACACGTTTTAGGCAGTAATATTGAGGCGAAGCGTCGAATATCAAAGTAAATGTATGAGTTTCTATTGAAGTTGAAATATAAACAACCCTACTGTTACGTTCCATACAGATATCATCAGAGACCGACGATGCCTCTATAGTCCTGACTGTCTACTGTAAGATAAATCCCTCGTGGCACAAAAATCTGTAATATTGCATGACGCACAGCTTCATCCAAGCCGTGCATATTCCATGAAACATAATAGAACCTTAACAAAAGGGATTTCTATAGTCATTTAGCCCGAGAACCAATTATCTGTCACAAGAAAGATACCGGCGACGGCGACGCCGTGTGTTATGAATTCCATGTCCGGACCATTCAGATCCGGAACTTCGCCAAGATATATACCGGCAGTTCGACCACAAATGAAAATTCATTAGCGGAAATTATAAAATTTGTCCTAACCATCCGGGTCTGGTGAACTGAAAACTGACAATTCGCCCCCCCCCCCCGGTAACTTTCACGATTGCCCAAATATTTTGAAGAATCTCTGCGGTGTGTATGCACCCCTCCTCTCTGTGACAAGGATTTTTCTCCAACTTTCTTTTTTCTTTCTTTCCTTTGGCTCTTTTCCAAAACTGAAGGACGCCTGACGAATACTTAAATGGACGATAAGCGAGATGGCGAGTTTACAAGCTAAATGAGCGGAATAACGTCGGGAAACATGAAAAAAACTTGTCTTGAAAGTGACCTACATTGTTTTAAATAAACTTATAAACTTGTGTGTATCAAAAAATTGAGGAGGACGCTTGAAAATGGAGAAATTCTAACATTTTAGTAATCATTTGTTACAGTGTCAACACAAAGTACAATGTTGGGCTAAAGTTGTGATGCGGACGAGGATCCGCTTTCACTAGTTGAGAAAAAGGGGGAAAGGGCAGAAAGGGAAAGCTCTTTTCCACCCACCCCACTCCACACCCCCGGCACGATTTTCAGTGGGGGCGGCGCGTTGTATGGCATTGACCCGGGATCAATACACCCGTACCCGAACTCCCCCCCTTAACCCGGCCACCATCCCCGACTAACCGCTATACCGCGCGCCGCCTTTGCTGTCGCCGCCGTCGCTCTCACTCTCATCGTCCTCAAAAAAAAAAGGGGGGGGGGAGGAGCCTTTTTCCAGCACGTTTTCGTTTTGAACCAACAAGTTGCCTCATCACCAGAACTCCCCACCCCTCCATGTACACTTTTTTTTAACGCGCCATTATTATTTTCTAGACTTTTCCATCCCCCCCCCCCATACACACAACCAAAGTTAATTAAATAGCGCCAACCTATTCGAGTCTTAATAAAAGCTCAGCAAAAAAAAAAAAAATCCCTGTAGAGCAAGTTTGATTTGGTAAGAAGGTGAAAGCCGCGTGACCTTTACAACAAAAAAAAATGGCTTAAAATGTGGGGCACCGCGTGCGGCGAGAAATTGAATTTCGGACCCCAAATAAAACTGTCTCAAAAAAAAAAAAAAAAAAAAAAAAAAAAAAAAAAAAAATAAGGGTCGAATAAGTCTAGAATGGTTTTTTATTGTCGGAGTGCATTACGCTACAGCGTTTCAAGACAAATTCAATCCGAGAAACAGACAGAGAAAAGGCGGAGTCGCCCTCATTTTTTATTTGCATGTTTCCTGCAGGGTTAGGTACTTACTGGATTTACTGCAATTTTTTTTTTTTTTTTTTTTTTTCTTAACCAAAAACAACCGAGTTTGAGACGATTTCGATGAACGTCTTTCCAAACTGAAGTAAAATGGAACGATCTGATTCAGCTCTTTTTTTTTTATTGTAGCTGTTGAAATTATTATCGACACAATAGACGTCACGGGGATTCATTATTTTTACCGCACCCTGCCTGTGACCCAACGATCATAAAGGCTAGGGACACACTGGCAATTTTTCTCGAGGAAATATTTAGTCACAAAAGTGAAACGCACACTGACAACTAAAAAGTTGCTGTGATTAAAAGTTTCCAACTGGAGCGATTCCTTGGGTGCCGGGAAATGGAACATATTGAATCTTAATGCAGCCGCGCTCACTGGGTCACTGGGTGGTTAAACGTTGCCTGCTCTGCTTGAACCAGAGTGAAATAAAGAAGTCTTTTCGAATAGTATGCCCAGTGTGC